>JBAMHX010000007.1:21086045-21128494 GCA_037177515.1 Pseudomugil tenellus | reverse complement strand
TAATTCCCTCTTCTGCATGACATCCAGCTCTGCGGAGGCCTGGTAACGAGCCATTCATTTGATTCAGGTGTGTTGGATATGGGTTGCATCTAAAAGTTGCAGGATGGTAGATCTCGAGGACCGAACTTGGGGACCCCTGATTGACACTGTACATGAGATGTCCCAAAAACATAAAAAACAAAAGCACTTCTCCTGAGCCGCCAGGCTTTTCTTCTCTCATTACGTTTAATTATTATATGGATTAAGTTGTTAGTGAAGAACTTATAAAGTCTTATTTTATCAAGAGTCCCCATCTCTTATAACAAAGTAGCCATGACACTGCTCCACTTCTGTCCAATTAGAGTAGCTTTTGTCACATCTGGTCAGGAGAGAAGAGCCCACTATCCTGCAGTATTAGATGTTTCCCTGCTGCAACACACCTGATTTAAAGCAAATGCATCTCTGACAGGCTCTGCACAAGTCTGCCACTAATGAATCTGAATTACATGAGTTGCAAAAAGGAAACTTAGAAAGTCTGCAGAAAAAGAGGGCCTTGAGGGCCGGAGTAGAATGTAAATAATAATGTAGTTGTAACATTTTAAAAAGTAAAGTTGTTAAAATCACATAATGTCAGACTGCGTGTATTTAAGGTTTGGTACATATTTGTCCTTGTGTTGTGCTAAATGATAACATTTCGGTCCAAAAAACACCTGTTCTTAACTTTACAACATTTTCAGCTTTCGTTCACATTTTTAAGACACAACATGCCACAAAAAAAGAACAAACTTTAACATTAACGTTTAGGAAACGACTTTATGAAATCGTAATGCATGATCTGTTACTACCACATACAAGCTAATGTTAGCATAAAGTCCTTTCATTTACTATAATACTGCAGGCGACACCAGAGTGCGCAAATCTTACGTCCGGTTAGTTTCTAATTATTTTTACAAGTTTAAATTAGGTTTACTATTTAAAGTTGATGTTGCAAACGCAGGTACTTGCCTCTTTGGAGCACCTCTTCCCTGTTTACTTCCGCATGACCAATCACATGACTCTGCTGGAAGGGTGCGTTTGGTTCTGTTCACACAGCTCCCACCAGAGGGGCGGAAACAACTGATAGAAACACAAAGCTCTGTCAGTTTCTATTTTACTAACTCAAGGTGTCCCGCCATGAACTAATTAATGTGAAAATAGCCTGAATAATTAAAAAAATCCTTTGTTTTTTTTTTTAATAAAACCGCGGGTCTGTTCATTTTAAGCCGGTTTAATCTCCTCTGCCATATAAAAGGATTGATCAGTGTTCGTGCATGTTTCTGTAGATGGCGACAGAGATCCACTAAATCCTAATTTTGCCTCCATCTCTGCTGCCCTTAGCCGTGTCTGCATACCTGGCACAGGGAAGCAATGATTTACAGAGATCACACCTGGATGGAAATGAAACTAACCCAGTCTCAGATATCTTAGAGATAATAAAACCACAAGGAAGAGGATGTAAAAGCCATCTGTCCTCCTGCAGAAAAAAACCCAAATACAGTATTTTCTTTTTCTTGAGAGGTTCTTAAGTGACAATGACAGAAAAACACTGATTATTATTTGCCAGTGAAGCCTTATAGTTCAGTAAGACCACTGTATTTGAGGCGATAACTACAGTAATAATGAAGTTTCCATGTAAACGTTTTACTCCATCGCAGAGCGCTTCCAACACAGCCATATCCTGCATGTGCTCTCATGTTGCCTTCAGATTTTGATTGAACTGGAGCTTTATTGCCAATAAGTCTTACACGCTGGCAGACGCTCCCTTGAAGCAGTGTGAGCCCGAGGTTAATGACAGCCATATGGTGAGAGCTGTTTGTTTAACCTGTTATTCATCTGTGTGACAGAGAAGAGTTTAATCTCCTTTTCCACCTGCGATAGCTTTGTCTCCCACAGGAGATTTCTACAGCTTTCATTTGATAAAATAGTTTAGATTTCCTAAATCATCCTTTATTGTCTTTTATGTTAAATTTTGTAACGATTCTCTGGCTAAAGTTGAGACTTTTTCAGGCTGTTTTTAATACTTTGACTTCAGTAACGCAGCGTATGGCAAGCCGATGAACACTGAACATCCAAAACGACGTGAATCTTATTTCACAGATGCATTTTGCAGCGAGGGACTAGAGAGAAAGACAAGAAGAGCCAGATGCCCATTTAAATTCAGAGCTCACCTTCTTATTGACGTTCATGTCTACAAACTACACGCTGTGTCACTGCAGCTGCTAGATTTATAACCCATTTACTATCAGACCAAGGTCATCCTCTCAGCAGCACCTGGGTCAGCTGGACGGGCTTCCTGGAAGCCTTGTGAAAGGCTTTCACTAATGAAGTCTCACATTTCTCACCTTCTTTATTAACCTGAAGGGGTTTTTCCCTCTTCTAGTTATCTGTATTGATCTTTGGAGAATTATAAAAAAGTAGATGATTGTGATTAGTTACACATGTTTGCAAGTAATTTACTTCAAGAGCGCAATCTGATCCAAACCCCCTACTGAGTATTTAGCCATCAGCTGAGGAGAGAAAAAATAAGTACATGTCGCTGCCAATTAGGAGTCCTGACAGATCCCATTTGGGTCTCCAGGCAACCAATATCAGTCGCAGCGTTTGTCAGTGATGCCTCTATGCTGACTAACAGATGATAATATATTCCTTATGATGTGCTACAGTCATATTAAAAAACACAACCTCTTTATGAAGCAGTTAAAAGACATTGTGGCACTGCAGCATCTCGAGTCTTTTCTTTTTCAGCCTTTCGGTTGTTGCTGCTGCGTTTGGGGAGTGTAGAGGAATTTAATATATTAGCTTAATTACCTTGTTCTTATTAATGTCTAGTTGAAAGGTCCAACCATAAGGCTCCTAAACTGACGTCATTCTGACCTTAGTAAACCATCTACAAGGCCGGCGTCCTTCCATCAGGGAAATGTTTAGGCTAAGACCTTGGTCTTGTTGTCGTAGCCGAAGAACAGGCCTCAGATTGACGCACGTGCTCCTCTATCTGTCGAGGGCAGAATAGTTCCACACTTCTGTGTGACGACAGATCTCTGGAGAGATTCTCCCCGGGTAATAACCTTGTATCATGTCTGTATCTCTTATTGTTTTGTCCCTTCATATTTTAATGTTTAATGTATGTTCATTATTAAATTTAAATTCTCCTCAATCTAATGAAACCAGTCTCCTCGTCCTTGACAGAAATAACGCTCATCTACATGGATCGTTGTCTTGTTGTAAAGCTCAGTTTCAGTCAAGCTTTAGAGTTAAGAAAGAGCTCCTCACATTTAGCTTTTTGGGATATTTGGGTATAAAATCATGGTTGACAGGTGTGCAGGTCCTGTGGATGCCAAACAACCCCAGATCATCACCCCCTCCAACAAACACACACACACAGTTTGCATGAGGTGTGTACTGATCTGCTGTGTTTGGTTTTCATTGGACATGTTGAGCATTTCTAAAGGTGAATATTTTCCACATATAGCTTTGCGATCATAAACTGACTGATGCTGTCTGTTGAATAATTGAAGACAGTTTCTTCTGCAATCTTTTTAAACAAGCAAAGTTTTAAGACCTTTTCTGACTGTAAAGTGATGAACATTAACGTTTAACTTGCAAACAGAGGCAGAGCTCTTGACCTTTGGGGAACTTGCCGGGATGTCCGTTACTAGAAGATTGGCATCTCTTGATGTTTTCTGCTTGTCAATATTCAGTTCTCCTTGTTTGGAAATGGCCCAGCCTCAATAAGCAGTAATTGCTTTTCTAAGATGACTGCTAAGATTCTGTCTGGTAAGAACTATACCATGAAACATAAATCCCCTAAATTAAAAGCAAACATTTGCTTTTCTTGCATAAAAAAAGGTTTGAATATGAATGTCATTAGGATGCTTGATGATTTTGTCTCTCTTTACTGCTGCATGTTGGAAATGTTAGAGCCTAAGAAAGGTATGAGTGCATTTGCAACAAACTGAATATGCAAACACATGATCATGAGCGTTTGCTGGCCCCTTTAGGCCCTCTGCGCCCTTTTATTAGCAGCATGTTTGACTCTATTCATCTTGTGATTAAACCTTTTCATGGCTGCAACTTTCACACCGCTGTGAACTGTTTGAGGTGATTAAGGGCTGTTCAATTGTAGTCCGATCCCACTGCTATTCTCCCTTATTGATCTATTCTAAGCCTTTGATATGAGGCTTGCTCGCAGCGTGGCCTCTCTCATGGAATAAAACAGGATGCACACTCTGCCTCTCCATCTCTGTAAATATTTCAGTGATGAATCAGATCTGAGCAGCTGACATTTAACAGCGGTATCATTGAAAAACATGTGTGAAACCTTTTGCTGTTATCTGTTGTGATGATGCTTTATGATTGGGGAAAATCAATCATCTGTGTGGTGAGGGTTAGTCTGTCTGATATGGGGAATAATTAGAGGTAAATGTTATAACCAGGCACAACTTATTATATTGAATCCCCAAAAAAAGTACGAAAGGAAATAATTTAATTAATCTTGCACTTTTCAAACATGCTTTTCTCTTCCATCCTGACTCCTTCATCAGCTCAGTTTACTTTATATTAATATATAAATGAAACTTAATTCTGCAAAATAGAAAAAAGCAAGTAGAAGCATTTTTTTTACATAACCAGTTCAAAATGTCAAAATTCTTTCCTCCCAGAGTTACGAGGCTAACAAGTGGTTTCCAGACAAATAGCAAAAGGTTGATTGTGGTAATGCTCTAATATGAGATTCGATCAAGCAGCAGATGTCTTTTTTATTGCAAGTCATTACTGCTGTCACACTTATTAGCATATAAATGGTTTCTAGGTCTGCAGAGACCTAAAAGTTGTTGCACATGTAATTGAACCTGGTCTCTGTTCTGTGATTCAGACGTTCACATGCCGAGAGAAACACACACACAGTGACGAGCATATTGTGCACAAATCCTTTCTTATGATCTCTGGGAGGACTCTTCCTCGGCATTATTCTCTTGACCCTCACGTTTCCTCTCATCTGCAACCCAGTCCACCTTTCAGACCAACCCTAACTTTAACCCAAAACTTAGCTCCTCACACACACGCTACCTGTTCCAGTGGTTTGACCCTATCATTATATGCATACATATGCATGTACACACCTGTTTAACTGAATATGTGTACAGTATATAAAATAAACACAGAAGGAGATAAAGAAGAAGAAAAATGGGGAAGAGGAGCATGATGACGTTTGTAGCATCTATTATAGATCAAATACTGATAAGCAACAACACTCTTGATTTCCTGCAGATGCTTTCCAGCACAGTTAGATAAATAATACATAAACTTGGAAATCTCTATGTTCGTTTTTATTAAACTTAACAAATAAATCTAGTTTTTCACAGATCTGTTGAAAAGTAAGTGCAAATTAGGAATATTTTGTCAGGAATATTGCATGTAAATGCAAAAGGAGTTAATGCTATGCCCTGCAGTTATAACCACAGTCATTTGTCTTACTGAGAAGTGACATAAAAACATTCAGCAGGTCACAGCGAGTTTCTTATTGTCTCATGATAGCAGTTTGCTAGTATCCATCCACATTTATGTGACAAATCCGCATTAATTTTGTATGTAGAAGAAATTATTGAAATTCTGGAAACAGGAGACAATATTTAAATGGAATTAAATTCGCTTTACTGTGAGCGCTAGAGCTGCTGGAAATGATGTGTTGTGAAAAGTGGTCTGTTTGGTTGTCAGGCCACTGTTTCATCAAGGCTTTATTAATTCAACAAACACTTAAAAGACAATTATTATATGATTCTCACCTTTTATTTGGCACCACTGTGAGGTGAAAGTATCTGGGAGAGTTCCTGTGGCCTCGCACCTCTCTGTGCAGACGCAAACACACATTCCCATCAAGCTGCGTTCTGAGATGCAGGGAAGCTGCAGTTTTCCTCATTCTGTTAGTAAGAGAAGCAACTGCGACAAGTTTCATGAAAGTGGAGAATGGAGTGGAAGTAAAGAAGGGACCCATAATGTTTGAGTGCAGGCTGCATTTTTAAAATGTTTTTGTTTGCTGAACCTCTGGAGCTGCTTCTAACTTAGTGTGTAGTTCAGTTTGTTCAGAACTGGTTAGCAATGTGCTTCTTTTCTTTGTGCTTTTTTAACACTGTTTTGTTTTTTTAATTGTTTGGTTCTTTTCGCTCGTATCCTATTATCTGTGTATTTATGACAGTTTTGAATCTGTCTTTTAGCTTTTAGCCTCTTCAGTTTTTAACTATTTATTTTTTGGTCATTTGGATTTTCTGCTTCTTTTGCTTCGTTTTCTTGTGTAAAAAACGTATCTCTCAGTCCTGTAGAAGGTTTTCGCTGAACTGTTTCCTAAGTCTTGTTGGCAACAAAACTCCACTGTCAACCTCCACTGATTTTGTTTTTTTTTCTTTTTTTGGTGTGGAAGTGGAGCTAAAAAGTAAATTATATGTCTTTACTACAGGAAGTTCAATATTAAATCTGCAAACATATATGATAGGTTTTCAGTAAAGTTTACTAAAACATTGTTCATTCCATAGGCTGGCGACCTGTCCAGGGTGTACCCCGCCTCTCGCCCTGTGTAGCTGGGATTGGCTCCAGCCCCCCCGCGACCCCGTTCAGGACTAAGCGGTAGAAAATGGATGGATGGATTGTTCATTCCTTGATTACTTGACTTGACTTTACTTTACTTGACCTTATTTGTTTGACTTGACTTGACTTTACTTTACCTTATTTGATTGACTTTACTGTACTTGACTTGACTTTACTTTACCTTATTCGATTGACTTTACTTGACTTGACTTTACTTTACCTTATTTGTTTGACTTTACTTGACTTGACTTTACTTTACCTTATTTGTTTGACTTGACTGTACTTTACTTTACCTTATTTGATTGACTTTACTTGACTTGACTTGACTTTATTTTACTTTACTTGACTTGACCTTATTCGATTGACTTGACCTTATATTACTTTACTTTAATGTCTAATGGGTCAAAGCTGCAGTGACCTGGCAAACATTACCTTCTCAAAATATTCCGAAAATAAAACAAAACTGAAAATGAAAAAAAAGCCAAAACTCTAACAAAGAATTGTGAAAGAAAGAGCTTCATAAACTCTGAGATAATATTGTTTGAGACTATTAAACATCACAACAAAGTATGGCCACTAATCTCTAGAAACCAAACATTTAAATTAAGCGATAACTTAATGACAAGCGGTCATGCAGTTGTCTGTTGTATAACAGAAAATAATCAAACCCTCGTACAAAGAACTTCTTTCTACACGAGGAACAAGGCAGATGTTCAGTACATTTAAGCTTCCACTTAAATCCTCGAGGCAAATCGTTCCGGCCCTCTCTGCTTTAAGACGCACACATTCGTCACATGAAACCTTCATCTTACTGTTCATGCTGATGGGCTCTGCTGTGATTTATGCATTTCGGTGTCAACACAGATGAGTGAAGCTCAGCATCAAGGCTGCGTCTCGGAGTCGGAAGGGGACCTTAAATCATCCCATCCAAGGCTGTGCTCTACATCAAATACAGATAAAAACTGCACAGCCACACGTGTGTGTAGCCATGCATACATCTGCACAGCCCCTACATATGCCTTAAATATATTTCCAGTTAGTGCAGGGATGGACGTTTAATCACAAATCTGGTCATTGACTATTGGAAAAATGAATGACCTCAAAATATACTCGCAGTGAAATAATAAATCTCCATTTGGCTGTTTAGTTGCTTGGCAGGATGACTCGCAGGCTGGCTGGGAAAACTATACTGACCTGGGTGCATCCAAATTAGATACTGGCATGATTGCATGTATTACACAGTGGGAGTGCGGCTCTGGCTCTCTCACCCTGCTGCTGTAAATCTGGCCAGTGTTCATCTCAGCAAACACAATGCAACAGCAGGGGAACAGCCTCTCTGTAGTCTCATTAAATCACACATGTTAGTAACACAAAAGCAAATTCCCATCATTTTTATGCATTCCTCCCTCCTCTGGAATCTAATTGTCTAATCTAATTGCTGTTGACTTGTTTTCTGGTTGGTTTTGGAGTGAGGCATCCGAGCCTATTGGAAGAGGAAACATCATTTGCAGAGTGTAAATGTGTGGGGTGGTCAGAATTCAGCATTTAAAGAGCTGAAATAAAATTGAGCTAACTTGTAAAGAGGACACACCTGATCAACTGGATGTTAAGTCACCAGTGCTTCTGCCTCCAGCTTAAGGAATGATGGATGGAAAGGGTCCTAAAGAGCGGCACGAGCCATGATGGAGAGACATGGAGAGAGGGAAATAAAGCTGCAGTGTTGGGAGATTGACATAGACATGGGTCAAACAAAGAAAATGGAGGAGGGGGGAGAGAAAGTGAGAAGGGTGGTCATCAGATTTCTCTCTGTCTTTGATCAGTGGACCGTGGGGCATTGCAGGGAGCTGCTCCACAGATCCTGAGGAACGCAGCTTCACATTCCTGTTTCTGGAAAATCACTTGTAATCTTTCAGACCATGGCAGCTGTGAAAACACATCATGGCTTGCTACAAAAAAAGACCTGGCTAATCTGCAGCAGCGCCACCAGACTGATGGCTCAAATCCTGCCAGTGAAAACTATTCTGCTCTGCAGCAGTGTTTTCTATAACTGTCTACTTTCATTTAGCACTGAAACACTGAAATTCAACACCTATAAATCCGCAGCTCCTCTCTCAAACACAGCCCACCTTCCCTTAACATGGTAAACAGTGCATTTTAACTAAATGGTAATGAATCAGTTCTCGTTGAAAGCTAAGGGGTGGGTTGGAAGCCCCGCCCGTCTCGGATGTGACGGCATCCAATGGTAACGCACCGCGCGCCGTGATGGAACGTCACATCAGTAGCAACGGCCGCGTTGGTGGGACGGCCCGGCCGTTTGCGCTGCTCGCCTTGTGTTCGGTGCGACTTTCTTGTTTGTGTTTGTAAACCACCGCTTGAGCACTTTACGTGACTGAAGACATTCACACTAATCTGCCGGTTTCGAAAGATAAGTGACGGACAAGTTGTGGACGACAGAGAAATAGCTTTTTCAGAGGAAGACTGTTGGTGTGTGTCTACTTCCAGCCAGCGTTAAAGCCTCTTTCAAACGAACGCTTAGCTAACAAGCTAACTGGAAATGTTTTCAGAAACCAGCTAAGTAGCTAGCTTGCTAGTAGGCTAGCCGAATCGTCTGTTTGGAACAATGGTGTAGTTTTAACAATGCTATTAATACATTTGCCTTTCGGTTCTGTAAATTAAATTACAGAGACGATATCGTGTAGTTTTAAAGCGTTGGTGTCCATTTGATTAATTGTATCCTGTGGGGACTGTATGGTAGGGACAATAGTAAACTGTCCAGGCAACAAGTCTGCTGAACACTGGTGCTTTAAACATGTGCCCTTAAGGGTTGTTATTAGTTAGTCTTCGGTGTTGCAGGTTATAAGTTAACCATGTGTGTGAAAATGTCTGTTTTTGGCTAAGTGAAGGTGGCGTACAAAGAGAAGTAGGACGCAAGTTGAGATGCCCAGATTTGATTGTATCTGGTCATTATTTAGTTGTTTTTGATCAATCAATACCACAACTGACGAGGAGGACGGGTAGATGCACATTAAAAGTCGCCCACATGCGTTGGATCAGTTCCCGGACTTGTGAAAGGCATCTGAAGCAGGAGGGAGACGCGAGCGCACAACCCTTGCAGCCCGGGGTAAGATGGCGGAACGTTCCCGCAGGAGGTGGTGAGACCAAAACTTCGGGACTCCCTGGATTCATCGCCACACACCTTATCTCTGATTGTTGGACACATGCAGGCCAAAAAACGATACTTAATTCTGTTCTCAGCCGGCGCCTGTTTCATTCTGCTGTTTTGTTTTGGGGGGGTACAAATCCCGCTGTCCAGACGGGGCTCCGGTCCACGCGATGACCGCAGCCTCGGCGCGCGGTGGCGTCGCTTTCCGGGTGACTTGCGACCCTTCAGCACCTGGGAGAAGGAGCATAGCGATGATGTCATTGAACACGTATCTCCAAGGCAGAAGAGGGACACTAACTCAGGCATTTACACTGGAAAACGCTGCAGAATGGGGACCTGCTTTGACTTCTCGCTGTGTGAGAGGAACGGGTTTAAAGTTTATGTGTATCCGCTGCAGAAAGGAGAAAAGCTCTCAGAGAGTTACCAGAACATCCTGTCCTCCATTGAAGGCTCCAGGTTCTATACACCAGATCCAGGACGGGCATGTCTGTTTGTCCTGAGTTTGGACACACTGGATCGGGACCAGCTTTCACCTCAGTATGTGCACAACCTGAGAGCAAAGGTCCAAAGCCTTCCTCTTTGGAACGAAGGCAGAAACCACATCATCTTCAATTTATACTCTGGCACTTGGCCCGATTATACAGAAGATCTGGGCTTTGACATTGGGTTCGCCATGTTAGCCAAGGCCAGCATCAGCACGGAAAACTTTAGGCCCAGATTTGACGTTTCTATCCCTCTTTTTTCTAAAGAGCACTCCAGGACAGGAGGGGACAGGGGTTATTTGAAACACAACACGATTCCCCCTTACAGGAAGTACATGCTGGTTTTTAAGGGGAAGAGGTACCTGACTGGAATAGGTTCGGACACTAGGAATGCTTTATATCACGTGCATAACTCAGAGGACGTGGTCCTTCTTACCACATGTAAGCATGGAAAGGACTGGCAGAAGCACAAGGACGCACGCTGCGATAAAGACAACGCAGAATATGACAAGTGAGTACTTGGGTTACTTAATCCACTGTCTTGTGCTGATGTTTTGCCATCGTAGTACATTTAAATTCCTGATTGAGCATCTCATCCAGTCCCTTTATATATAAAATGTTTCTTCTTGGCTATATATGATGACAGATTTCTTTAGTATTGTTTGAATGTTGCATCTTGGATTGAATCAGCTGTAGTGTTTTCATGGAGGATGATGAGACTATTTATTTAAATGTCACCCACAGGAATCTGGTATTAAAGTAATATTTCCTACACGGCGTGCTATGCTGCAGATATATCTGCTTTTCTCTCCTCTTGGCATCACTTACGTTCCATATTTGTCCTGATAGAAATGTAAACGCAGCAGAAATGTTTTTATCTGTGTGTGTAGTACGGCTCTGTGACCAGTCCCATGGCTAAGCCAATCTGTTTTCTCTACTCAAATCTGATGAGTAAACTGGCGCCTGCCGTCCAGCGTTGGACAGTGGGATTCATTTGGATACCCCCAGCCCCTCTCCTCAGACTGTGCTGTGTTGTTATTGGGGACTGCATGGTGCTGAGTATTGGACTGTGGATTAGTTTGGACAAAGCACTGGTGCCAGTAAGGGGAAGCTATTCGGACTCCTGTTTGCTCAGTCATTTCCCAGACACACTAAACTACATCAGCTAGGAATGCTCTGGACCTAACTCGTGTCCTGCGTGACCCTATTATTAGGGGTTATAGCTGTGATTTAACCCCCATTTTGACTGCTTATCATGTTGCTGTTTGTTTGAGTGAAGGCTTTATAATGATGTGTTGGGGGTGTCCAATAAAACCTAGGTGTTTTATAGAGAATGATGCATCTTCTTCCGGTTCCTCCTGCTTACTTTCACAACCCTGTAAGTGTTTGTTTGCCATACATCCTAACAGCGCTCACATGCCTGACTTTGTAGGGAAATGGTGCTCATGTGCTTTAATTACTGAGCAAATAGCCTTTTATGTAATATGTTAAGAAGTAAAATCTCTGTCATGTATGCCGGCTCATTGCTCCTGATACGTCCAGCTACTTCCCACATAGAGAGATGACATGAAGTAGCACTGAGAGGGAAACAATACGAGTATCCAACTTATAACCGCTACAGCATGTTAGGGGTTATCATTTCCTCAGTAAATTATTATGCCGTCAGACTTTAGGCTTTTGTTTGACCTCGAGTCCATTGCAGACTTTCTGTGGTATTATGGCAACAATGATCCCAGTCTAACTTGTACTTGGACTGGTATATCTGCAACATTAAAAGCAAGTTTCTAGATTTGGATATCAAGGAGCCTGCATTACAGCTTGAGCAGTAAATGTGCTCTGTTGGGTGGAAATTGGGCAGTTTTGAACCATTTCTTTGCATTCTTGCTGTGTTCTGCAACACCTCGTGCTGTAGCTGAGTTTTTTTTAATTAATATTGCTGCAGATATTTGCCAGATGTGGGGAATTTGATTTTCAGTCATTTATAAATTAAAGGTCTGTGATTGTTTACATTTCTCAATTTAAAGTTAGAATTGTTGTCTGGACCCATTTTCAGTCCCATGTTTAGCACTTAGACACCACAGTTTTATATGTTGAAACTTCCATACATTGTTATTCCAGAGTTTATACCTATATGCATGTGCTGATAATAATTAGTTATTTACAACTCTATCCAACACTGAATTCCTACTATGTTTATGTTTCTTTCTTTAAAACAGACTGTGGCTAGTCCAAAGCACTGAGCGACAAAATGCTGATTCACAAAAACAAACTAGTGAGTGACACCAAAGAAATTATGCTTTTGTGTTTTTAGCATCAGTCATATCTAGATCTGCTTTATAGCCTCATTTTAGATCTAACATCCATAGCCTCCAAGGTTTAAGAGTTGCACGCATGAGAACGGTTAAGTGAGCTAGCTATTAATTTATTTAGGTTAAGATTTTATTGATTTATTTTTAAAATCATCTCTGTATATATATATATATATATATATATATATCTGCTGGTCATAATTTGGTACAAATTAAGAACATGTTTAAAGCAGCTGAAGCCTCAGAAACATGTCTTTACATAGATCTGCTGCTTGGACACACATGAGACTGTAGCCAGCTGTTAATGTGTCAGATGTGTAAACAAATGTTTTACGTTTATTACTATTGAATTTGGTGGCTTCTCACTTTAGTCAAACAACGAATAAAATGCTTTTTAAAAAGCATATTATCTCAATCTTTAGTTTTCCTGTAATGTGTGATTGAGTTGTAGTGTGCTGTCACACAGCCCTGAGGGTCAGACAGTACAGTCTGCGATCTAACTGGGTGGAAGTAATAGTTTCTGTGCCTGGATGTGGTCCTTTGTGCAACAAATCCCTCTTATCCTTTCCCACTGTCAACAAGGAAGTTATGACTGACTGAATGCAGCCTCCCACAGTATTTACCATGTAAAGGCCATGTCATTTGTAATAGGCAAGACATAACACCCCAGATGTTTTTTCTGCAAACGGTAACCATGTTATATATCTACATCAAGTACTCGTGTAGTGTTCTTCACTGTCTTGTGATTCAGATCACGATTCATGGTTGCCGATACGATTCATGAACGATACTGGTTCATTTCGAACGATACGATCCGAAACGATTCAGTGACTTGAAATCGATTCAGTATATCTTATTTCATCAACTATCAAATTCAACCAGTGCGATTGTCATAAATACCTGCATACTGGACAGAGCAGGTGAAGTTTACTAGATTCAAGTATAAAGTTTTTGACTAAACATGCGGAGGAGTCGTAATCCCTCTGCAGAGCTGCTTTGTGCTGCTGCTGCAGCGGGAATGTTGTAAGCCAGGAGTGTCAAACTTATTTTCACCGAGGGCCACATCAGCATATCGGTTATCCTTAAAGGGCCGGATGTAACTGTAAAACTGTCTTACAGTACATAATAGTAAACTTCTACAAGGTGAGGCAGATAGTGGATAACTTTTAAACACAACTTAAAAACATAAAACAAATGCATTAAACTATTGTGTTCCCAACACAAACAAGTGTTTGTCCAGTTTCATGTAGGTTGCACTAAAACATGTTTTCAAAACTTTTTCAGTCATTGTCACGTGCATCAATTTAACTTCCAATGTTTTCTCCAACATACAAACTAGCGTCCACTTCACGGTGAACATTTCTAGCTGTGCAGTGTTGGACATGTCAGTTCTTCCAGCATGAGAGTTTGCAGTAAAGTCTTCCTAAATCAATGTCGATCTCATAACCTCGGCCAGCCGCCGTGCTACTGCTCAGGTTTACATGTAACAGGTTACATGAAGACGTTGAACGTCGCGACAAGCTAGCTCCCATGACTTTTTTTTCTGAAGCTGGACTTCATTGGCATGGTAAGCGTTCAGCAAGGTAACTGAAGCGTTGCATTGTGGGATATGTAGTTTATGTTATCAGTGTATCGGCGCAACATTAATAAAAATATTCTAAAATGATCTCGCAGGCCAGATACAAATGCACTTCGGCCCAGAGTTTGACACGTGGTGTTCAAATTGTCTGTATTTTTGCACTGGATCATAATGGTGTCTTGATAATTCCCTACTAGCTCTTTTCCACCGTGACGTGACGTCAGTAACAGGCAGACTAAATCGAGTCACGTTCAATGTCTTTATCATTAAAAGTGTGAAAATAAATGCATTAAAGAGAATTATACATTCTTTAATCCAAAGTGCACTTTCTTAATATCGATAGAATCGATTGAACAGCTTGATCGGTAGTAGATGATAGTAGATCGGTATATGACGTTTTTAATAACAACTAGCTGAGCACAGATCGATGTTGTGAGATCATAGGAATATCAATCGATTTAATGACGTACTGATGGATCGTTACACCCCTACTTATTTGCATTTTTTATTTGCTTGCAACACTAAATGGCTAAATGAACTTATAATTTTGTTTTATTTAGAAGGATTCCGAATATTTCTGGCTACTTTAATGGCTACCAAGTTGTTTATCTTTGACATTTTTGAGATCTCTTTTAAATGAAGCGCATCCTATTTTTAAAAGATTTAAATTGGCATGTCACATTTCAAATATTTGTGTCTCTGGAAGAATGAAAGATGTGCTGTTTTTGCTTGTTTATTCCACCTGACTTACAGCTAGAGGCTAGTCAACCTCCTACTTTCCTTTTCTTCATGTTCTTTATATATCTGCACTCAGTCACAGTCGAAGAGTGAAGAAAAGATGCAGCAGGAGGCAGGTCAGATGCAATTTTAACCTCAAACTAAAAGTCCTCTCACAGCTTGTTTCCAATTAAGAGGCCCTGCCAAGTGCAAGAGTATGGGGGGGGGGGGGGGGGGGTAGAAGAAAAATGGGAAACAAACTGAAAGGAAACTGGGGGTGGAGACGGTGACACAAAGGGAACTAACAGTGAGAGTCTTAGAAGGTGAAAGATGGATGGAGGCAGAAAAGAGGAAAACATAACAGCTATCCAACAGAAAGTGGAGTGCAGTAGCAGGCTGCTGACGTTGGTCTGCTACGTGTATTTATAGACTTGCAGGATTTTAATCCTCAGTATCGGCCAAAGCCCCTGGCGAAGGGCTGCTAGCCAACTTGATGCAGGCTTTACAGAGCTTGGGGAAAATGATAATCACTGGGGGAGGGTGGTCGATCTGAGTTCTTGCACATGAACTATGTCTATTTTTTTTCTCGGTCATAGTTGCAGATGGTTGCACGGCAGCCTCGAAGCAAGGAGGTTGCTGGTTCAAGCCTCGGCTAAGTGAGGGTGGCTCCTCTTTTTGTGGTGTTTGGTTGTTCTCCTCTTGTGTGCTTGGGTTTTCTACGGACACTCGGTCTTCCTCCCGCCTTCCAAACATCTGCATTTGAGGTTATTTGGTCACATTAAATTTACACCGAACATGAACGGTTGGTTCTCTCGGTGTTGGCCTTGCGGTATACTGGCGAACCATTCCAGTGTATACCCTGCCTCTCACCTGCTAATTGCTGCAATAGGCTCTTGCCCCCCATGACCCTGAAATTAGACTAAGCAGCATTGAAAATGATTGATTGAATAAATGAATATCTGCAGTTCCAACAAGTTGTATGATTGTTTGTGTTTTTCTGCTTTCTTTATCTTCACCAGAGTTGGACTGTTGCTGTTGTGGCCAACATGGTCATGTTATGATTAACTTTTATCTACATGGTACACAACAGATATTGATTCAACAGCTCAAATGTAAATAAATGTCTTTAACCAATTAACCATGATGGTGATTTATTGGACTTTAGGTTAGTCATAATTGGTTTTTTTTTTAAAACAACCTTTAGCTTGAAAATGTTTTTATCTGCAGTTCTTTACAGCTCAGCATTAAACCACATCAGTAGCCCCTGCTATAAAGTGACATGATACCCAAGTCATAAGAGGCTGGTAAACCACAAAACCACTCCACATGGATCACATGTTTCACACTAGCCTAGAAATAACACACACACAGCAACATTATACTCCAGAAAGAGGCCAATGTATCAAATACCTGTCCCTTACATAGCCAGTGAAATGAATGAAAAATACTTTATTAATCACAGAGTTTTTCAGCCACTGGAACAAGGCGGGATGTTCCAGATCACTGGTATTCTTTTCTCACTCAAACTGGTGTTGAACTGGTGCTGGAGAATTGGACATAGCTGTCTTGAGCAGGGATTTTATTTTTTAATTAATGTGTATTCTTTAAAATAAGACTTTACTACAATGTTGCTAGTTTCCTTCGAACTTAGTGGAAAGGTGAATAATAGGAATACGAAGAAAACATTTCATTTTGATGTTAATCTAAGTTGACTAAGAAATGCAAAACGGGGCATCAGGCGTGTCTGATGATGTGCCGGCTTAACTTAACTTTCTGCTAGTTCTGTATGAAATGCTTTCTAATAATAAGAAAGCAATCTGTTTTGTCAGTGAGTTGTTTCTAGGGCGATACGGCCTAAAAGTAAAATCTCATATTATTTCAAAACAAGTCCGATTTTGAATCTTTTTTTTTTTTTTTTTTTTTTTTTACCTTCCCTTTGTTAAAAATAAATACAAATGACAAAAATTATTCTTTTTCAAAAAGGTGTTTTAAATTGTTGTGTTCCCACCTTTGCTTGCAACAGCCCTCAAACAGATTTTGCAATGTAGCACTTACTTCTCCAAATCCATGTTTGCAAAACCAAACCAGTTCCAAATAATAAAGGCAACTGGCATTTTTTTAGGAACAAGCTCTTCTTTGCTAGCTGCCATATTGATGTGTTTATGCTGATTTGTGGGAATTCAGCAGTACGCTGACGTTACTATGATGTAAAGAGGCCCAAAATATGCTGGGGAGGCAAAAAAAAATCTTGATTTCTATCAAAATAAATCTTCACAAACAAAAAATTCTAATTAATTGATTAAATCAATTAATTGGCCAGCCCTAGTTGTTTCTAAAGAGTATTGTTATATATGTTGTAACGCAAAACAACACTAAAGTGACTTTTAGACAAAAAGTATTTTGAGGAGTATGTTTGTTTATTTTAATGACATGTATTAAGTTAACATTTTAAATTGTTGGCATGACTTGACAAATTATTTTCACTGCTTGTTAATTTCCCTGTTCCGTCTCTGAGGCTACAAACTGATCAAGTCCCACAGAGAAAAATACAGACCGTATCTGCTGAGGTCTTTTAGACGAGCTCCTCTGAATGCTGTGATTAAGCTCAAGTTTAATCTTTTCTGCTCTTCATTGTTTGTATTTATGATAGAAAATAGAGAAAAGTTTAAGCCAAGCAGGAAGTCATCAGCTTGTTTTGTCTTGCAGCTGTGAACATTCAGCCTTTTTCTATTTTTTGCTTCAGTGACGTGGTGTGACTCATTTAAAGCTAATTGCAGAAGAGTCAGTATCTGGCCAAATGTGTGAGAATATTTGTGTTAGACATGTCTCGTGTACTTCAGTATTTACTTGAAGCATTGCAATGGACTCCTTCCCTTTCTGTACCATGTTTTCCTTCTCATTTAAATTCAAATATGCTCTATTCGCCTGAATGGGTTTTAGTTTCACTCGTACACACTCTTAAGGAGGCAAGTGGTTTAGGATGGAGGGTAGTGCCATTTGTTTGCCGTGTTCCCCCTCATCTCAGCTCTTGTCCTGACAGGATGATGTATGTCTTGTCCTTGGCAGCCATGTGCAGGTGATGCATTTAACTTGGAATGCTGGGAGAGTGGAAAAGGAAAAGGGATGTCCACATGCCAAGCACCAAGGGTGATCTACTGAGCCAATTGTATGGCCGAAAAATGCTAGTGCTGCCAAAATCACTTGAATTTAAGAGGATAAATGGTAATGAGATGCAACAACCCCTAATATTGATAAAGATGAGCTGGATGTATATGTGTGAGAAGCAATAGGTAAAGGTAAGTCTACTAGAGCTACCACTTTGTTAAAGTCGTGAAAAAAAACAATGAATCACTTAAAAGGCAGTCTGAAGTATTGCAATGGGTTGTTCAGACATCTGAAAATGCTTTTCAGTAGTACAGAGTACAGGCTAAAAACTGACTGTAGATTAACATGAATATTTTATAGGTTTCTCTCGCTGCGTCATCTGAAGTTCTGCTTGTTCGTAGGAAGACATTATTTAATGGAACTGACTCATCATTGAGCTAGTGTTTGCGTTGCCCGTTGGAGACATACAGTACTTTCAAACTTGGATAAGTTGCTAGCTGGGCATAGCAGAGGTTTTCTCTGTTATCCCTCATGTACAATGAAATTAGGTTGCAAGCAGTACATTGAGAAATTATGGTTGCTCTAAAAAACAATACTAGTCAAATTTTTTGAACTTTTAATCCTTCAGTTAGTGCAGACGGGAGACCTGAAAATCCAGAAATTGTCTCTTAACTTGTATCAAATAAAGTAGTTTTTAATATGTCATGCAATGTTTTTCTTTATTTTCAATTCTTACAAAATGAATTTAATGATTTATTATTGTCAGTTGTGGGAGCACTTTGTCTTGTATTTTCAACACAAAGGAAGAAAATAAAAACAAGTGTTTAAGGCCTTGGCTGGAAAGTAATTTGAATTGTCAGATAAAACTAGTACAAAAACATGCAACATTCTTACTATATTTTGGTTTTTCAGTGGTCTTGTTCAACATTTTATGTTGTTCTTAAAAAGATAGAATGGTAACCAAGATAAAAGTATTGCATTACAGAAGAGTATTCATCAATTATGACAGCACATTGATTCATTGAGAGAACACATTGCTCTGAATGCAGATCAAATGGATTTAATAAAGATGAAAGGAAATGTCCCAATGAATAACTACTTGGTCTAACTAAAAACTCACTTTACCTACATCTGTTGGGACTGGCACCGAGAGGCACAAGAAAACAAGTGAAACAAAAATTATGAATAACAAATAAAAAAGCTGGCCCCCAAAAAAAAATGTCAGTAAAATTAGCCTATAGGGCATAAATGTAGAACAGCTGTAAGGGAACCAGTCTGAGGGAGGCTTTAAAATGTGTGGTTTTCCAAGAGACCCAACACGGAGGAAGAGGTGACTTGTAATGGTATGTTTGAAAGATTTTAATGTAACTGCACAAATAAGCAACAATAAGAAATGGGTGTAAAAGAATCAGAACCTACATGAAAACCAGTTAACCTGAGCTTTTTCTACCCATAGAAATCCCCAGTAAATGAATTAATACAACACAGGACAGGTATTATCTCCCCCATTGACTTACTTCTGTAAAGGAACAAATTGCATTGGAGTTGACCTAATCAAGTGTGTGGATCTATTGAATGCCTAAAGTAACCCTGCATTTTCTGTACATGCGAGTCGTGAGCTTGTAAATCCAGTCAATCAAATCATTCAGAAGAGTTAACGCCCCAACTGACAATTGCATCACTGAACAGAGAGAGCATACAGATGAGTGGGGAATGGGGTGTTTTCATGCTCACTGTGCTGCCTTCATGGGCCTATATGTAGTTAAAACTCATGTAATCTGAGCAATGCAATTCTCTCGATGGAAAATATGCGTATTCATAACTGATGAATATTCTCCTTCTCGATATATGGCCGGAATGTAGCGGCACTAAAGGCAGCAAAAGTTGCTGAATTTAGGAGCAAAATTAGGCTATTTGAATGTGTAAGTTTCTGTTTCTTTCCTAAATCAATAATTAACTAATTGTTCTGCATTAAACTTAAAAATCCCTTTTAAAGCCTGTTTGCAATAAGCCTTTTCACATCTATCTATAAAGCTCGGACGGATGTATCTTTGTTGTTAATCGGTGACGTGTACGTTATGCGAGCATCATAAAACCTGCCACTCCTAGTGTTCGGTCCTAGTGTGTGCCACTCCTTGTGTTGATTCATGATCACTACCTTGCAAACAAAAGCATGTCAAAACTGATGCTGCAGTAGCTGGTGCTTGAGCAACTTGGATGCATTCTTTTGGTAAGTTGGGCATCTCTGTTTTTGTAAGTAAGTGTTTAAGTTCGTGAGGTTTTGGAGAAGCTGGAGGAGTGTGTTAGATCTGTATGACCTCACTCAGCTAGTTGTGCAACATTGTGTTTAAGTACACAACGAACCTGTTTACATGCATAGATATTCTCCAATAGGCTTATTAGCACCACTTCAGCAGTTAGCATGCGTAGCAATGTGAGTGTTTTCAAAATAATTGGTCATGATGCATGTACATATTCTGAAATATATCTGCCAACATTGTAAACGTGGTAGCATATTTTATAAAGCATCCTGAGAGATGCAGTGATGTATATCATCACTTTCTAACCTATGTGACCTTTATTATCTGTTCTAAAAGTAGTAGCAGCCAGTGTAGTATCTCTGCATTGCTATATCCTCTACCTGCCATATCAGATGTGAAATATGGTCAGATTGGAGCCTGAAGAAACAGAGCGGCCACTTGGGAATTCAAATTGAATTTTGCATGTTCTGCAGGGCCAAGCAAGAAAAGTAATAGCAATGTCCTTTTTGTTTTATTTTTAGTTGTCACAAAATGGGCAGTCTTGAAGGTGAAAATGCAATTTGGATGATCTGCTATGAATTTTAGTTTTGAGTCAAATAATCCAGCTAGATGTTGAAATAAAGTATTTCTGGTAATGAATTTATATTCTCAATTTTGACAAAAATTTTAGCAGCCATTTGCTAGGAATGTGTTTTTAGATATTAATAAAATAAAACTACAAAATGAAAATGCAGTTTGGATCATTTATTATTTATCTTATGTGTAAAAAGATGCAGGTATGTACTGAAAATGAAGAACATTTCTGTTTTTGCATCTTAAAAATGCTTCCTTCATTTTGTCACCTGTGGTAAAATGCGTGACTAACTCTTATGATGTCACCAGCCTAAAGGAGTGGCAGGCAGGATTTGGTCTTTCCTGCTGTTTAAACTAATTATCAGCCTGCAGCAGCAGGCTCCTGTGGCCATAGAATTAATTAACTGATGATAAAACTTTGTTCTGGGACAGTGTGTTTGAGGATGTAAAGGAATTCATCTGCTTCTGAAAATATTATTATGCAGAATGGATTTATCAAAGATAAACATAAGATTTACAGTGTAATACGATATGCCATGCGATTGTTCTCTTATCCATCTGTGCTAGTAGTGTACTTGAGTTTTTGAGCTTATACACAAAGTTGGCTGTTTTCTGTGTGTGAGCCATTGTTGAGACGGTTTACGATTGCTGCATATCTTCCATGCAGTAATGGTATTAGTATGTTTTAGCCTTTTCTTAGATTTGTTGCAATTACTGCTTCCTTTTAGGAAACAAACTCTATAAGTATTCTAAAAAGTCTACAAGTACTAAAGGTTGTCTTTTTTTCACTGTCATGTTAAGTATCTGCAGGAATGATTGGAAAGGACTATTTTAATCAATGCAATGAAGGGAGTTTTTGTTTTATTTAGTAGTTTGGATGGTTGTAGCAGGCAATAGTGTAATGTAAAACAAATGTCACTAATTTACCAGCTGTGACATGAAGTGTCACTTCACTGAAAATATGATCATCCAACTTGTAAAGAGAAATAAAACTGTCTGTATTTTTCATTTCGAAGACCATTTCCAATGTGCAAGTGCCACAAATGTCTGCTAGTTCATGCAAGTTTGTGTAACCACTGAGAAAATTGCCATATTTTTCTCTTTCTCAGTGTTTCCACTCTAATCTCTCCTCCTGCCACTGATGCAGTGGGTCTTCCCTCTCCTCTGTGGTCTCGTAATTGCACAGTAATCATCTTTTCCCACTTGTGTTAAAAGACTGTGTTTACACTTCATTTTTGGCTGCTTGACTTGGCTAGACACTAATTTACACTCTCGGCAACAGAACGAAGCTACTTTACTGATTATTTCTCAAAGCTTTCCTGAAGCAATTTAAGGCTCATTGTTCCAAGCAGGTTGGATAAACTCCTGCACTGCTTGTGCTTCGCTGTCTTTTTATGTACGTAGGCGAAGAGATGTCTCAACAGAATTAAAATAATTCTGAACTTATAATTTTGGTGTATGTTTTGAGATAATGTGTCCACTTTAAATAACATAAGTATGCTGGCTGACAGGATTAATATCATGCATATATTTATCCATTTTTCGGAGATTGCAGACATGTGATTTAGATCTGAGTGACACCTGTGCTTTACAAACAGTCAACAATCTTCATGTTGAGATAAGTGATTTGCAGACACGTAGTGTACTACAACTAAACATGTGGAATATTTGTTGTGTTGTTTTTTTTAACAGTTGATTTTTTTTGGTGTCATGGTCGCCCTCTTGTAGTAAAAATCATCACTCTTTGTGTACTGATCACTAGTGGTCTGTTTTCATCTACTTTTTGGGCCTAATCTGTGAAGCGTTCACTTTGGCAAACAATGAATACTTCTCTATAAGGGGTGGGCTAGTTCTTCCCTTTACCATTTGTTCCTCTCATCATGGTGTCTCTGTGGTCTGATGGTCCTGACACAAAAAGCCAAGACAGCACCAAGAACTGGCAAGAAAAAGCACCAAAACACACCGCTAAAGGAATGTCCAGCTGCCAGTCAGGATATACATTATGCAACCCTTTGCAAAGTAGACGGTTTATAAGTGCAAAATAAGCTTATATGTGTGTAAATAATGAGAAAAAACTGAAAGTCCATGAAGGTAACAGTTGTAAAATATGCAGTGTTTGCTTAATGTTGCTTGGGATATTTGTGCATAGTAGATGTATAATAGACATAATTGTGTGCTCATTGTCGTCACTTTCACTTCCAATCTTATTGCACTTATTTTCTACACTGAACAGCTAATCTGTGTGATCTCTCACTGACAGACTTAATGCCCATTTAAACCTGTTGTTCCAGCTAAAAGAAAAAATAGGGTGTGGGGGACTGAATAGAGACAGAAGGCGCTGACGGTTTTGATGGTGCATAATGCACCACATCAACAAGATCAATTCACCAATCCCCACAGCTGACCATTGACTTGGTGTGTCGTGTCACGGTCTTTAAACACGACCTAATCGGAGTGGTTTCCAACCAGGTGGCAGACTAAAGACTACAGAAAGCACTTAGATCCAAGTTATTATTATTTTTAGTCCAGTCTACCACCTCCTAGGCTTTGAAATAAAATGTCTGTACACTTACTCATGTGCACAAACCTGTGCGCATTGCCCTAATTTAAGCTTTTACCCCCTAAACAATATAGAAAATCTCACCCATACCAAACACCAGTCTCTTCAAATCAAACTCATTCTAGGCAAATACTTGCCAGCCTTTATCTAAATCCCTCCCCCAGCATAATGGATATAGGATCAGATCATATATAGCCCACCAGTCCATTTGATGCTTTATTGATTTCATACTCTGTTCATAACATTCAGTATTCTCATCTCGGATACATCCTCCTCAGCATGGTTGATGTCATGGTTGCTTCAAAAGGAGGAAGGACGAAGACTTTTCCGATGGATGCCGCAGAACAAATAGAATTTCAATACAATTGATTAAAAGCTATTGGTAGATGCATTTTAACATGCTTGCACAGTTACCCTCTCCCCTTCCTCTCTCCTTTTTGCTTTTCTGATGACATTTCCATCTATTGTTTTTTTTCCTCTTTCTTTCTAATTTCTTTCTATTTCTATTTCCCACCCTGCTTGTCACCACGCTCCTTTTTCATATATGTCATCTTCCTCTTCCTTTCTCAGTTCTCTTCCATTCATCTCTGTAGTTTCCTGTTTCCTCTTCTGTCTGGCTTCACAAGTGTGCCATTCACTCCTTCTCTTTTGCCCTGTCTTACCTTTCACATTCCTCTTTCTCTTCCTGCATCCATCCATTCCTGGAAACGGCAACATTCCTGACCTTGACATATCTCTTATTTCTGACAGATCTCTTAGCATAACTAGCTGGGCTCTATGTTCTAAACGAAGCAGTTTCTGCCGATTTGACAGCATTCTTTTATGTTCACAGATTGCACAGATGAATCTCCTCACTAACACATTTGTTTTTAATGGAACACGCTTGCCAATCCTCCAGAGATTTATGTAATTTGATCTGTGTTTTGGACCCTAAGTATCTGGTGGTTTTCTTAGATCCAGAAAAGTGAAGAATCTTATTAGAGTAGCTTCTGCAGCTTTTAGGAGTTTAGCAAATTAATTAGGCCTAATCCTAGAACTGGATGATATTTAAAAAAAAAAATCAAATCAATATTTTTAACCTGAAACACAATATACAATTCATATCTAGATATCTTTATTTTGTCAAAGAACCTAAAGATGCATCTAATTAGCAACCTTAAGTGATAAATATTATTTTTTAAGGATTGGTTTGGCTCAGTATTTGCTTTAAAACAGTTGATTGAAATTGAAGTGGATTTATATCTTATTTAGTTCCCCTAAAAATAGATGAAAAGGACTTTTCAATGACCATTCATGCGAAATGCAAAAGAAAAAATAAACTTTTTTTTTTCAGAAGAAGTTATCTCAATTATAAACAATATGTCCTTGTTTTATATTGCTTGGGAACATGTCTCGGTATATTTAAAGGTCTTATTATATTGCCCATCCCTACTTAATGGTGTATTTGAAAATGTAACCTACATGTAAAGTAAATTCATACGTTTCTGTCAGTCGTGCTTATGGGCAAAGGGGTCACTTTGACCCAATCTGATCTGACATCTTTATAAAAGTCATCGCTGAGACCCTGAAGTGCTACAAGCTGCTCCATTAAAAGAGCCCTGTGTTCTTGTTGTGGTATCCAGTGAACGCTTCAAAGCACCTTACTCATCCGACTCCTCAAGCTGATGGATGCCTGATTGAATATATTTAAAAATCCTCTATTTGAAACCCCTGAAGACTTCAGTGAAATTTTGCAGCTTTAATTTTTTAACTCATGCATTTGAACTAAGCAACTTAAATTTGGCAAGTTTGTGTTGAGCAGACTTTGTACACTCACAAAATGTGTAGTGATGTTTGCAGAGATGAAAGGTTTTTTTTGGTTATCCTACGAGAAATCTTAAAATAGATGAAAACTGGGAATGAGCACCAAAGGAAGAGTGATAAGACTCTAATCATAGTAATCAGGAGAATTAACCTGAGGTCATGTAACTTGGTGGAGCTGTAGACCCCTTTGTGCGTCTGTAATGTTTTGTAAAGCTCTCGTTGAACTCCTTAAGCAGGGAGAGATGAGTAAGGTGCTTTGAGGAAATGAACAAAAGGCTTTGTTTCTGAAAAAAGCTATTTTGATGCTAACATTGTCTTGGCTTTATTGACTTGCTCTGAAGCTCATAATTGTTAAATTCCATTTAAGCAGCATTGCCAATTCTTTTGGTATTTAGAGATGTTCCCCTTTTTTAAATTAATGTTACATCCACTTCACTTTTGTAGGCTTCAATTAATTAAAAAATTTCCACTGTATTAAGTTGGCTTTGCTCTTGCTGTGGTCTTTTGTTTGTTTAGACAACCCTGTTCTCATTAGCCATCACTCTTCATCTACTGTTTATAATCTCTAATTCATTAAAAGCAGTGTTGCCATTTTTCGAATGAATGAGTAATTTCAGCATCACAACATGTTTATTTCAGTCAAAAGTAGATTAGCAGAGAAATTTGTTCCATACACTGTCCTTTTCCTTCTTTTCTTATGTCTTCTGGTCTGCTTGAGGGGCTTTAACTAGGCCTAATGCTTTAACAGTTTCTCATCTATCATCGCTGCAGGTGAAACAGTCAAGATTAATTCCTCCATTTAGACAAAATACTGCAGTGAATCTCATTAATGAGGGTCTAGGCTATTTAGATGTAATGTCTCACCCTGAAGTCATCAACTATTTTATTAAGTACATTAGTATCACACTACAGTTATTCTGACCAGAAATATGTGTTCTTGTGTCTTGAATCTTTCTTTTTGAACTGGAATACATGGACAGGATGGGTATCATACTGTAGCTTAAATGAAAAAATATACATATAATATACATAACACTTTCCACATTTTTAAGGGGTCATTTCGTCTGCTTTACAGACTACTTTTTCTAATTTCTGTCCGAAATACAATGAAATAATTACCGTAGTTTAATAAAGCTTATGTTATAGAAAGAGGAACATTATTATTATACAAATTGTATGATTGTTGTTATTTGAAGTTTTTGCGAGTGAGAAAAGTTCATTGTTGGTTGGTCATTGTTTGTTGCATCATGGTCTACAGTGTCGGGAAACAAAGCAGCTCAACCAACAAGGATCTAGCAGAATTCTTCAAGTTGTTCATGTGTGTGGGGAGATGCATAGGCTGTGCGTGTAATATTTTTATCCTTGCCATCTCTGGCTGCCCAGTGCTTGAACACAGTGTACAGTTGTCAGCTGCTGTTTTTCCTCCTTTGTCTTTTCATCTGTTGACTCTGGTTTTGACCCAATGCCTTTTAGACTGAAATTCTTTTTGCTTGAAATCATTGTCCTGACAACAGTTAGCTGCTTATTAATGTGGCTCTATTGTGAGACTAAATAAAAAGTATTTCACATATTTCCATTCAATTTAACGCCACATAAATGGTAATAAATTAAGCTGTCTAATAAAACTATTTTAAACTTGCACTACAACCAATAGACAAAATATTTTTACTTTACTATCTGACTATTATACTGTAATTTTTCAACAATAAATGGCCAAGAAACCCCTGTAGACAAAAAGAAAATACAGAAAAACGTGGTTACATATAACCAGGTCCATATATATTTGGACACAAACAAGTTTTATTAGTTTAGCTGTTTCCAAAAGTTGTTTAAATAGTTATGTAATACATTTTGACCACTAAAATTAGAACAGGGCGACTATTTTAAATATCAAAAAAAGAAAAAGCTGTTCAGGAAGAGCAACTTTAGATATTATCCAGTATATTTGGGAGTTTTTAAGCATTGTTTTGTATTGTTTTATTTCCACCTTTTTATTCTAGCTACCACATATTTACAGTAACTTATTTTTGCATCAATAGATAATATTTACATTCAAATGCAGTTTATCCAGTTTTCATCATCTGAGAAGACACCGTGAGCTGTGGTGATCTTTCAAGCTTGTGATTACATGTGGAGCGAAAGCTCTGATAAGACAGAAGTTATATTAAATGGTAAAAGGTAAAAGTCTAATCTCTAATTATTTCTGAGCAATTGGTTCTATGTGACAAATGAAAACACCCACAACCTCTAGAAATGAGTAACACTAAGAATGTTCTGTGTAGCTGAAGGTCTTTCTTTAATGAAAATGATTTGCTGGAGGACAGAAGATTGTGAATAAATGACTGAATGTTAACCATAAAACGCCACATTACCTTAAACACCAAGTTGAATTTCAGACATTTAGGCCCGCTTTAATCAGCTGAACTCAAGGGGGGCAGGGGGAGTGGTGGCGCAGTTTGAGGCAATGAAAGGATGCAGCATTCAGGACAATAAATTTGTCAACTTTGAACTGATGCAGTTGTGTTCTGAAGTACAGAAACCCCACAACCTGATGTGATGTAGTAAAACCAGTAAATATCTAAATGTGCATATTAACTTTGTTTACATAGTAAAAAGAAAATAATTATTGAGACTATGGAATCACTATAAAATAATTTGCTGAGGTACAGCATCAAGTAAAAAGTGAGGTTATATTCTCATAGTCAGGCTGCCTTGTAAAACACTTTGTGTTGTGTTCAACTTTGAGATTGTATGTTACAAACATCTTTTCTACAGAGTTGGACAGATGAGACTTTATCTTTATAATGCCATTCTCTCTGCTGTTAACATGTGAATTTTGTTCCCTTGCAAAGATCATAAACACACATTTTGCCTGTTCGTCCTTGTCTCTTTCTGCATTTGGTAAAGTGAGCCACCCATGTCCTTTTTACACCAGTTACTCTTGTTGCTAAGAGACTGGGTGATCTTTTTTCCTGACCTGGCTCGCTTCTTGTTATTCTTTTCTCTTTCAGTATTATACTGTTTGTTACTACATAAATTACATTTGACTATATCAATCAATGAACAGATTTATGTACAGTCCCATCAGGTGAACCTGCCCCTTTACTGCAGATACCATCATATGTGCAGCACAGATCAATCATAAAACATTCAGACTGTTTTATGATTGATCTGAGTCGTGGTGTTGGAATAACAGTGCTGCATTGGCACATCTCATCTGTCCGCTTAAAGATAAACCCAGTTGCTCACATCTAAATTACATCTTGATTATGTGCTCACTTTATTGATCACGAGTTAACTTTAATAGCTGTTCATAAGACACAGTTCTGCTGTATTTCTATTTGTTTTACTACCTCAAGTGGTGAAGTTCTGCTTTACAAGTTACTTGGATGTAACATTTGTTTCAGCAGTTTTCTAAAGTGTCCCTCTTATTAACATCTGGGGTTGCAGACTTATTGCCTTATACTCACCATTTTTACTTGTATCCAGTCAGGCTTCGCCCCAATGTGCTCTTTAGCTTAATTTTATACTTAACCCACAAGACTTGGTCTATTTTATTCTTGCATCCACACTAACCTGTCAATCACATGCATTCATATGTAGAGCTGCCATATAAAAGAACTATCATGCATAAAAGATGGGCATTTGGGACTGAGAGCAACAGGATGGTCAGGAAATGTCAACAGTGCGGTTGCTCTGAATGAACAGTTGGTTGAGGTTTAATCCTCAGTGGATGCGGCTGTGTTAACCACATGCATTTTCTCAAGCTGAAGCATTGCATGCAGCGCCACAGCAGGCTACATTTTCTGATTACTTTCATATAAACCTCACTATAATCTATATACTGCATATTTTTGACACATGATAGTGAGTCTCAAGCTTGTACAACACTGTTTTACGTTACACGGAGAAACTAAACTCCATACTCATGCAGTTGTTGCAGTTATAATTATGCATATATTTAAAAAATACTTCCAAATTAAAGTAAACCAGCACTGCAGTTTTCTAAATGAGATGAAGTGGCGAAAAAGACTACAATAAGCTTAATACATTGACGATTACCCTCTGAACACCCTGGTATGAAGAGAATGATGTGCTCTCCGGCAACCATCTGGACGTTGGAGTGCTAAAAATATAGAGCAAGCCAGGATTTATCTCATATCATGTAGAGTTAATTTGGCATCTGACATACTTACGAAATGCTGGATCGAGACTCATCAATGACATTTATACTGGTTTTCTCACTTAGTAAGACAGTCTTCTAACACTAAAATGTATTAGAGTAAAAATGGGAAGGGAATAATTACATAGAAAATAAATATAAAACAGTGTCTGGTTCAAATTCAGGAAGATTGAGCTTTAATATATATATCTTGGAAGTTCTCCTGCCCACAGGCAGCCATCTGGGGGAGCGGGGAACAATGCTGGGAGGGAACATCTGGTCTTCTGAGTTTGCAGTGACAGGAAATATGATTAATTCGAGTTTTTACACCATGATGGCCCCAGATTTGGTCTTCGACTTTTATTCTTCTAGGTGAACAAAGTGTAAATTATATGACTTTGGCTTGATGATTGGGTTGCCACACTTAATGATGTTCCTACCTTGGCTGAGATGTAATCTAACTGATAAATCAACTCACTTTTGCAAATGGACACACCTATCACAGCAACATCTGTATGCTCCATTATGTGCTCTTTGCATTAATCTAGTATATACTGTTTTTTTGGGGGGGGGGGGTTTTCACCATAATCGTCATAAAGCTTAGCAGTTTATTGGTTTTAGTTGCTGTTAATCTGATCCAAAGTCCCAATGTTAATTGAAAATGGCATGGGTAGTCTGAAGAGGGATTATCCAAATACATATTTGATAATCATAAAAGGTTATTTAATATTTCAGTTGATCATTGGCAGGACTCGAGTGCAACCATATTGGTCACACATGCGACCAAAAATGTCTTGCATAACAAACTTTTTTTTTCATGGTCATATTAGTGTGAACATTTCACAGGTTCAAGTGAAGAACCTTCTTTCTCCCAATGTCTGTATACGTATCCCCTTCTTACCCAAGCTCAGAGAAGCTCACCATGCGGTAGGGTTGCTTGATTATGGCAAAAATTATAATCACAATTATTTTGACTGAAATTAAGATCTTGATTATTAAACACAATTATCCATTAACTTTAATAACATGAATTTATTTCCCAGCTGTTAAGTTCCCACTACACTTAACGGCTGGATTAAATGCCTTCTGTAAAGGCTAGAAATGCCTCGAGCTCAGCTTAGTTCACCCAAACAGTATGTTACAGTTAGTAATTTACCGCATCAAGTGTTGTTTTGAGATTCTGGAAATATTCCACAAAGTACCGACGCTGTTCTAAAGGTTAACAGGCTCCTTCCAGATAGTTGATGTGATGCTGCTCCTGCTTGTGGCTGAATTCTGGGGTCTGGGTTTGTCACATTACTTTCAATTGCAAACAGGCAACTCGCTGAAACTGTTACTGAAAAGATGAATTGCGAAGGTGCAAATAATTGAACTATTTTATTTTTATGATTGTTGAAAACCCAGATTGCAATTGAGATTGAAATCCGATTATTTGCCCAGCCCTACCATACAGGCTTTCCGACCTTAGAAAGCCTTTGCCGTTCCTATAACCTTTTCAGGATCAGACCCATTTTTCTTTAGTTATTTTATTGTAAATAATAGAGATGGACGGCATAACTGTGCCTGCCATCTCTATGCTGATGACAGTCAGGTTTATGTCTCTCTAAAGCACAAGGACTCTTATTCTCCACAGAGTCTTTTGAACTGTCTCACAGAAATCAAAGCCTTGAAGCCATGAATCTTCTTCATTTTAACAAAAGAAAGAAGTTATGTTTTTAGTCCTGGTGCTTCCTGTCCTGTAGACTTGGGCCCCCTGGCACAATATTTTAAGGCTGCTGTCACAAATCTGGGTGTGAAACTGAACAGTGATTTTAATCTATACAGGCAGATCAGTGCAGTGGTTAAATCTAGCTTTTACCAGCCGAGGGCACTGCCAAACGTAAAGCCCATTCTTTTAAGACAGGATTTTGATAGTTACTCACACTTTTATAACAACATGACTGGATTACTGTAATGTTTTATACTGGTATCTTTAAAAAATCTCTTGTCCCGTCTGCAGCTGGTGCAAAATGCTGCAGTATGGCTGCAATGGGAACACTAAGGGTAGATCACATTTATCCTGTGTTACCCACACTGCACTGGCTGCCTGATCATTTTGAGATTCATTTGAAAATCCTTTTATTTGTTTTTAGGTCTTTAAATGACCCTAACCCTACCTCTCTGAGCTTCTACACATGCACTCCCCATCCCGGACACTCCAGTCAGCAGATCAGCTGTTCCTGGAGGTCCTGTGGACGTGGAGGAAGCTCAAAGGGGACAGGACCTTTTCTGTGGCGGTGTTTCTTTGGTGTTTCACCCAGTATGAGTTTTTATTGCTGGTATTGTTCTTATTTTATTGTTTATTAGTTTTATTGTTTGTATTGTTTTATTTATTTTTTATTGTTTTATTGCTTCATGTTTTTAATTTTAATATTTTAGTCATTTTATGTTTCAGCCCTTTGTTCAGCATCTAAAGTTCGCTTGGTTTGGCATAGAAGAAAAAAAGAAAAGTAGCTACAGCTTGTCTTAGGAACAGCGCAAAAAAGTGCAATCCAAAATGGCAATGTTAAATATTAATTTCTTTATCATAAAATATAAAGTTTCCTGAAGACTGACAACTTAGACTCTGGTTATCATGTCCTTGTTGCGTGCTAGGAAAACCGACATGTTTACCTTGAGTGGTTTCAGAGAGTTTCGGAGAGGAGTGACAATGTTTCCAGCAGCACTAAAAACTCTTTTAGATGATGTACGTGATGCGCAAATGCACATGTACTTACGGGCTACTTTAGAGAGCAGGAGGCATTTACTCTGGTTATCCCACCATCAGGCGAGTGGATACGTCAACGAGTGGATACTGTCAACAGCGCGGTATTGGAATATTGTGGTTATTATGAAAGCCCTAATTTGATATATCTCACCTACACATGACAAGCCAGCTTTTATTTTTAACACAAGATCATCTGCTGATTTTTAATCTGAGCTGTGCTAAACTCCGTCATCTGAATGGAGTCTGTTTGATGACCCAGTAACTTCACGGTAAGCCAGTTGATGCATTGGATGCAATAAGTTTTAGTTTATATCTGTACAAAATCATCAAAAAAAGAGTATAAAGGTGGTTCCAGAAATGTCCAGTGTAGTTACACACTTTAGCATATGGCTTGCCCTTTGTATACAAGTAAAACCTTTTCCGTCTTTATAACAAACAATCTAATGCACACTTTGCCCCTTGCCTTTTCCAGAATAAAGTAATAAAGTGAAGGAATTCCAAGCAGCTTCTTAATAAAAGAAGTGTTGACTGAAGGTTGGATTGGATAGAGGAAATGTGGGGGATGTGTAGATGTGCAGGAAAAGTGCTTCAACATGGGTGGAAAAAGAAGAAGTTTCTCTAAATATCTGGTTCTTTCCAAATATTCCAGTTTTAATAAGAGGTGTCTTAAGCACATGTTCCTGCAAGCTGAAGTAAAACATTTCAGCACTTTTTATATATATATTCTTACCTCATAAGCAATAAGAACTGAATGCTAAAGGTAATTTTGCAGAAAATATGCAATTATTTATTTGTTTATGTGTCTTTCCCTCTGTCACTCTGCAGGTATGACTACAGAGAGATGCTGTACAATTCCACTTTCTGTCTGGTACCACGAGGTCGACGGCTTGGCTCTTTTCGTTTCTTAGAGGCTTTGCAGGTTTGTGCAAATAAAACAAAACATTTAACTGCTATTGATGTCATCACTGCATTACTGTAATTTAGGTGCAAGTATTATGAATATGTAAAATGAACTGTTGCATATAAGAAATTTTATTTATCTCCTAAGAAATTAATGCGTCATTCAGATTGAAAATAAATGGAAATCTCAAGCCCACTTCAGTTGAACCCACATAAATTGGTTTTGCTTAAAAGGCCTTACCTTTAGGTTCTTAAGTGCTTGTATCAATTTGGCTGTTGAAGATGATGATGGGGGGGATCTGTGCATAAATCCAGTAAGCTCAGTGAAATGCCATTAATCATCTTTAAAATGGGAAAGTGAAGCACAGAGTTTGTCCCTGTGGATATCTCGCCCACTGCCAGTCTTTTTGTTGATGTGCAGCCAGTGTTTCTTCAGCTGACTCTGACTCAGTGTACTCCTCGCTCTTCCTCCCATCATGCCTCTCTGCTTGTTGTCTTCTATTCTTTTCTGGCTGTGCTGTTTCCATAACCTAAACTTTCTTCATTCACCCACTGAAATCTTTTCTTTTCCTTGTGTGTTTGAATGAATCATCATGAATGAATCATTGCTTTGTAAATTGTGTGAATTTTTTTGTCAAATGTGCTTAATAATGAAATGAAAAGTTCTTTTTTTTTTTTATCCCAGATGAAATTTCACTGTTGTACTTTTTTAGGATTTAAACAGTATGTGGAAAACGAATAAGACAGTAACCCTAACCCTGCTGACAGGAATGCTCTCCGGTACAGTTCTGCCTTACATTGGAGTTGAAGTCTCACTGAATACACTTTGTTTTTTCTTCTATGTGTTATTTGAGGAATCTTGCACTATTTTCAGCAGCAAAATAATGTATGTAAGTGGTCACGTATGCAGTCTGAACTTGCCGTTCCTTGAATGAATTTTTCAGTGTATGCCTCTGCTTCAGGAAAGCTGATGTTATGACACTTTTTGCAACATTTATGATGTGTATGCTGGCTGTAGCTTTATAGAGATGAAAAGTCTTTTGTAAATGTCATTCTTGATTTTGAATACGGATACAATGAATATTGGCTTAGTTTACTTTTATGTAGAGTTTCACCTGGTAGTTTCACTTGGGTATTTATATCACAACCCATCCTTTCCTACTTTTCCCCTGTGAGAACAGAACAGGGCTCCTTGAAATGTCACTTATTAAAGTGAAAATAAATCTAAATCACATTTCAAGGGTGGTCAAGTGCATTTCAAATAAGTCATTCTTGTTCAACAAAAACTATATTGGTCATTTAATTGCTGCCTTCTCCTTGATTCAGTTGAAAAGCTGTACTAATATAAGGATTATGTGTTTTTCTGTATGACTGTAATTGCCCCTTGTCGCTGTCTTTGAAGAAAAAACACACAGACCAGTGAAGGAGACTGTTCCAGTGATTAATGGCATGCTTCTGAGAGCAAGGGCTCTGGATAATATAATGAATGAGGATTCTCTCCAGACACCTGCTGGTATTAATAGTACTTATGTGGTATTTGACCTGTTAACAACCAGTCAGCATTTTAATGTTGGAAAACTTATTAATTTTTTGCCCTTGACATGAATAAGTTGCACTTTTTATATTTCATGAAGTACAAAAAACAACAACAATGTGAACAAAATAGAATTTAGTTTCGTTTAAGTTAGAATTTCAAATTTGCAACTAGATGTCAAAACAGGAATGTTGTATGCATTGTGTTATAAGGAAACATGTGTTTCATGTTTATTGCTTCATGTTTTTAATTTTAATATTTTAGTCATTTTATGTTTCAGCACTTCAGCATATAAAGTAGCTACAGCCTGTGTTTAGGAACAGTGCAATGCAAAATGGCAGAGTGTGTTAAATAATGATTTATTTATCATAAAATATAAAGTTTCCTGAAGACTGACTTAGACTTAGACTCTGGTTATCATGTCCTTGTTGCGTGCTAGGAAAACTGACATGTTTACCTTGAGTGGTTTCAGAGAGTTTCAGAGAGGAGTAACAATGTTTCCAGCAGCACCAAAAACTGTCTTTGATGGTTACATTTCTTTGTTTTTTACACAAGAATAGTTATATATCTAGTATCTCAAAATATTATAGTATTATGTCCTTATATCAACACTATGGCTACAACATTCCTGTTTCAATGTAGTAAATTAAATATAGTTGCAAATTTGAAACTCTAACTTAAACATATATTCTTTTTTTTCACGTTATGAAAATTTTTTAGATGCACCTGCACTTGGAAAAATATGTGGTGATTTCAGGTATTGAAATTTAGGAATTTTATTCTGAAAAAAGTTTATTAAAGAGCTGTTGTGAAAGCAGCCTAAATCTTCTCTCAAATGGTTCAATACACACTGCCAGGCCAAAAAACAAGTCTCCACCTGGGTACGAGCATCCTATTGGCTAATTATGGCGTGGGCAATTATCTTTCAGCTGGCAATAAGTTATTTAACATGCACAATGGGATGGAAACTCAAGGGATTGGGACTGAACAGCTGTATAGCTTTAAGAAAACCACTAATCAGTGAGGCTAATTAGGAAAAAAAGGCTTAAATTTGTTAGGGAGCATAAAGATTGGACACTATCGATGGAAGGTCGTCATGTGGTCTGATGAGTCCCCATTGACTCTTCCATCATCAATGGACGATCCTGGTGAAAAATTAGTGCAGCACCGGGTGGAAATAAACTTTGTGACATTGCAGAAGGCCTAATAATAGCTGATGGTGGTTCAACAAAATATTACTGTAGGAGTGTTTTTTTTGTTTGTTTGTTTTTTTGGCCAGGTTGAGGATTTGGTACACATTTGGTAAATAGAAAAAATAAGCTAAAATAACTTTAATGTGTCACTAATTTAAACAGTCCAAAGATGATGACCACTAATATTTCAGTGAATAGGACAAAATATCATCACAAAAAGCCAGAAGCAATCAAACTTGTTTCCCTTCTTAAATGTGTTTGTGTCAAGCAGATGTGTGTAGTGGTCCTGGTTAAAATCAGGCGAGAGGTGTGAGAACAGTTTCAGCATGACGACTGAAGCTCAGACGAGCTGGACGGTGTCTCTGCTTTTTGTGAAATAGGAAATGAACTGCACCCCTTGGGGACACAGTTGATTGATAGAAATGGTTAAGCTGCAGATTATATGGGATACATGTGGGAATGTTGAAAACAAATATGGCCGTTGTGTGAATTAGTGGTTAGAGATGGGCAGATAGAAAGAAAAAGCCCATTTCAGATACAAAATGTGATGTTCAGTAAGACTGTTCGGATTGAAAAACTGATAGATGGGGTTTTGAAATGCAGTTGTCAGGTTAAGCAGAAGGCTGTGAACACGCGCTCAAAAAATAAAGAGGATGTTAGAATCAAACTCAGATTTATTAATGACTGTGTGTTCTTTGCGTGTGCGATACGCTGAGTAAGAAGAGGATTGGACTGAAGGAGTCACAAGTGGATTGCTCTGTAAGAGCAGATAAGCAGGTAAAGCTTGGCAGCCTTTGAGCAGATTGCTACCTTTGCTAATGACACCATGGAGATTAGATGAGCTCCACAGGCGCTTAATGCAGGACAGTTTCTGCCTGGATGTATGCGCACGTATGTGCTGGGACCAATCACGGAATCGTATCCTGCTTAGGAGATTATAGAGCCGGTCACTGCTGGCAAGAGGGTGCTTGTGCTATTCAATCCATATTAACTCTCTGGATTTGTAAGGGTATGCAATGGCACCCAAACTCACTGCATTTATCAGGCTCTTGCAAACATGGTTTTAATATTCTAGTATGTTTTTCTTAATTATGTGCCACTAGTCTTTTTGATTGCTGGTCATTGGTGGTTCATGGATTAATTATAAAATATTATCTAATACAGTTATTTGAATTGTGTGGTGTGATTTTTATAAATGTGGTGTATAAACGTTCTCATCTTTACATGTATATTTGTTTTATAATCTTAATCACCACATGTTTTCTATTCAATAAGCTCACCTTTTTATTAAGCATCTATGTATTTGTGTTTGTGTCTGTCTTTACCAATGCAGGCAGCCTGTGTACCAGTGATGCTAAGCAACGGCTGGGAGCTTCCCTTCTCAGAAATCATCGACTGGAATACAGCAGCTGTGATTGGAGATGAAAGGCTGCTATTACAGGTAAAAACGTTCTACATGAATTTAGTTAATTTACACAGATGCTCTGTGTTTTCTTAACACTGTCATTATATTGCGTGTTGTGTTCTGTATGTGCTCTTAGCTGACAGGCTCTTAAATTTCTTTGCTATACTCAGAACTGCTGTAACCACTCTTCAGTGTTTTTATTGATTTATTTATCTTGCATAACTACCTTTTAAAAGGTTTGTAATGTAACAGCATTTTCAGAGGTCCTTTAAGTACTTACTGCAAGTTGTGTTTTTGTCTCCCTCTACTTAGTAATTATTAATGTTTCTCTCTTTACATCAACTTCCCAGCAAAGTGCGTTTAAGGACACATTTTCATTTCTAAAGGCCAGCTTGTAAATTTGGCTTCCAGTCTTCTAAAGCTACCATAAAGCCAAATAATTCTCTTTAAAAGACGTCAGACGCTCACTTTTTGTGTGTCATTCGGTTTTGGCGAGAAAAGTGGCTTAACGTGTCTTACCTCTGTCCCAGATTCCTTCAACAGTACGTTCCATCCACCAGGATAAGATTCTGTCCCTGAGACAACAGACGCAGTTCCTGTGGGAGGCTTACTTTAATTCTGTGGAAAAGATAGTACTGACCACACTGGAGGTACACATACACAAGCATATGTCTCTAAACGTATATACTACATGCAATATCTCCTCATTGTTTGCTGGGATGAGCCCCGGCTTCACTGTGACCCTGAATTGGTATTAGAAGTATAAAGATGAAAGACTGTTTTCTAATATACAGCTTTTGCTTTCTAGAAAACGTTTACTACTTTGTTTGTGTACATTGTACTGTAATAACATGCAAAAATTATATTATTGTCCCATATTATTAATCTGATTCAAATGAATGCATCCCATGGCACTATAGTACAATAATATGTGAGTTTATTACTTAATGCAGAATAATAATATAAAAAAACATTATTATTTTATTCAGTGTTTTAGATAAAACTGTATTTTAAATGCTGACGTTGCACATTATACACATACGGTTGTTTTTTTTTCCCCTCCCACCCTACCTGCCTGCATTAGGACTAGATTTTAATTAATTTAAGTCAACCCTGCCATTATGAGATGGTTTTAATTTGATCTGTTTTTCACTTTGGGAGGCAGTGTTTCATATGAATTTCAGACTTTGTACTGGCATTGTTGTCAATGTAAGAAAACAGCCTTGAGTAGATTTAAAGGATTATCTGTTTTTTTGGACAGTGGTGGTTGTGACTCTGTTATCAAAAACACCAGTAGCTTTTCCTGTTAGGGTTCATTTATCTGATGTGTTCATGGTTTTGCACCAGCCCAGCATGTTGTTCTTGGACTATAATAACAAACAAGCCCAGATGAGACCAATGATTAATTAAAATGAATTAAATATAAGCTGGAGCAGCATCCAGGTTTTGTAAATTTCCCTGTGAGTAATTTAGGCTTGTTTTACTCCATTTTAATTCACAATGTAATGTTCTAAAGCACTTGTGTATCTCCCGATAAGCCAGCCATAAATGATATTTTACCTTTGTCTCAATGATCTCAAACCGTCTGCCAAACCACCTAAAAATGCTGCAACACAGGTTGTTAGGTTTTTTGGTTTTTTTTTTTTGTTTGTTTTTTTGTGGGGGGTCCAAAGACTATTGAAAGTAATGGCACAAGAATATAGTCTGGAATTTTCTCTGTCAGCAGAATGAAGTTGCAGCCTGATGGAGCTGATCTTCAAATTGTTAACAGTATCATTACCCTAACCTGTTTTACAAATACTGTAGTACAACAGAAGGTCAGCTGTGCTTTGGCTTCAAATGTACTCGTGTAGGGAGCTCCATTACCAAGGGGACTTCATAGAATTTACTATAAACAAGGTTAAAATCATCCTTAAAATCATATAAAACCATAAAAAAGGGTTTGCTTTGGTCTACAGCTGCACCATGGTCTCAAAATACTTAATGTTTCATTAAGATATCATGTCACTGTGTAAGAGTCTTCTTACAGCTTTGGTAGAATGGGAGCAGCTGATGCTCTGGGCCAGCAACACTTACTGATATACGTTAATTGACTAAACACATAAACTTAACCTGGGAATTTGGGAGAGGATTATGGAAAAACAAGTGCAGGTCTACTTTATTTATAAAAGAACTGATGCCATTCTCACATCCAGGCTTACAAAATATACGTAAATGATAAGGGTCTGAAAGAAACCAGATTGTTGTTTCATTAAACTCATTGTTTTATTCATTTTCTATACCACTAAATCTAATTCAGAGTTGCAGGGAAGCTGAAGCCTGTCCCAGTAATTAGCAGGTGAGAGGCAGGGTATACCCTGTACAGGTTACCAGTTCATCACAGGACCAACATATTGAGACAAATGATCACAAACTATTTGGTAAAAATTATGTGTGTGCGCATATGCAGCTTGAATTTAAAAAGCTACTCATGTTTTCTCAAATAAGACTACAAAGGTAGTTGTTCCTTTTCAAGGCCATGGCTGCCTTTTAAACCGAGAGTTATTTAAGGAAGAATGGTCATTGTATAGAATCTATGGTTGCTTTACCTTTATTTCGAGCTCTTTATTTATTTATTTATTCTTTATTTATTTATTTGAAGTGACTTGTGATTTCACTTGCCATTTTGAGAGTTATCAGACAAGCTTTGCCTGCACACCATTTCCAAACTAGACAAGTTGCTTGATTATTGCTTCAAGTTATACTGCAATTGTTTTAGAAATGTTCAAGAGTTTTATTGAATGATGGAAGAAAAGAAATATTTAAGTCGTGTGTTTTTTTCCCTCTTATTGGTGCAGATTATCCAGGACAGGGTTCTGCTGCACATTTCAAGGAGTAGCCTCATGTGGAACAGTCTTCCAGGTGGTCTCTTCACCCTTCCTCAGTACTCTACACACCTGGGAGGCTTCCCCTTTTACTACGCCAAGCTAGGTCAGTCACTTTAATGTAGTTTTGTAAGACAGATTTTCATTTACAGCCTCACACTGGAATGGCTGGTGTTCAGCAGCTTGTGAACTAAAATGGAAAGCACTGACAGATTATTCAATAGGTGTTTATTGATTTGTGATTTGTCACAGAGAACGAACATGTTGTGTTTGTGCTTGCTTATTTGACCAGATATTTGGCTTGTTGTTTACACAACGTTTTAGGGATTTAACTAGCATTTTGTTTCTCTTTTTTTCCTCCTTTAAACAAGTTTAATTGAATTTGTTCAGCGACTCTGGTTGTAAACTGTTCATACATTTAAAAAATGCTCACTGTTGTTCCTAAATTCTTGTATGATAACTTTTTTATTACTATTATAAACCACTATTAGAGTATCCACAACTACAGGGACAGAATAACTGAAGCTCGAAATACATGGTAGTATTTAATGCACTTTGTTAGAATATAGTTGTACTTAATTCCTTTAATTTCACATTTTAGTTACTGTTATTGTTTGTCTTTGAGTGGTTTTATTATTTGGGACTTTTTGCATTTAGTTGTCAGTTCCTCAAAATCACAGAAGCAATGAAGAAGTTTCTTTAAATTTAAGTCAATATTTTGTGATTTTTAAACAAAAATTTACTATAAATTATTAGTCAAAGCTGTGATTCCACAAGGACATTTTGTCCAAAAGTCAACTTTTTGTAAGCAATCTACTGAAATTTGATACAAATCTGAAATGAGGTGATGCCACTTTTGATCCTAAAGGTTAAATGACAACTTCTTTTATCATATTCTTATGAAATCAATTTTCAATTTCATTACTCGTAAGGAGAATTAAAGGATTAGAAATATTTTTCATGGTTTGTTGGATGAATTATTGATGAGATTAGTTTTGGATTCTCACCCTGAAGCATTATTAATTGTGCCTTTTTGAATCATTGTCTGCTGGCGTAGATTGTATGGCAGGTTTGCATTAAGCTATAAACTTAAAACTGAAGGTCTGGACAAACATGGCTGTAAACTTCAAATTTCTGTGATGGAGTCGAAATATTTCAGAAGTTATTCATTTTAACCCCCTCCTCCCCTAGGTATCAAGCCGTATCCCAAGTTTACAGCAATCATTCATGTGGTCACCCCACTGGTCTCTCAGTCCCAGCCAGTGATGAAGCTGCTTGTTGCCGTGGCAAAATCCCAGTATTGTGCTCAGGTAATTAAAAACCCATGTCCTGCACTTTTAATTAGATTGAACAGATGACCCCAAATTTCAAGCAGCTAACCTATCAAATGTAGTTTTTTCTCAAATATTTCATTTGCTCCTCTACTTTGAGTGGAAATTTTTCAGTTTTATCTCATTTCATGTGTTACTATTGGCTTGAAGCTGCTTTTGAGCATTTGTCTTTATCATGTTCAATTGATTCAAGTAGGCTGTTTACATGCTGTTGTAAGAATGTTTGCAAAGTAAGTTTAACCTAAATCCTTCTACAGATACTTTTACAATATACTAATGTACACTGTACAGAATATTATCTCCAAAAGCATCAAATGAGGGGTCATATCTCAGTTATTACACAATCTAACTACACATTATGAAAATAGATTAATACTGTGTAGTTACACTATAAATATTGTTGACAGAGGGGGGAGCTTTTTTAATAACAGGGGTTTCCATCTTACAAAATACTATGATCTTTGGTAATTTACTACCATTCTTTTTTGTTGAAAGAGTTGTGCTGCTCAGATCCCAGTATATTTTATTGGTAATATTTTTTCATGTCCCTGTGTTGTAACTGGTGCAATATTTGCAAAAAATATAAATGAACAGTTTTATATGGAAGTTGATTGTTTTTACTTTTAGTTATACCATATCTAGAACATTCATCGATTTTCTGATAAATCTCACAACAGTTACAAAAAGTACCAGATTTTCTTTGTATATATAGTTTACATAAATACATGGCTGTGTTGCTGAATCTGGTTATGTTAAAGAATGACACATCTTTACGTTGTCTGTCTTTGTGCAGGTGATAGTTCTATGGAACTGTGACAAACCTCTTCCTGCCAAGCACCGCTGGCCTGCCACTTCAGTCCCTGTTCTTGTTATAGAAGGAGAAAGCAAGGTAAAACTGAAGTCTTGAACTTCTGTCACTGTGCACATTACTGCCACCGCCTTGCACCCTGCATTGGACTCTTCATTTAAAATATGATTGTGACATAATAATGAAAAAGGTTTACATCAAAGCAAAATATCCCTGGCATAAATTATGTTAAAGCAAAGTTAACACTGTCATGTTTTTCTTTTTAGTAATTTTATATATATACACTACCATTCAAAAGTTTAGACACACTTTCCCATATGATTTAATGGGAAAGTCTTTTGAATTGTGTAGATATATATA
>JBAMHX010000007.1:21060793-21085591 GCA_037177515.1 Pseudomugil tenellus | reverse complement strand
CACTACCACGCAAAAGTTTAGACACACTTTCCCACATGATTTAATGGGAAAGTCTTTTGGAGTGTGTATATATATATATATATATATATATATATATATATATATATATATTCTCATGCAAGGCCCTTTTTTATGTCAGTGTGTTTAATAAAGTTATTAGGTTATTATTATCTCCATAGCACTTGTTATGCACAGAGGTGTTTTCAGTAATCTGTGCAAGATAAACAGATGCTGCAGAGTTTTATCAAGAATGGAAGTGCACACTCCTGCTTGTTGATGTCTGACTAGTTTTAAGGTCATCTGTCACCTGAACTCATTGGTTAAGCCAGCTTGTAAATGTAGCTTTGAACACAACAAGATAAAACCAGCATAAACATGTTAATATTGCTTCTAGTATGGGTCTGTTTATATGCTGACAGATGCTGAACTGCATAGTGAAGCTGTTAACTTCCTGTTACACCTAGTTACATCTTCTTTTTTTTAAAAAAAAAAAAAAAAATCACTCCAGGTGATAAGCAGTCGCTTCCTACCTTACGACACCATCCCCACTGATGCTGTGCTCAGTCTGGATGAGGACACTGTGCTTTCCACAACAGAGGTCAGTCTCCCTTTCAGTCATTTCTGCTGAAGACGGCTTGTTTTTGTTTTCCTCAGTATGCCCACACATCTCTTTTAAAATAGTTAATAAGAATAGTGTGTTTCTAGTTTGTTGTCCTCATTCATCTGTTCATCGCTCTTTTTCGTCTCTGTGGTCTCGGTCAAGGTGGACTTTGCCTTCACGGTGTGGCAGAGTTTCCCCGACCGCATCGTCGGTTACCCAGCCCGCAGCCACTTTTGGGACAGCAGCAAGGAGCGGTGGGGCTACACTTCCAAATGGACCAATGACTACTCCATGGTGCTGACAGGGGCTGCCATCTATCACAAGTACCGACACTCGTATCTGATTCCATTCAGTTCAACAACTATCCATATACCATGACTCCTCTAACATTATTGCACCTCTTCCTTAGATATTACCACTACCTGTACACCACCTACCTTCCAGCCAGCTTGAGGACGATGGTTGACCAGATGTCAAACTGCGAGGACATTCTCATGAATTTTCTTGTGTCATCAGTGACTAAGCTACCACCCATCAAGGTCACTCAGAAGAAGCAGTACAAGGAAACCATGATGGGGCAGGTGAGGCAGGATATGTGCTTAAATGTAATGCCCTCAAACAGAAAGAGCATTAGGCAGGTTTGTGTGGAATTTCACATGATCATTCAGGGATTACTTCTTGTATTGTCTGTTGCTTTGGCTTATAGCTTTTAGACACATTATACCACCTAATCCCTGATGCTGTCGGGGAAGTGGGGGTGGAGAGAATCAACACCCAAGACTGGTCATTTACAAATTACAATTATATTTTTTTTTCTGGAAAAATTGCCTAATGTTAAGCATGATTAAAAAATGTTTAAAAAAATCTGAATTTAGATTATTTTTGCTTTTCATTCCCCCCCTCCCTCATCATCCTTGTGTTCCACCCACCTCCTCTCTCCCTAGAGCTCCAGAGCATCTCGCTGGGCAGACCCGGATCATTTCGCCCAACGTCAGACCTGCATGAACAAGTTTGCCAACTGGTTTGGCACAATGCCTCTTGTCCATTCTCAAATGAGGTTGGACCCAGTCCTGTTTAAAGACCAAGTGTCCATATTGCGGAAGAAATACAGAGACATCGAGAGACTATAACCTTCCTGAGCCTCCCCGCTCACTGGACATACAGAAAGAGCGAGGGGGCGGCAGGTAAAGAACTTTAGATTATTTGATAGATGCATCATTAGGGAGGCAAATTGAATTGGGTCCTGTGGGGGAGGAAGTGAAGAAACTAAAACAAATATAGAGAAAACTGCATCTGTCAGTCTTTTTTTGTTGTTCACCTCCTTTCAAACCCATTTTTCACATGTATTGGTGGAAGGCTGAGTTCAGAGGTCACATACATACACTACACATACCTAAAAGCTGCACCTGAAGACTGGAAAGTACTCACCTTTGGTCATGGAGTCGTAGCTTGTTTCTACGGTGTTTCAGTAATGACGAACTGTCTGATCTGCTCTGTACACTATGCACAGGTTCCAGAAAGTCTTTGCAGACAGTATGTTATCAATCACGAAGAGAATAACACTATTTTGGATTGTGTTTAGCTATTTTTATACAGTGAATGAATGGCCAGCATTACTTTCTGTATTGTCTTAAGGAAATCTGATACTATGTTGGGCTGAAAGAGGAGTGAATAGTCCTCAGCTGCAGAACTGGCTTATAATCATTGATCTGATATTCACAGTGCCTCAAGGTTTCTCTAAAGGCATTCAGATCTTTGAATCTGAGTAAAAGACTTGATGGCAGTTTAGTACCTTGACCTTGCTGCTCCTTTTTTCTTTTTTCTATCGCGTCTGTGACTTCAATCATTTTCTGTGATTAGGTGTTATTAAATTGTGCAAACATAACTGTCGCTACGTGCCATTTTGATCAATTTATCCTGGTAAAATCATTAGTTATGTGGAAATAGATGTCTCCAGGATTCAGTTAGACTCACTCACTCTGTTCATGGCTCCTTTTTTTCATTCAGTAAGACTTCAGTAAGTTACTGGATACATGCAAACCTGAAAAACAATATAAGGTTGTATGTGTTGCTTGGTTAAAGTCGGTCGTGGTTGTCAACCACTGTGACATCCACAGGATAGATCTATTTTGATCTGAGTTGATTAGAGGTTATTTATATCTGTCCTTTATCTTTAATCCCAATGTCATTTCATGAAGAGACAACTTCGGCAGAAGCTAAATCTGAAATGTCTCTGATATGTGCGAGCACTACTGTTAGAGTTGATATGATTCATTTTAAGCAGACTGTTGCGTTATCCCCACTTAATCTAAATATACCAGGATCACAGTTATTCTAATTAATACTAATAAAAACTACTGGAAAGAGCTTTTAAATTATAGGGAGATATACTTAAATGAAAATGTCAATTTGTGAATTTTCTTCAACGTCAATTCCTTTAATTAAAAGTTTTCAGTAGCAAACCATCAGATTTAAAAGCTGATTTGCTGTCATGGTAAGAGTGGGTCACATTTAATCTGAGGAACATATCTTAGTCCTGTTTTAACTGTACTGCCAAATGTTGCTTCGGCATGATTGGATTGGGATATGCTGCTGGATTAATGACATAACTGACTCCTAATTGTTTTCTTAGGTTATTAATGTAGAGTAACAGTTTTATCTTGCTAAATCATATCATATATTCCTGAAAAATGTCACAAAAAGCTGGTTGTCTTTCTGAATCCTCATCAGTTTGGGAAGTTTTAACCAACTGCTCATCAAGAAAGCAAGCAGTTTCTATATAAAGCCTAACCACACACACGTCCCCTGACACACCCTTTTCTAGCTTCTTTTTTTTAAGAACAGATTTGGAAGCTCATTGACAAACCCCAGTATGTGCCAAGCATTGTGGTATAAATAGACACAAATGTTTTTTTTCCACCATTTGCAATTGGGAATGCCATGCATTCCTGTCTTTACTTGTTTCATTAATTATTTTCTTTCTTCTTAAGAATGTGAAAGTGCAAAGTGAGGCAGACAGTTTATATGTAGGAGCCCAAGCACTCCGCTGACATGGAGGCTTCAAGAGGATTTTTATTGGGGAATGTGTTATGAGCTCAAAAGCAAGTAAAAACTGTAGTTTACTCAACACACTGCTGTCAGGGGAGTTGAATATAATCGTAAACAAAATCTCATTTCAGTAATTAACTTGGTGCAATATTTAAGATGACATTTTCTATTTTCTCTTGTGTTAATATTTGAGAGGACAGGGGTTATATATTGATGTGCCTTCAGAGGGAATACACTTAAGACTTTTTCTGCCTTGTGCAAGAAACATGACCCTTTTTTTAATTTATTTTCTTCCAACATCATCCTCTAACATAATGATTTTTAGCACTGAAATCCTCCTAAGATTTTCCACCACACATCTGATACCAACATTCCTGTGCGAGGAATGTTTATTTCAGTTTCTCATTGTGAAAATACTGTATTGTAAAATTATACATGCAAGGTTGCAAAAGGCCCCTCTTTGTGTTGGTCAGAGCTCTAATAATGTATATAATTCTCACTCTTCCACAAACACAATGTTTATCCTCCTAATTTTATAGATTAAAATGAAAGATGGTTGGAGAAATCAGAATTTTGTAAGTGAATTTTATAAAAACATTGGAAAAAAATCAGTAAATAAAATGTTTGATACAAACCAACTGATTGTTACTCTTTTTTTGTCTTTGCCTGTGTTGCATGTTTGCTTTCAGTACTGCACCTACAGAGGAAACTCCAAGTTAATGCCTTCATCTCCCACAGTATGTAAACTTCATTTAGAAACTGCTATGTTTACATAATTCTGTGTCGGGATGTTTTGTTTAGACATGCTGCATTAATAACGGCATCTATCCGGGATGATCCCATGGTGAACGACGGCTGCCAACTCGGACGGAGAAAGCGCTGCAGCTAACGCGCTCCAACACCAAACAGCACAAAACTTATAAAGCAAATCGATGTGCAGTATGTAAAGCTGGACTGGTCCCCACTCTTGATGACTTATGAGGTCACGCTAAGATAAAAACCCTCTTGGTAGCCACCGTAGACCTGTACTGTACAGTCCAAAAGAATAAGATCCAAGTTTGTAGTTTGTGGGAATGAAGTACTTGGATTAAATAAGACGTGAAATGTCTCATCGCTGCTCCAAGCACCTATCGATTCCAGACGTCTAGTTCAGTTTCATGGTATCCAAATGAGCTCAAGTGCTCATAATCCCATTGATGAGATGTGTATCTTCATTAGAGGTGGATCTGAGTTTCCAATAAACACTGACTTGAGGCCAAAACTGAGCCAAATCCTGCTTTTCTGTCACTTTCTCTTCAGATCATCATTGCATCTCGCTAAGCAGAACGCCTGAAGCTTGTTGCCTCAAGCTCCCCTTGAAGACTTTGTTTCTACTTTCAGTTTGTCCTCTCACAACTCCCAACATCTCTGACTGGATTTGTTTTTATGGCATGTGGGAAATGATGCCACCAGTGGCACATCTGGTTTATTGAAAACATTAAAACCAAAAACACATTTAATGATCTGATTCAGTTTAAGTTTATTCAGACATTAACAAAAAAGCAGAAACAAAATACCATTTAAATGTTTAATGGTTCCTCACAAATCTGAAGAAAAAAATGTCTTATAGCTCAATACCACAGAGCATTTCACTAAAAAGCAGCTGAAGAGTTGATGAGGCTCCTGGAGGAGATATAATTGACTCAGATTGGGCACATTATAGCCAGAAACAATCCCAAAGGAATACAGCCATCCAACTTCCTGCTAGTTGTCTGTACGCACATAAAATGCTTTACTACATCAGAAGCACACAATGCTTTACTCAACCAGCTGTGCAGATAATTATACTTCTGCTTTTATATGTGTAATTGTACACTCAGGCTTTGTAATGCATGTTGAACGCAGCTTGTCTTAAACTGGAAGGCATTAGTGTAGAAATGACTGGTTTTGCTCGCCCTATAACGGAAACAGAACATCTTATTTTCATACAACGCAGTCCAAAACCATCTTAACCTCCTACAGGGTAGCTAAAATGTCTCACCTACTGTTTTTGTGTGCACAGCCCAATACATAGAAAGTCTAAAGGGAAATCCATCTGCAGAGTTCTGGGTTGTGCCCATGAAAAATCCTCTTTCTTCTGCCAGCTTGTTTTGCTATTTACTGCCCTTCATCGACAGAGCCACTCGGGTGAATGTCTGCAACATTTGCTCTGGAAACTAGACATGTGGAGGGTCATTATGTTCAGCGATGAGTTCAATTTATGCCCATGACAGCTGGGATTGTAGGGTCAAAGTGTGAAGAAGGCATGGAGAATGCCATGTTTGATGATTTGGTGTTCGTCTTTGTGGGCACTGTGTAGAGAGTTTCCGCAACCAATTGCAATCCCATTTGTCTTCTATCTGGAACATTGACTGTATATAAAAAAGGTCTGGAATCAAGCTTTATTCTTCAGGATGACCAGAGTGCAGGGTTTATCAGATACTACTTACAGAATTTGGGAGTGGAGAGGATGGGCCTGCATGCATCTAATGATCTCACAAGAAACCCCATCTAATGCTTGTAAGATCAACTTAGACGTGCTGTTCATGGCAGTATGACCTGCTTAGCTTATTTCGGATAAATCAGGTTTAAAAATGAGTGTAAAAACAACTTGTTCCTTCAAACGTCAACCATCTAGTCCAAAAATCAACAAAAGCACAGTGGGATGTTTAGCATTGGCAGACAAACTTGGCAGGTTTTTCATGGGTGCAACCAACATAGTCAACCATGCTGCAGTTTCCTCTCTAATTTGACATCAAAAGAGGAGTAAAAAAAAGCTTTGCAGCTTTATAGGTTATTGCCAAGACGCATTTGTTACAAGACAGAAATAATACAAAAAATTATTTCTTTCCATGCTATGTTATGTACTTTGCTTAATTTGATCATCACATATGTGAATGATTAAACACACACAAACAAAAAGATGATAAACTGTTTTGTGAATTGTCATTTACTGGCAGTGTTATAATATTTTGATACATGCTCAAGTCTTGCAATCCATCTGAACAATCCTATTATTGTTAATGTAGCAACAAGAAAAAGGCATTTCAGGGCACTTAACATGAAGAAATTTGACTTAGAAAGAACTTTAAAACAACATCAACTCTGCTGTCACCTAGTTATGCATAGATGTTTTTTTTTAATTAAAAATACTTTTATTCAAATGAACCTTTTTTAGGATTACTGATGCATTAGAACTAAGTTTTAACATATTGCAACCTCATTATATGTCCTGTAGAGTGACAAGGAGGCTCTTCTGCTGGTAAATTATAAACAAGCTCAACTGGCAGCGGTTCTACTGCAACAGATGCCAATAAGACAAATCCGCTTTACTCCAAACCCATTTGGCAAAATTTGATAGTAGATGAGTCAGACTGTCTGTCAGGCATATTTTTCATATACAGCATCTAATATACTGCAGGAAAATTGGTTTTAGAGCCTGTGTGGATGTCCAATTCCCTGCATGCTGAGAATCTGGTTTAAAGGATTGCATTTGTTTGGCAGGCTGTAGTACTTTGAGAGTATTTTCTCTTCATGTAAATGTAGCCCTTTTTGGAGTTCACAGAGGTTTTCTATCCTTTAAAATATTTTTTCGGCAGTAAGCCCCCGTATTTTAAATTATTATAATGTTAATATATATTATTGTTGTATTATACCCTGTACAGTCAATGATTATACCTGATGCATTTACCTGAGTCACAGTAGACTCTTAGTATCTTAGTAAGCAGTAAGTAAGCAGTCACACATGCATAAATTTAATGTATTAATAAAAAGTATATATATCAGATCTTCTTCATCCCACTTTGTATGAACATTATATTTTACTGAGCCGCTGACCGTTCCCCTGGTAGGCTATGTGCATGGTTATGTATCAGGACGCCCTCTATCTTTCATGGGCTCTCACAGCAAGTTGTCCGTCAGCATCAGCCTCCTCAACAAGCTCCTCCTCCGCCATTTTTGACTGTAAACATCCTGCCAGTTTTAAAAGGACAGCGCTGAGCGGGAGGAAGGCGACTGGCGCCATCTTGGCTGTTTTAATGAGTACAACAGGGGAGAATTCCCTTGGAGAAATTACCTAATTATTGGAATTTCACTGTTAGAGGGCTACTGTTGGTAAGTATGGTTTCAGAGGAAATATTTGCGCGTAGTTTGGTGTATCTTGCGACACAAAATCGGCATGCATGATGGTGGTTTTTTCAATGCGGCCTTCACTGTAAAGTGAACCGTTAGCCATCGGCTAACGATAGTGTTTTACTCATTGAGGGGGGGAAAAGTATGAGTAGCTTTTGAGGGATGCCTTGTTGTTTTGTACTTTGCATTCTTGTTAAAAAATAGATTCGATAATTAAAAGTCTATTCTTAACTTTAAATTATCTGGTTAATAAGTTTTGTACTTAATTCACGCACCTTACAGCTTCATTGCTCCCTTTGTAGGAAGCTAGCGGCTAATTTAGTTCGTCCCACTTTATGGCGCCGACTATTTACTGGCGTTGACCACCCTTGGCGCTTTTAAAGTCTTGGTAATCTTTTGTTGCTTATAAAGCTATACGCATTTAATTATGTTTTTTTTTTATTATTAGATTAAAAATATATCAATAATTATTTCTGAATGTGGGGAAAATGTACTTTTTTCTCAGATGAACATGTGCATTCATTTACAATTATCGATTTGGAGACTCAGAAATAGGCGGAACTTAAGACAATATTTAACTTGTTTTGATAAGGTTTAGTTTTGTCGATCCCCTAGTAGTGCGCTGATATCTTACCTAAAAGAAGACTTTAAAGTCGGCTTGGACAAATTGTTTCTCATGCAAATGTGATAGTTTTTGACGTACTGAAAAGGCGACAGCCAGCAGTCTCTTGAACTACATTTAGCATTAGCGACACAAGGCATGTCCACACGTCTCCTCGACACATACTGCTCAATTTATGCAAAAAGGTGGGCGTTATTATTTATTCAAACAATTTGTTAGCAAATTTGCATTTTATGTAAAATAGTTAAAATGTCTTTTATCCTTGTTTCAGAGGAAAAACAGTCTCATATGACCGCATGTGTTTTTATTGAGTTATTGTAATTCGTCATGTCAGGTTACTTTATACGGTTTATTGATTTATGCTGCATTGTCTTAAATATCTGCTTTACGGAATATTACATACTTTTTATATGTGTTGCAAATTGGTCCTTTTTCAGGGAAACCATACCACAGTTGGTGTGACTGAACCAGGGGAGCCAGGGCAATGTTCTACGCCCATTTTGTCCTCAGCAAACGTGGGCCGCTAGCCAAAATCTGGCTGGCGGCCCATTGGGACAAAAAGCTGACCAAGGCTCATGTGTTTGAATGCAACCTCGAGAGCAGTGTGGAGAGCATCATCTCACCCAAGGTAACAAAGTGAAAGTACAGTGCCTGTATTATATTATTCTTCTGGTAAGCTCTGTTTATTATGTACTGATTCAATGTCATCACATTACTGTCGTTTCAATCACAAATGTTGTGCCTTTGGATCCAGTGATGTACCCAAACAGATAATCTTCTCCATAATAAACCATTACTTTGCTCTCAATGCATGTGTTTGTAAACTTTACTTACAGCAACAGTTGTTCATGAATGCCTCCTGCAATGCTGAGCAATCTTTGCCGTGAGAAACTGTTTAACTAGTACAAACCGAACTTGCATTAAAGCATAAAATAACATGAGTGGTGTGTTGCCTTGACTGAACATGGATACAGATTGCCAATATTTTATACAATAGATTGCTGTTCCTTTGCTTTTATGGTTCATGCTACTATTTTGATTCCCCATCTTTGTTGAAGTTCTTAAGTATTTAATTACTTTAAGATCTTTGCTTTCAAGTTTGGTCCCACTAAAGCTGTATTGCATATGGATTTTCTTTTATGGGTTATATATGTTCCTTTTGTCTTATTAGGTGAAGATGGCATTACGCACATCAGGCCACTTGCTCCTTGGCGTGGTGAGAATCTACCACAGGAAGGCCAAATATCTGCTTGCTGACTGTAATGAAGCCTTCATCAAGATCAAAATGGCCTTCAGGCCAGGTAAGATATATCAAAGTGTAGCAGTGATGAGCTTTTCACATCCTCTGAGAAGCAAGAAGTTTGTGCTTTCTCTTGAGGCAGAAAGAACAAGAAAGCAGTTCTTTGTGGTCTGGTCCATTCATGCTCTATGATAAGCTTCATCTGCAACAAGGCGAAGATCACTTTGGGTGGGATGTCTGTGCTTTTATGTGCAGTGAACAATTGACCCGATTATTTCATTATTAATGAGGTAATTTGTTCCCCTATGAAGCCCAACAAGAATACATTTCTTTCAGCCCGATGTGTGAAGAGCTGTCTTCAACCACATTCATGAGAACAAAATGATGTGATTTTCTTTTCGGGGCCTCAAGAATGGGGGAAAAAAAAATCAAATTGCTTCTTGTGTAGTATGTAACAAGCTATAGTGATGCAGTCTTTCACTTTTATTTTTTATTTATTCATTTTCTAATGCGGTAAAGAATGAAAGTGAAACTCATGGCCCCTCATAACATTATTAATTATTCCTTTCTTCAGGTGTGGTGGATCTACCAGAGGAAAACAGAGAGGCAGCATATAATGCCATCACCTTGCCTGAAGAGTTTCATGACTTTGACCAGCCACTTCCTGATCTGGAGTAAGTTTTTATCAGATGGAGTCTAATTAAAAAAAATAATACATATTATATCATGTAAATAAAAAGAGAACTGATTCTGTTTCACATCTGTTATCAGTTTAAAAAAAAAAAGAAAGTCGGTAGCTGTATGTAGGGGGAACCCCTAATCCCTGCTTTAATTCTCCCATGATGTGTTTAACAGTGACATCGATGTCGCTCAGCAGTTTACCTTAAACCAGAGCAGAGTTGAAGAGATCACCATGAGAGAAGATGTTGGCAACCTCAGCATCCTGCAAGACAATGACTTTGGTAGGACACAATTGATATATTGACATCTCTGCTAAATAATTAATCACTTATTTTTTTAAAAGATTGTTTTATGTAAAGAATGTAATAATCTTTGTCAGCATTCAGATTGATGTGCATGTGGTTGAAAAACATTGTAACCCGTTATGACAAAGTGCTGTACTCCTCAGCTGATTTTGGCATGGATGACCGAGAGATGATGCGGGATGATAGCGCATTTGACGAGGATATCATGCATGGTGCCACAGCGTCTAACCTCTTGCTTGAGGCTGAACCGGGTCCAGCTAATCTCCCTGACAAATCCAACCACATGGAATATGATGACTTTGGGGATGGCTCCATGGGCAACGCTGATGGGGGAATGCTAGGTGAGCTTAATTTCTTCTGTCTCACTCTCGAATATTTAATCTATTTTTCCTTTTTTAGATGTTGTAATTTTTTAAAAACGACTCTCTTATTTTTCAGTTGACAAGCTGCTGAGCTCTGAAGATGGCGGTGGTATCTTTGATGATCCTCCAGCTATTACAGAAAGTGTCATGATGCCTCCAGATCATGGCGATGATGAGGATGACTTTGATAACCTCCAGTCACGTAAGCAATGAAGTCTTAAGAACATTAGAGATATTAATGTAGAACTTATTGAATTGTGTATCATAAATGGAGAGCACAATGTATGTTATCACACAGAGGATAAAAATGATTTTGTGTATGTTTAGCTGGTCCAGACAGTCCAGATTCTGGTCCAGCAGAGCCGCTGCCAGCCATGGCGGACCAGACAGAGCAGACCACTCTGGTTCACAATGAAGAAGAGGCTTTTGCCCTGGAGCCCATTGACATCACTGGTAAGTATCGTTCATCCCACAAACCTTTTGAAAACCGTAATAGACTTGTGAATGCTTATCAATCACAATAAGTTTTCCTTTCACTGTGATCATTCTATCTGTAAATTTACATTAATTTAAATGCTTGTAAAACAAAATCTACTATATAAGGCTACGTTATATGACCTGTATCTGATCTTTTCATGACAGTTCTAGTCTTATTACAGATGTGACCCAGGCCACTTGGATATGTGGTCCTAAATCTGCATATGTATCTGATCTTTTGCCATATGACTCCAATCTGAATCACCATTAATCCCATGCCACCAATGTACATAAAGCTTTTCCTCGTCATTCGGAAATCCTTTATAAACTTATCTGTAAAGATGTTCACATAACTCACCATTCCTGTCTGCGACTGTGTCCACGTGTTTCTCTATACGCACGTTGCTGTCACTGCTCCACAGAACATCGTAGCTAATCTGTTTTATGTAATCTCTTCCTACGGTTGGATAATAACTTTAAAATTGCAATCTGCACTCCAGCTGTATTTACTGAATATGTCACATTCGCACTCGCTCTCATGTTCTCTTCTATTCGTAAAGGACACTTTTGGTTCACTTTAAGTTCCTACAAGAGATCACAAATAAGTCGCATTTAATTGGAAATGTAAATGGGCTCCGAGAAAAATCTTATTTTGCAAATGAACCTGAATTGAGCATTTTGCCCTGCAGTTTGAACGTAATGTAACTTGTAAATTGTATCTTATTGCCGACTGCAAATGGTGATCCAGCTATCGCGGAGATGGGATCTCAATTTAATTTTTTACCTACTGCTGTTTTAGCTTGTAAATACAAACACGATTTCCTTTTATTATTCAGTTATAATCAATTTAATACCCTTCTGTAGGTGTAAGCATACGATGGTAATGTCAAGAACCCTGCAGCATTGATCTATTAAAAATGCAGTGTCATCACTCCTACATATCACATTGAAAAGACTTGTGAAAACTTAAACGGGTATAAACTTTCTGTTATATGTCTGCATAGCTGGGTTAAAGTAATAAAGTTTACATCATTAGCATTTCAACACTTCTAACATGCTTTATGTTGTAAACATTTGTATTGCTGTTTATTAAAATGGCTCTACATCTTGCAGCTGAAGACATTATAGAGCGCGCTCATAATTTGGAGTTCCTCATTTACCTTTCATTGCTGCAGAATTAGGAAGCAGCCAGCGTTTATTAACTGAGCAGTAACATGTATAATTTTATCAGTTGTGACTTTATTGGTAATAAATGGGACTGCAGAAAGCCTTAAAATGCTGACTCAAGAGTTTTTATGTGTTTTCTTTATAGGTAGTGTAATAAGACCAGCATGTTCACTTTGCAATGTAGTTTTCATAAAATATTTGCAGACATCTGTTTTAACGTTATGGTCATATTTGGTGAAGCTACTGTCATGTGATTTATCTCCCAGTTAAAGAGACCAAGGCGAAGCGTAAGAGGAAGCTGATTGTAGACAGTGTGAAGGAGTTGGACAGTAAGACCATCAGGGCCCAGCTCTCTGACTACTCCGATATTGTGACCACCCTGGACCTTGCTCCCCCCACTAAGAAGCTCATGATGTGGAAGGAGACTGGAGGAGTGGAGAAGCTTTTCTCCCTCCCTGCTCAACCTCTGTGGAATGCCAGGCTGCTGAAGGTACGAAGTGCTTGTTTTAACCTATAAAATGGATAAATACTTTTGCAACGGTATCAAGTAACTACATCTAAAAATTACTATTAATTAATATCTCGCATTGAGAATGGCAACAAGCAAGTTCCATCTCCATCTAGGTCAGACTTTGACACAGTTTAATGAGAGGCTGGAAAGTAGATCTCCAACAAACATGACATTCAATGCATGTTTTTAATTTCAAATGAGAGCAGTGATGGAAGAGATGTAAAAAGAGTGTTTCACATCCACATCTAACCTCAAGAATATTGAATGAAAAATGTGTTCATGCATAATTTGGCAGTTTTTTTTTGTCTTTGTCGCACCTTCCTAATTGTCCCACCTTTCCATTTAGGTATATACTGCTTTTTTTCCCCCCTTTTTTTTTTATGAATGCATTTTCTCAGTTTAATTCTTTCTTCTTTCTCAGATGTTCACACGCTGCCTGACGCCTCTGGTGCCAGATGAGCTGAGGAAGAAGAAAAAGGGTGGTGAAGCAGACAGTCTGGATGAGTTCCTTAAAGAGTTGGAGAACCCAGAGGTGCCTCGTGAGGAGGTCATGACTCAACACAGAGATGTTATTGGTAAGTCATGCTGGAGTTCAGTGGAAGTCATATTCCAGCTGAGATAACTTGCACCAAGTTACAGAAAGGAGAAAGAAAACCAAACGCATGGGTGACGTCTATCGTTATTAACTTTAGTGGTACCCTTGCATCACATTTGGATGTTATTTAAATGTTATTGTCTCTGTCCCATAGACCAGACTATCATGGAGGAGCCCAGTATGCTGGCAGCCTCTACAATGGAGGGCAGCAGGACAACCTTGGATGAAACTGTCATGCCTCCTCCATCCACCCCCCGTGGTGTTAAACGCAAGAACCTTGACAAAGAAGGAACCCTTCCTGTGAGTATTCTGCTCAAGTTGCATACTGATATATTTTTCTCTTCTTTGTGTACATGACCGGCTGGGAAACTGTCAAAGTGCAGTTTGAAAGCTTTTTGATTAAATTAAGTGTTTAGTTTTTTTTTTTTAATACTTCCTGTTGTTCCAGACCTAAATTTTAAGATTTCCTTATGTTGAAGTAACATTTATTTTATTTGGCGTTTAACAAAGTTAGTTGAGATGTTAAATTTTCTGCTAAATGTCAAATAGCTTAGAAGAGACTACATCAGATTTGCTGTACAATTTCTAATTCGGCTCTTGTTTTGATGCATTTTTCTTTTTTTTCTTTTTTTTTTTAAGATGACTCCCTTGGAGCAGCAGCAGCAGATGGCTGACCGCTCAGATTTGTCACAGAGGTTAGACATACCTCAGGTAGAACTCCCCCCAGAAGAGAGCACTGTCAACCTCACTCAGCTTGTCCCAGAACTCGACCTCCTTGGTAGCAAGGGGAAAGATAAGAAGGATGATAGTGATGAAGAAGAGGTGAGAGGAAATCATAACCTTTTATTCAGCTTGAAACTGTTGAAACAAAGGAAAAGAAATAAATATATCCAGGTCATGTAGATGCACAAGCTAGTTTTTACCAATTAACATTGAAAACTGTTTTGTTTTCAGGAGGAGGACGGCCAGACTGGAGACCAAGATCAGGAAGAAAGGAGATGGAACAAGAGAACCCAGCAGATGCTGCATGGCCTGCAGGTACATACGCAACTGCTATGTTTTTTTACATGAAAGTTGTTTTTAGATATATATTTAAAATGCATGGGTTAGTTACTTGTTGAAATTCACAGACTTAATGTTTCTTGTGCCTGTGTCTCCATAGCGTGTCATGGCTAAGACCGGCGCAGACTCGGTTAGCCTGCTCGACTTGTGCAGGAACAACAACAGGAAGCAGGCAGCAGCCAAGTTTTACAGTTTCCTGGTCCTCAAGAAACAGCAAGCCATCGAGGTTACTCAGTCTGAACCCTACAGCGACATCATCGCGACTGCCGGACCAAGATTTCACCTCATTTAGACATTGGAAGAACAGACACTGCTTGCAACAGGCATAATCTTGTTAATGTGCAACTCTGCCTTTTTTATTTAGTGTTTTCCTGTCAGTCTGACATCTTTTTCCCATGTCCCTGGGAAGTGGGAGGGCAAATTGGGGAAAGGGTTTGAAACTTTTTATCAAGAGGATTTTACTGTACTAAAGGTGGAATCATGCAGTGTTCTTGGTTTAAAATAAGTGAGGAATGTTTAACAAGTATATTTATAAAGCAAACTTTTTCAGTCACCAATTTGTAAACTTTGCTTCATTTCGTTTTGTAAGTTAAATTTCTCTTATCTACTCCTATAAAGTTTGTATTGTGCCCCTTCCTTCACTTAAATTGTCCTGGATTTTAGAAAAAGCTCTCCATTATTACAAGAATTCCTATAATGGCTACATGTTATGGAAAGGTACTGTTCAATTTCTCAAATGTGTAACCTCCCATTTTCTCCCTGTTGCACTTCTTTGATAAACAAAAAGGTTAATTTGTCAATAAATTGTTCAACCTCACCTGGCATTAAATATCATGTTTCAGATGTATAATTCAAGCAGGTTATCAGTTAAGTTTTATGTAAATTTTTTTGTACCTTTTTACATTCATGCTTGTTTGCCTTTTTGCATTGTGTAACTAGGTAATCTTGTTACAGTTACGTTCATTATTCCACCTTTCTAGTCTTTGGGTAACTTCTAGTTGTGATACTCTGTAAAAATTTGAAATAAAGTGTTTTACGAACTTGGATAATTAAATTTGTATTTGTTACATTTTGAGATAAAAGGTCTTAAATATTAAAGTAAGATTTTAAAAATAACTTTTTTTCCTTAATGGACAACCCACATTTAGCTGTCATACTATTGATTTTTGACGAGGTTTTAAGCTAAAATTTCAAGTGTTCTTGATATCCTAAGGTTAATTCCATAAAACAAGCGTTCAAGTTGCCCGAACAAAAAGTGGAACTCTTCTCTCTACCGTTGTTTCCATACGGACGTAAGAAGCGAGGCAAGTTTACCGGAAATTCCCTCACCAATCTCTTTCCTCCCTTTTCGCGTGGAGCGGCTTCTTGATGGCTTCACGTAAAGAGTCCAGTACAACACCTAGCGCAGCAATGGCTTCTTCAGGCGGTACTTTGGACTCCCCAGTCAAACAGATCCAGATTGAGGGACTGGTAAGTGTTACAACCATGTGGTAGGATATATACCAAGTTTATGTTCGGCAACAGTTTAAACGGCTTCTTCCAGATGCTAACGAGCTAGCATCATCATCATGGCGGTGAAGGGATGATAAGCCGTTTATTTCTTTTAATCACTACATTTGTTTGCTAATTAAGTAGTTATTTAATTTGTGTAGTATACAACTTGTAAAAAAAATCTGGTCTCTAAATCTATTAGAGCTAGCAGGTGAATTAGCATGTTTAGTTTAGCTGCTGTTTACCTTTCCTTTCCATAAGATGCAGTGGCGTTTAATTTTGAGATGAGGACTTCCCCGTTTGATGGTTTTGTTTCGTTGCTTTCTAAAATTGACATGCATTTTGTACATGAACGTATCTTGGAGGATATGCGAGCCATACTAACTACTATTCTATAGCTATTAGTAGTAGCAGTTAAGCATGGCTATTAGCCATAAAATACTAGCATGTTACTCCGGTTGTATGTGTCATGAATAAAATTGTGTGTTTGGTGTGCGAGGGTAATTCTTTTTCTAGTCCATAAATAAGGTTTGATTTATTAGAATATTAACAACAAAACATCATTATCTTCAAAGTTGTGAATACATCCTTTGCTTCAGAAACAAGTTATGACTTGCTCTGTACATACAGCTGTATGTAGTAACACTGTACAAACAGCAGAGGACAAACTTGCTTTATTAGTGTGCAACCCCCCCACCACAACCCCACCTCTTCATAAAAAAGAGACTTGTCAGATTTCTATCTTTAACATTTTTCATTAAAGCTGCTCCAGTCAGAAATCGAAACAGTTTGCGTCAGCATTATTAGGCTACTTAGACCAGAGATTATCCAGATTCATTTGACAGCCAAATTGACGTTTTTCTTGGACTTAAATCCCTTTAATGCGTGACCTCATTTTTTATCAGGACTCTTGATGGAGAGGTGTCTGTTTCAGGTAGAGTTCTGAAACTCATTTCACACCAATGTGTTGATGTTCAGCAGTTGCTGCTGCGTTGCATCATGACCCGTCTGTCAGAGGTTTAGCTGCAGGGGTTACCCATAGACAACTTCGCTACTGCTGTGTAGAAAAATTGGTTGTTTTCCTGCTTTTGAAGAAGTTTTGAGCTTTCACATGGCTTCAGAAGTGGATTGCAACACAGCATTGTGTTTCCATTAAACACCCACGGAGATGAAGGAGTCGTCTATGACAAAAAAAAAAACAAAAAAAAACCCGCTCTTCATTAATTTATTGTAAAATGTGATGCACAGACTTTATCTATGTCGGGGGACAATGCATGTTATATTTATGCCATGTATTGGAATACTTTGGGGTTTAATAGAGCCACAGAAAGTGTTTCAGGAGCGTAATGTTAACATTTTATGAATTGATGCAACTTAGGTTTTGTTAAAAGCTTATACAAGAATAAAAGTCTGTGCCAGAACAGTACCCTCTTCCCCAGAGGCTTTTACGCCTGTATCAGGTCCTTAAGCGCTGCCTTGTCAAAAAAAAAGTCACATTAAAATGTCACACAGATAGGCTGCCATGCACACAGAAGATGACTTATTGTATTATGTAAGAGAGAAAAGAATATGTTGAACCCCATCTGTACTTGGTGCAGACTATGCATATTGCAATTTGATGCGAGTCACTGTGCCAGCTTCTGATTGCTCCGTTTTTTTCCATATAACACAACACAAACGCAACTATCTGCAGAGTCGCAAACAGAAAACAGCTTTTTCTGTAGATGCTTGGCACAGTTAAGAAATGAATGTAAGCAAACCGCCTGCTGCAAGAAATTACAGACCATAAACCAAACCAAAAGTTAGGTACAAGTTTGAGGAAGGCTAAAAAGTAACATTTACAATGAGCTCTGAATGAAGCATCTCGTAGAATGAAGGGCTACGGTTCAACACAGCAGAACAAGCACCCTCACAAAGCCTCCCCAGACACACTTACACACTGGAATAGCTTCTCCTTCTGGTCATTCTGGTCATTGGCCTTCTTCTTAGTTACAAGGCAGACTTATTGGCTAAACATGTTTGAAGAAATCAGCAGGCGTAAACTTGCAGATGAAGCGAGAATCTTCATCCGTGGCTTAATCCAGCAGATGAACCATATACGACACACAAAGTGTTTTTTATTTACTTATTTTTTTCTCAAACATTATACAGCCAACACCCAATGAAGAGCTGGTTTACACTTGAGCGGCGCAAAAAGAAAAACTCATTAGAGGATCGTCTCCTTTGCTGTACTTTCTCATAACTCGAGCCGCGTTGCGTCGGGAATATAAGCCCTTTTGTGTGAGTGAGAGAAGATTTATGATAAGAATTAAAGGCAGCCAACAGGGGATTTGGACCGCAATTGATTTTGCACAATTCAATTTTAAGCTTGTTGATTTATAATATGCTGTCCACATATCAATCTGGAGCCTCTCCACATGAGATGAGCTCACTGGGCTAGCTGCTGGCGAGCTAGATCGATCAATTTGTATGCGAGCGTGTGTGTGTGTGTCTGCGTCGAGTGTGTTTTGAAAGGGGAGAGCGAGTAGCATTAAAAGATGATACTAGAGCGTTAGCCTTTATGTGTGCATGCAGGTTTGCAGAAACATGGAGCTTCCTGAGGATTTGCCAACAATACCTGATGGCATTTCTTCTCAGCCAGTGCTACAAATCCACCGAACTCCCCCCTTCCTTCCCTTTTCTTGCTGTAGGGTTGCTTGTTCAGCTCCCTGCTTGGCATCATTTCAGGATTTTCGCTTTTTGTTTGACCTTAGTGCTGATAGTACTTGTTGTAAGGATGCTGCTTTGGTTTGTGATGGACAGACTGCCGAGGCGTCGCTGGAAGCATTGTCTATCTGCTTTCATTGATTGAGGCGGAGCTATTTGTTTGAAATGCCCGTCCTGAGGACTTCCACTATGGCACCACTTCCCCCCCCAGCTCATCTGCCATGTTATAACACCTGTCTGCTTCTTTGTTGGCCCCTACAGAGCCTTCCTCCTCCTCCTCCTCCTTTTGTCAGCTGATTCTGCTTTTTCTCAGTCACATTTCCTGTGTCAGTATTCCCAGCATCCCCACCGTCCCCACATAGTTTTATTTGAGAGTTTCTTGCTCTCTCTCGCTCTCCATCACTCCCTCCACCAATCTATTGCTCAGACTTTCCTTCCCTCTCAGTCTGAAAAGCAAAGGCAGGCAGGCAGGCAGGGAATGAGATTTGTTTTTCTCCCCGCTCCACCCCATATCATCTCTCTTCCTCATGCCCTCTAGCTCTTTACTTGTTGCATGACAAGTCCAACACTCTTTTGAAATAAATCATCTCCCTGGACAAGCTGCTTGTGTATACGTATGTATGTGCGCGTGGGCAGCTGAGACCAGTGACGGCTCCTTTTTACTGGTATTGGGTGTTTAGTTGCGAGCATGGGTACAGGACTGCCACCCTGCTTCTGTTTCTATGTGTATGTGTGTATTATTAATGCCTCTAGCTGTGACCTGCCTGCACTGTTATCAGCGTGATTTATGCTCTCCCTGTCCACACTGCGCTTTTCATCTTTTTTTTTTTTTTGTATCCAATTCTTGCTCATTTAGCTGCTTAGCCTTCCTCTCTGCTCTTTTCAATGGTTTTTTTCTGTTTTTTGCTAAGCTGAATGTGTTTTTTTAATGGGTTGGTGTTTATATGGTTATGTTATGTCCCTGCATGCGGAAGTATGCTGTCACCGGCATCAGTCGCACAGCTTTGGAGCCTGAATCACATCCCTGAATCACATCAAGGCTCGTCCCATTTTACATTAGCATTAAAAATGAAAGTTATTCAATGATCCACAGAGATGCACTGTCTAGATAAAGGATGATTACACAGAATATTAGATGACAACATCAAAAATGGGTGCGGGGTTGTGCTCATTACCAACTGTTTTTTTTTTTTTGTCGGCATTGAGGAGTATCAATGTCCTGGTGGTGGATTTTATATGTTTACAAGTCCACCACACTGCATTATGGCTGGAGTGACAGAATTTCCCACAGGTATACAGCCAAATTCCCAATAGAGCTGCACTCATTAACACATTTTTCTGTTTCCTTTGTCAGATTGCCCAAATGCATAAAAAAATCACAATGAAGGTATTTTGCGCTACTCCGTAAGATGATAATTAGTCTCGTCTGTGTGGTTTAACAAGCTGAACTTCACTAATGTCACATGGACACATGGAAGGTAATGTGTAGTGGAGTAGCCCACTCCATGTACAGGTCTGTAAATTAGTCATAGTGTGTCCATGTTATATTGTGACCTCACGAAAGGACAAACCACGTCTCCATTAGATGATTTTGTGGCCAAAAGTCAGCATAACCTTTGCATCTAACGTTGCAACTGAAGCACCAAAGTATTGCAACTTGTCCATAATTGACTGGATTTGCTTTAGGATTGTCAGCAAGGAGGTTTATTTAGTCTTTCAATAAATGCTCTTTTCACAGGATGCAGGAGCTTCAGATTTCAGCTCAGTAACTCAATCTTTTTCCTCCCAAATTGGTGATTTTCCTAAAAGCATTCAGCAATTTCTTAGGAATTTGTCTATTTTTTTACCTCTGATGGTGAATTTGCTGAAAGGAGGCCTTGTAAATCTTGAGTTATATTAATAATGAAGATACTGAAACCTTTTGTACAAATTATTTAATTAAGATTTTATATATAAAAAATCTTTTTATTCTTGTTATTTTAGTGGCAAAAGAAAAGCTTCTGTTTGTAATTGTTGTTGATCACACTGTAACGTGAGTGTGATAGATGTGGAACCTTTACACTATGCAGCGCATATTGTCAACAGCACTGGCATCATTTTCATCTCCTAAGCAAACACCTGACATGTCTTTCTACCTTCCTGCGTCTCAGATCTAGTACTTCCTTGTTACAATTCTTCAAGTATTTTCTTATTTAACGTACTCGAGAGTTTGACAGATCTGGGGGAATATCTCTTTGCTGTGCAACTGGAAATATTTGCAACAGATCTAAATTTAAACAGCTTCTGTGTCTGTAGACTGGAGTGCATTAAGATGTGCGGTGAAGGAGACCACCAAGGGGGGGCCAGAGTTGTTCATCTTTTGTATATTATGACGTTGCAAACTAATTATATCTTGTCACTTTTTGTGTGGTTCATTTTCTGCTTGACGTGTTGATGTGTGTCAAGTCACCATCAGGTTAGTGAAGGTTGCAAGTAATAATTTGAACTTCAGTGTCATTTTTTGAATTTAATTATTTTAACTCTACAGTTATAGCCTCCTAAATACGGCTGCCGTGTAACCTCTGTGTCTTAGAGAATGTAATTTTATAATAAAACCATTCTTTATCATAAAAGTTTCCTAACTCGTGTCAAACAACATGGTGTTTCATAATTGGGTGTTTTTCTTTCTTTTGTCTTAAGCAGAATATAGCTAACATTATATGTAATGGCCACATCATACTTATTGTCTGCATCTTCCTTATTCATAAAACTTAAAGAGCCTGACTTGTTTGCAGGGGAATAAAGCACAATGTGTAGAAGAACTAAGAGCGAGGAGGAAATGAACCTTCAATGAGACCAATTTGGCTTAAAAACAAACACACACCTGAACCAAAATAACCCCATCTCACACTAATGAGCTTGAGTCAACATGACGGGTGCAGACGCAGCTGAATTTAGTGACACAAACAGGATGATAAAATGCATTTGGAGGAAACTATAACTGCACAATAAGTCCACTAACACCAGTCCACAAAGTTACTCCCATTTCCATTCAATTCAGAGTAAAGCTGCCTCACTTTTCCTACTTTGGACTTCTTTTCTCTTGCTTTTTTTTTTTTCTTGGTTTTCATTGATGTCCCCCTTTTCGCTGCTTTCACAGGTGGTGCTGAAGATTATTAAGCACTACCAGGAAGAGGGCCAAGGCAGCGAGGTGGTTCAGGGCGTCCTGCTGGGTTTGGTGGTGGATGACCGGCTGGAGATCACCAACTGCTTCCCCTTCCCCCAGCACACTGAGGATGATGCCGACTTTGATGAAGGTAAATAAAAGCAGCATCCCTTCATCATTTCTGGGTGTTGATTTCCTAAAACCTACGAGAAAGGAGAAAAAAAAACCTTTACATACTCACAATGTGAGAATCTGCTCCAGCTGATGGATTTCTGAGGTTGAGATGTTTGAACGCTGCAGTACGATGGAGACTTTATTCCGTGCTTAGTGTCAAATTTTGAAACTCCATTACTGATAAGAGTTTCTTTGTCATTTAAATTCTGCTGCGTGTCATTATGAATTGCAAATTTAGATGATTAAGTTTTTAATTGGTTCAGAGGTCTTGGGTGAATCTGCCAGATGGTGCAGGAAATATTAACATGCGGCATTTCTGCTAGAAAAATGCATTTTGCTTTTGGCTGAAGGAATGGAATATTTTGGTTTTATTATGTCTGAATGTGACAAACGGTGGGTGAGCCAGAGGTTATACCAGACACCTCATCCATTTAAAAAAAAAAAGTATGAACACTGACAACAAGATGCAATATGAGGACAATGCAGACCGCTTTGTGTCCTCCACTGTCAGTCCAAAGGTTGACCTGTAAGGCTAGTGGGAGAGGATGGAAAGCTCCAGCTTTTGGGGTTACAGGTGGTGCGTGAACATGCGCAGGTTTTTATTTACCCCTCATCTGAAAAATGTCCACTTTTCCTTTCGCCTCATGTCTCGCATCAAAGGCTGTCGTGTCCTCTGACCTCTGCCCTTCCCTTTATCTCAGCCCTGCTCTCTCTGGGTGCTCGTTAGGCGCGGCAGAATCCGCTACAAGCCGGATCGAAGGTTGGGAAGAAAGATGAGCACATGCAGGGACTGGTGGACGTGGAGGAAGTCCTGGTCTAACAGGCTTCCACTGCTAATGAGCAACTGTCAGAAATTCAGCAGGATACACAATCACCGATGGTGGCCAAAGGTCGTTAGTGTCAGGTTCGGCTCAGTGTGAGTGTCATAGCTTGTTGTGTTGCTGACTCTTACTCTTGATGTGCTGGATCTTCCATCTGTCACTCCTTTAAAGGTAACAAGGGTTTCAGTGAGAAGTGTCTTGCTGTGAAATGAAGCAGAGATGCATTGAGCTTCCTCTCAGAAGGAATTTTGATACGGCTGTAAAAGGTGACAGGCTTCACGTTATCCGTCACTAAGAGGCAAATCCTAAATGTAAATAAGTTTCACTCACGCTGAGCTCGCTGGCTGTTGCTGACGTTTGGTTTTGAGCAAGAACAGTACATGTAGTAATAGTAGATTACAGAAATACTCCTGTTTTGTCTCTTTGTGCCTTCAGAAAGTTGTTTATGCGTCACATCATGATTTTACCCACTAAATCCATACCATGGAAAGACAATTACTGGGAGAAATTGAACTGTTGATAGGAAAGAACATGGAAAATGGATTTTTATGTCTGCCCATTTGGTCATTTTGTTCCCAAATTCCAGCCTGAATTGTCTGCCCACGCATAAAGCTGATGAGCAGGGCCACTTAGCTCTGCCTGTCTCCTTTACTCTGTAGAAACTAATTGTTAGTGCTTCGTCTGCACTGATGTTGGAGTGGGTTGCCTCAGTCCTCTGCAGACCCACAGCAGTAGACGGAGCAAAAATGTCCTATTGAAGTGGGAATAAGACTCTGAAAATACCAAGTCTATGTGAAAACTTACTCTTTGAGGTATTGTTACAATGAAGCTTCTGACAGATTCATGCAGGTCGCCAACAGCTAAAAACCATTTTTCTCCTTCATGATGTCTGACTGTAACATTTCTCAGCCACTTGCCTAAAACAAGTATTTTCCCAAATACTGAACATGTTTATGTCCTCGTTAGTTAATTGTCTTGGCTTTTAGTGAGAAAAACAGCAGGAATAATGTAATTTCGATTAGTTGTTCAGACTTCCGTTGTTACTTTGCTAGAATTGTTTGTTCCTGGCAGCGATGCCTCATCCAGCACTCAGTTATTATTCTCAATGTTTGTTTTTTTTCTTTTTCTGCAGCTTATGAATGACTTGCGCACACACACCAACGCACTTACACCACATGCTTAAAGTAGAGCTGCACAATACATCATTTGAGCATCGTCATCATCACAATACACGTATGTGCAATAATCACATCGCAGGTCCTGCAAGCAAATGAACTCATCATTTCATTTGTCCCTTTGTCCATCAAAAACCTGCAAACATGGACGGGGAGCCCATCCATTTTTATCTAGGACTACTCCAACGTGGGAAGTCGTAAACATTTACTAAGGTCCCAGTACAATAATGTGCATGCAAACAATAAGAAAAACACTCAAATACAAAGCATATTTTAACATTAACAAGAATCGTGAGTTCAGTGCAGGTTCACTTTCAGCAAGATGGCAGGATAACGTAGTGCTCTTCATTATATATATATATATATATATATATATATATATATATATATATATATACACACATGGACAAAGTTGTTGGTACCCCTCAGTTGAAGGAGGAAAAACACCCAATTCTCACGGAAATCA
>JBAMHX010000007.1:20996414-21060693 GCA_037177515.1 Pseudomugil tenellus | reverse complement strand
TCACCAATTGTGTGTATTGTGAGTTATGTCTATTGTTCTGTTATTACCTGCATGTGAAGCCCTCTGCGACAACTTGTTGTGATACTGGGCTATATAAATAAAATTGAATTGAATGTTATGGTTGGCACCACAGCCTGACAGTGAAAAGGTTGCTGGTTTGATTAGAGCGGCTGTACCTCAGGTGGAAGAGCAGTTGTCTTTCAAATGGAAAGTTGTGAGATAAATTCCAGGTTCCAGGAACCCTAATTTGCCCCCCGATGTGCCGATCGGGGTGTTAGTGTGTGTGTGAATGGGTGAATGTGTACCATGTAGTGTAAAGTGCTTTGAGCGGTCAATATGACTGGAAAAGTGCTATATAAGTGCAAGTCCATTTACCATTCGAACCTCGGCTTCTGAATCTATGTCGCTGACAAGATGGCGACATTTCGAACCACCTGCCAGACTTTACTGTATAGGTAGAAACCTACAGGTGGACGAAGTCTATTTTCAACAGCAAGTGTTTTGTAGACAGTCATGTTTGCAATAACAGCCTCATCATTCTCTAATGATCTGCAGGGACACAAACAATTGTCTGAATACTGTAGTAATTGGAAAGGGAAAAAATCATATCCAAAGTGAATGCAATAAAGAATCACTATCAAAAATAAAGTTGCATATCATTACAACTGAAAAATGTTGCTATTGTTACTGATTCTATCAGCTATAAAGCCATCTCTATCACCAATCCCCACAGTCTGCAGCCTCAAAGCCAGAAAACATATGTTATGTTACTTTCTGCTACATTAAATCTGAGCTGTGTGAAAAACTGCCGTCCTGCAAATAACTTCACAAACAACATCTGCTGTGAAAGTATGTTGTAGCATGGAAAACAATGGCGGCCTTGTCTGTCGGCGTGCGTTTGGCAGGACGGCACTGTGAAATATGTCGTGGCAACATGTTTCGGCCCCAGAGTGGAAGGGAAGTTGACGCCCCCAGTTCTAACTGAGAGACAAAATGGCAAATGAATCACAAGTACCACACACACACAGATAAAATGCAAATAACTTGAATATCCACAGTTGAGGATTAGAAGAAAACACACATCAAGACTTTTACTGTCACTATAACCTCAATGACACTATAACACACTGCCTCAGTTTGAAAATCTATTTAGATTTCTGTACGTTTTTTTGGAAAATCAAGGACTAAATTTCCTGCCACGTAAAGTTTTTATTAGTCTGTACACCTCATTTACATGATTGAAGCAGTGTCTTCGCATTTTATAAAACAAAGAAAAAAGTTTAATTCTTAAAAAATTTCCACTTAGTATATGAAAGATGAAAGAAAAGCAATGTTTGCATTATTTTTTTAAAAAACTTGATATGTTTGTCAAGTTTGTCACACATTTAACTATAAGATATAGAAAATGTCCCAAATAAATGAATATCCTCTTGTCAATGCTTTTATCTACAGGAACAGCAAAGCTCCACTTAAAATTTAGCTGATTCTACTAGTTTGACAGAAAAAAAATCTGCTTGGTTTTTTTCTGGATTACAATCAGTGATGACATATAATGATATAGTGAGTATGAAAATCCAATTGTTAGAATTTTTCAAGTTATTGTGCTTATACGAAAGACGACACTCCCCTTAGGGATAAAATTACATTTAAAGGCAACATGACCCCTATTTGTCCAAAAGAAACCTGTATACACGCGGACAAAATTGTTGGTACCCCTCAGTTGAAGAAGGAAAAACCCACAATTCTCACTGAAATCACTTGAAACTTACAAAAGTAACGATAAATAAAAAATGTATTGAAAATTAAATAATCAAAATCAGCCATCACGTCAAAAATGTTTTAACAAAAGGATAATAGAAATTTGTGGATGATAAAGCCTCACAAACAGCATTAAAAACACCACAAACAGCAACATACTGAAAAATTATACACAATAAACACATTTCTGAGCTGTATTTTTAAAAAGGGTAAAAAATTACATGTTTTTAATCAAACAGCTGTTTTAGTTGTATACTGTTGCTGTCATTATTTTTGTCAGACATGCACTGTTGCAACTTCCTGATGGGAGTAATACATGGTGGTGAGGGGTGTTTGGATGCAGTCTTTGCATCTCAGTGGTCTGAGTTTGGTTCAGGGGTCCTTGTGAATAGTTGTCTCTTCTTTTATTTTCTAAACTGTACCCAGATCCAGAGCTTTATTAGTGGATGGGCAGTTTGAATGAGTTTCTGGTGCAATTCTGTTAAAATTGTCATGTCGAATTAAATTCAGTCAGTCTTCTCAGCCTTTTGTGGGTTCTTGTGGACCCCCGTCTGCCTGCTGTGGAGATCGATCTCAGTCCTCAGGTGTTTGTTGATGTTAACCCCCCCCCCTCTCCCCCCCCCCCCTCGTCTCTCTCAGCCTGGGTGGTCCAGAGGGTGTGTGGAGCACATGGTAACCCCCTCAATATAAATGTTGCTAATGTCCATGTGATTGTTTGTGTGAATGCATCACAGAGCTGTAGTTTGATCTGTGACTTTAACATCGACTCTCTGCTGCATGCCAGTTAATCATTGCAGCCCAGGAGTATCACCCCTAGATAAAACCAGAAATTTGGAGCTAAATAGATTGAGCTGAGCAACTAACTCTCTTCACCTGGCATCATCGGGGGCCTGGCGGCAATTTCTAGCCTCCAAGGTCTGCACGTTGTGAATAAATCAATCTCTCAGCATTTGTCAGTATCGATATGTGTATACATGAATCATCTTACCCTCACTCATTGCTTGCTGGAGGCATCTGAGTTAAATATACCCTTGCAATCTATCTCTAAAGGAACGATAGTTTTTTTTTTTTTTTTTTTTAGAAGGAGGAGAGCAGTATTCTTATTCTGCGTGTATGTGCAAGCATGAACATAATGTGCATGGGTGTGTTTGTGCTGTTCGGCTGCTCCATCAACAGGTGCCAGTATGGAGCTGTGCTGGCATAACGGTTAAAGGCAGCAAATGTGATCAAGAAAAAGATGGATAAAGAGTAATTGAGTACACGGAGCAAAATCAGACTTGGATTAACAAAAGAATAAAAAAGAACCTTGGTTAAAACCAAACCTTCCTATTTCCTGTGTCCTTGCTGACTCTCTCCTTCTGTCATAGTCGGTGTGTGGAACTACACGCAGTGACCCCCGTGGCATTGTGCGCAATACGTGGTACATGTAGAGCATGTTAATAATATACACCGGCTATCCTTATTTCTGTTTCAGTTCAAATGCGATGTAAAGAAGAAATGATCAAGGATATCGGTAATGAGGCTTACACTGAATTTGCATGAAGATGTGCAAAGTTGAGGGATTTGTCTTTACCTGATCCAGGAGAGGTCTAATAAAGTCATGCAAGAAGAGAGCATGGTCTCTTAAAATGCTAAGGGTCATTATGTCAAAATACATTTTCTGCTCCTTTTAAAGTCTATGTAATTAAGTCCATAAAAAAATCTGAAAGATAACTTGTAACGAATTGAGGTTTTTTTTTTTTTTTTTTTTTTTTTAAAGCAAAACCACAATTTAAGAAGTAAATGTACCAGTAATTTAGTAGTCTGTGAGAAAAAGTACATTTCTTTCCTTTTGCCTTCAAAAACAGTTTCCTGGAAAATTCTTCCAATGATGTTTGTCTCACCCTTTACATGCTGGTGAATCTCCGTTAACTCAAGCAGACATTTATTTATGTAAAGCTTTCTTAAGGCCCCACTGTGTTTCAGCCAAATTGAGGTCTGGGGTTTTCCTTGACCACTGAAATGCATTGATTCTTGTTGCTAATTTCCTTTTTCCTCTGCTGCAGTTTTCTGGTGTGGTTGGTGACAATTAACCTCCTGTATGGCCCAATTTCAATCAAGCTTTAGGTGTCAGACAGATGCACTCGCAACAATCTCAATTATGCCATATTTTCTGTGCATATAAATTGCACTGCTTTTCATAGTTTGGCTGCACATATACAAGAGGTGTGACTTGTATATGTGTTGTTGCTGTCTTATTTTTCTCAATATGTATTGCCAGGCACAATATGATCCTCTAGGCCAGCGATAGCTAATGTATTTTGAGCACTATACAGCACACTTAATAGCATTCAATTTTTGCAAAAATTGCAGCGCGCCTTATGTGTGCACTGAGGAGAACTGGATTAGAGACAGCGAACACACCTTCTCTTAGACTGAGAGGCAGCGCCGGGTGAGTTACGCCACCATATGTGAGTGGATTGTAAATGCCTGGGCTAAAGTGTGTGCTTGTCCGAGCTTTTGCGAAAGCCTTTCGCTGAACAGCCACCCGACTACGAGGCAGACTCTGGTGATGAAGAGAGGAAACCCGGCGTGTTTGATGGCGAAATTGTCCAGCTGTTTAATTACGATACAGAAGATGAGGACTTTATAGCTTTGTGACAGAAGATTGACCAAAAATAATGTGTGTTTTTAAATATGTGTAGAATAACGTTCAATCAATCTCAGTGTGTTTCTTCCGTTGCCTTTGTTTTTTTTAAGCATGTGCCTAATAATACAATGCCCCTTAGTAAGAAAGTTGAGGGACTGGCCAAAAGCAGTTACTCTCGCTGTGATGAAGAAAACAAAGTTCATTGCGGTCTAAAAGCAAGATGGTCACAACGACGTGCTGCTGGGAGAGAGTTGTTGGTGTGCAGCTACGTCTCCATACTCTGCTAGTTGCAGATGGGTGTTTCCTCTTCATGATGCCGGTTTTGACTGTTTCATCCCAGAAGTGGCTTAAGGTCCAAAAATATGGTGTTGTAATTATACAGATGAGGTCATAGTTGTCATTCTGTGACTTTTCAGATGGATTTACTTGAATCTCCTCTGTCTAAAAATAGTCATGTGGTTATCACAAAAACATTTTTTGAAATTGAAGCTTTGCTGGCATGTTTTTTTATATTTCATAGAGGGAAGAAGAGTTTTTCTGGCCACCTTTTCAAACATATCATACTCTGTTCAGGGTTTTTCTAATTGTATTGTCCTGAACTTTAACACCTAAGGCCTGTAGAGTGTGAGATTCAGCTTCTGGGTTTCTAGCTGTGAGTTGAACATGCTTGATCATCCACTTCTTCCAGCGATAACTGCTTCCTGGAACACTTTCCACCAGGGAATGAAATTTCTGAGTAGAGAATGATGGACATTGAGGACAGTTTATAACTCTTCATCTGCTTCTTTAAGACCATTATTGATACTTTTCATTTCAGGTTAAAGTTTAGGTTAAAAAGATTGTTGGAAAAAGTTCATTCTTCGCAGCTCACTGTGTCAGCATGTCAGTCCTATCGGTTGTCTTCATGGTTGTCCCAAAACCTCCCAGTCAACTCAAAGTGTCAGTTTATTGAAATGTCCCCTGCATGAAGATATTATCATATCTATGTGTTCCTCCTATGCTTCACCATCCACCTAAATGTTCTTGTAAAGATTTAAAAAGGGTTGTTCTAGTCATTTTTATTTTCACCAGTTACCAAGGAAAAGCTTTGGGCAACACCTCAACTACACTGTAGTGTGTCAAAGAAAACCCGTAAGGGACTTTAAGTTGTGTGAAGCACTGAGTCTAGGAGCATCTGGTAGACCCAGTCAATCAAATGCTTGCCACTAGTATGCCAAGAAAAGTAATTAAAATTTCTGGAAAATCATCTTATTTTAATTTTAATCTTCAACACATAACATGGCAGAGCTTGATTTAAAAATATTTACTATTGAACTGGTGAAAATACAGTAGTTTAAGCATTTAATTTAATAAAAAATAAGCTCTCTAATGTAAACATTTCAATTCATCTCAGACTGAAATCGTTGCAATCTGGGATAATGGATTCCTTTTGACTCTGGGATCAGTGAAATTCATCAACCAGTTGTAAAATATCCGATCTCTGTTTCACATTAGTAAAGATCAGCGTACAAAGCATTCAGGAAACATATCCTGTTTTAAAATGACAAATCCTGCTGGTGGCAGATCTTATCGACTGTTACTAATTAAACATAATTCCACGAGTAGCTTAATGATAAGCCAAAATAAAATGGGGCTGTTGCAGATGTTTTTCTGCTAGTGGTTTCTTTGTTCTAAGCTACTCGAACAGTGCGAGTCTGTCCTTCAGAAGTAAAACTTTGATATTTTTATGTCAGTAATATAAATTATTTAGATCTATGAATCTGAAAAGGGAAATGTTTTGTTTTTAAGTAGATCCTTTAAGAAAACACCTTTAAATGTCTTGTATGCAACTTTTTAAAGCAAACTGATGCACCTTTCCCACTTCTTTAACACCTTCAATGTCACTAAGGTTTATCAGCCTCACCAGGTACCTGAAGATGAAGCAAAATGAGATTCCTGTCTTTCTCTCCTTTTATCTTCTACAACTATCTCTCCATCCTATTTTTTTTTTTGTCTCATTGCAGTTAAGTGCTGCCTCTGCCACTTTCTCTCACCATTTCTCTTCTTCCTTCTTGGAACTCATCAGCTCCCCACCTGCCTCTTCCATCCATCCATCCATCCCCCTAAAGAGTAATTATGACATTTACTGTTGGAGAGATAAATGATGTAAGCACCCAACAAATGTCCCGCTGGGATAATCATGTCCCCAAAATGGAGCTTTTTACTTTGTGGAAATCATATTTAAATGGCCGGTGATCCCTTTTTGTTTTTCTTTTTGATGGAAGCGGCATTGATGCTGTCGACAAAAAAACAAAACAACAACAACAAAAAAAAACCCCAGAATATTTTCAAGTGATTATAGCGTGAAATTAAAAGAAGGCCCATCTGTGGCAACCATTTCACTTTTGTTTGTATCCTTTTATAAGGAAAATCTGGATAATAATAATTTGTACAGTAACATATATTTCAGGTGTGTTTATATATGTGATAGTTTCCTCCCAGAAAGCAACTACCCAGCTTTTCCCTCCGGATGCTCCTCTGCTTCATGCCGAGCTGCGAGCTCCCTGCCCAACACTGGTGGAAGTGGCTGCCAGACCCCCTGTCTATCCTCATGTCATGCTTCTTATTGGCCCAGCATAAGAGAGGAATGAGCTGATGGGGAAAAGAGTAGACCTACGAGACAACACCTGATGGTCTTCTCTTTGCCAAAGAGCGTTTGAATTAAACATATAACACATTTGCTGTGACTCGTACTCCAACAAGACAAATAATTAAAAAAATGCATGAGAAAAGTTACTCTTGATGTATAAACAAGCTGTAGTCATTAAGGAGATTGTTTTGTTGATTGGCACCCTCCTCTCAGTTTGCTATCTGCTGTTTATGTCACTCTTGCTGCTTCTGTTAGAAATACTCAGCAAACCAATTAGCCACATAGCATCAGATTGGACCGAATGACTGGGATGTAAGATGGAAAAAAAGAGAAAAAACAAACCTCTCTGCAGGTGAAATATGTTTGCAGCCAAACACGGAAGTGAATGGAAGTACTACAACACCCTCCGATGTGTCCCTTTTCTTCCATTTTGGAACTTGGTAACATAAATGCAACCGCTTCGCAAGACATACATTAAGGAAGCACTGCATTGTCGGATTCTCTCAGTGCGACACCCATAGAGACAACTCATTCGGCATCCACTTTGCAGCCTACTTGTACTCTGAGCTCTCTCCAGCGAGTAAAAGTCATTCCTAGATGACACTTGTCAAACTGGCTTGGGCCTAGTCAACTGTGGTTCACATCAGTGTGCTAACAGAGACCCAGAGCACAGGTCCCTGAGCAGGTGCAACTGTATCATTGTTGTACATAGATGCAGCTTGGTTTGCGCCTTTTGTGTTTGTTTTTCTTCTATTTGTATTCACTCCTGAGGTTCATTCATGCTCTCGTCTACATTCGTAAATGGTTATGAACATTTCAAGCATCACTGGCCTCATGCTTCTATGTGTCCTTTATGTTGGCATGATTGTTAGACACATCATTCACTAGAGGGCAGTGCAGTGTCCAGCTTTTTTTTTTTAAGGTCAGTTTGAGACAATAATAAGGCCCAATCTCATTTCTACCCCTTAGCCCTTCGCCTTAGCCCTAACCCTTCATTTTGTGTGTTATCCCAATTCTCTTTTGCAGTGAGGGGAAGGCCTGAGGCGAAGGGCTGTACATCCCGTCAAATGGAGCAATTTCAGATGCACACTCAAAATGAAGGTGTTAGGAAGTAAACTCTCAAATATAAGCATTTTTGCACAAATAATTATATGATTATTTATAACTTTTATAAAGACTGCTGTGTCATGGTTTCTCTCTGTGTAATTTGCCAACAATGGCTGTAGAACATTTTTTGTTTCTTGTGTTTATTACTAACGATATCATAAAGTAATGAAAACTTCAGCAACGCGTACATGGCTCATTTGTAATCTGCAGGTTATAATTCCCATTTCTGCTTTTATCATAAGCTTTTTTTAACACATCTTTTAATCTTGAGATGGCATTGTGCTGAAAATAAAACTGAGAACACGGCTGGCAACAGTTTTAGCAAAGCTAGATGATGACGTCATAGTCATGAGACGGAACGAGGACATTTCGTAGGGCTGAAAAGTTAGCCCTATGCCTTAACCCACATTTTCAAGCGATAGGGGTAAAAATGAGAAATGAGATTGGACCTAAACATGACATCAGTGGAAGAAATTTGTTATATTCCTTATAAAAAGAGAGCCATAAAATGAGCTAGTGCAGTAGACAGCGATTGTCTGCGTGGTCATTAAACACATTGCAAAGGCTTCTTTTTGCATTTCAGGTATACTGCTCAACACTGCTGCCACAATTTCAGCAGTAGGAGTGTTTGCTCTGTCAAGGTATGTATCTGTTAGAGCCCCAAAATTAAACCAAATTATGAACGTAAAATCCTGCATTTGAAGGTGGAATAGAGTCTGCTTAATTGATCCGAATCAGTTAGTGGACTTTTCAAGCTAACGAACAAGATTCAGCTTAAACAGGCGGTGTGTGAATCCACCCTGCACCCTTAGCATACAAACAAATGACAACACGGTACCAATGAAATGATCAGTAAAACAGATTAAAGGGGTTGGCTACTTTGAGTGCATGCTGAGAAAAACACAATTGTAATCTTCTTGGAGCATGGCAAGCTAAAAGGGGTGAGAAAACAAAAGAAGCTAATTGTGACCATTTAGATCCGCATCAGCTACAGCGTGGTGTTGCAAGGATCACCTTTAGTTTTCTCAGTTTTAATTGTCATCGGTGGCTGACGTGTTTATGGTGGGTTAATTGAAGTCAGGGGGATGAAAACCTCCCCTGCCATGATCTCTCCTCTCTTTATTACAAACACTTTTCAGCATTCAACAAGGCACACATGCAGGAGTGTGTGTGTGTGTGTGTTGTAAAAAGTTAGAGGACTCTGATACAGTCTACCTTGGAGGTTAGCCTTTCAATAGATCACTCTACCTGCCCAAAATGGGAAATTGATTTCCTCCGTTTTCTATGCACTCCCTCACTGATGCTAATTAGAAATCGCTTGGTCCGTCGTTAAAGGAGATGCATAAACGTTCAAGATGCACTGTTATGCTTTAAGATTTATAGGGTGACATTGGCCATTTTAAAATCTGTTTTTTTCTATTTTTTTTTTTCATAGAAAAATTGTCTACAACTTATTTCTTCATGTCTGTCTGAGCTGCTACTCTGACTGTAGTGTAAATGTGAGTTGGGCTGTTAGCAGCTAGCTGGTCCTATGCCTATGTTTGAATGCTCACCTGGCGTTATAAATCAAGAGATCAAATCCCATGGGTGCAGTCACCGACAGAATCGGTTCCACTGTTTTATTCATTTGCTCCTTTGTCTTCTAGCACTGCCGCCCTACATTAAATTTTGTGTGTGGAGGAAAGTCAGAATATGTTACTGCTATCTCGTAATCTAGGTGAGCTGAGGGGGAGAAGGAGGGAGAGTGATGGGTGGGGAGGAGAACAAGGGTGATGGGGACAGAACGCCTGGGATGCAGAAGTGGAGAGGTGATGGAAATTAGAAAGTTTTGAGAGAAAATGAGTTGCCAAGCAAATATTTGGTGTTGGGCCATAAAATGGACCTAATAAACAATCTGCTGAGAGAGAAACGTAAGCAAAGGATGAATGAAAAGCGGGAGGATGGAAAACCATAAATTTAGAGGCTGAAAACTGGTTGCATGTGATACATACACAAACTAATGTGTTAAAATACATGGGTTAATGGGTTGATTCCACTAGTACCCAGTTTTTTGTTTCTCATGTTTTCTATCTACTGTTGAACCTTTTTGTTGCGCATCCAAACCTTTTGATGTTACCTAACATTTGTCTAGACGGAAAATTAAAAACCTGAGTATCTGAAAAGCATCCGTCTCCTTTGCTGTTAACCACAGGTGGCCCTTTGTTTAGTCATGCGAGTCGGATAGCTGTAGTTCTGCACAGGTGTAGCCGCATGGGATTCGTTTGAGACAAATGACAAAGGTGTTGCTGCAATTAATTCCCTCTGTGTAGACACTGAGATGGGTTTGAGAGAGGCTGGTACAAGGCTGTGAATGTAGAATCTGTGGGAGATGAGTGGTAATAAATGGCCTTTTTGGGGATGAAATTTAGGGTTAAACATGAATTATTAAAAAAAGAAACAAGGTCATTCCCAGAGAAATGTTTAGATTTGGAATTCAGCAGAGCGCACAAGGACATTTGCTTTATTTTTTGCAGTCTCCTGTCTCCCTTATTAACTCTGATGCAGTGACGGGAAATCTGAGCCGCCCCAAGTTAAAAAAAAAAAAAAAAAAAAGAAAGCAGTTTAATTACCATGATTTTCATATACTGTGCTGTTTGTTCAGGTGGATGATGATGTACTGGATGATCAGTAAATGCAGTGTTTTGCCTTCCTGTGATATATTGACATAGACAAAAAGAGACAATAATCATACAGGACAAGTAACGTTATTTAAAGAAGTCTGTATTTGATGATTTATTTATTTATAGAAGAGATGAATTTGCACAGAAAAATAAAACTTAAGACTTTCTTCTTTTTGTGTGTGGAATGCATCTTTTCTTGAAGTCTGAGGAAAGACATTTAGGTTCAGTGCACCTTTCACTGGAGAGGAGGTCCCTTTGTTCCTCCTACTGAGGGACTGTCATATTCCCTCCTTTCTTCACAAATGAGGCTATTTCCAGGTTTATGTCAGAACTGCATCCCTTTCTCAACATCCTGTCTACGCAGGGAGAGAAAAGGCTGCAGAGACGCTCCCTCTGTGCATAGAAATCTGTCAGCAGAAGAAAAGACGGGCTCACACGCTCCATTCCTTTGGCCAGGAGGAGGACGATGTGAGGGGGACCCCTGGCAGACAGAACTTGCGAGGATGCTTTGGCAGCCAGCGAGGCGGATGCCTTTTGGCCTTGAAGACGGATCTCAGAAGAGGCTCTCTAGTTTCTTATGTTAGATAAATACACTTAGTGAAAATTTTAAGACACAAACTGTAGTGGAGAAAGTTTTATCTGAGATTCTTAGAAGGAAGCTCTTTAGTTCATTACCTTTAGTTGACATCATCACACATTATTGAACCTTACTGTTTTGTACGCATTGCACAGTGGAGGCTGAACTTATGGACCAACCTCTTAAATCCATTCTATACATACATCACTGCTATTGTGACTAAAAGAACACTAAATAAAAGATTGACAATGAGATCAAGAAATATTTTTCTTTTTGTCTCTTTCAAAATGATGAAGCGTGCTTTTCAAATATCTGACACCATTTCCCTTTCTGCATCATCTCCCCATTCCCTCTATAAAAACAAAGCCTTGTTACAAGCGATGCTGTCAGATGTACATATGGTGAACTTGCCAGTGTGTTATGCACACAAGGCAGCTGCCTCACCACGCTCTCACTCTCCAGTGCGTCGGAACATCTCCGGGTGCGTTCGCGCTCCTGTTGTGGCATCGCGTGTGTGTGCGGGTTTGTATCTGCATGCACGGGTAAAGCAGGCAACTCTCCGCAGGGCTTGCTTAACTAAGATTAATTGCACCTAATCCACTGTGCCAGGTGGAACACAAGACCATTGTGGGTTTACGCACGCGAACACACTAACATGCTTACAAATAAGGCACACACACATCTCATTATAACTTTGCCGCTGAAAATTAGCCCCGTGCTTCTCCTGACAATCTGGACCAGAACACAACTCGATGCCACCATTTACTTCCCGACAAGTCGCACATTTATCACTGCTCCATTCTCCCGACAGATCGAACGGATGGGCAAAAATGTCGTGACAGAAGGACAAGCTAGCTGCTCTCTCACATCAGCGCCAGCTGGCCCTGACAAAACATGGAAAGAAACTGTTTGTCCTGTTTTTTTCTCTCTGCACAGAAAGGGAAATGCAGAATACTTGAACTCGGATGTCTCGGCAGTTGTGTCCATGGCGGGCTTTCTCCATGGATGTATATGGAGATTGATTTTAGTGGGAAAATACGGTTTATGTTCAGCCATACAAATGAACTGGATCAATATTACTATGTCCGTATGCTCATCTGCATGCAGTCATGCTGGAATGAAAGCTTTTATATAGATGACCTCGGTGCTGAGGAATGCTGATTGACCCGGTGGCAGCGCCATTTTAATGTGTTCAGAGTCAGCGTGCTGGAAATGAGGACTTGATTTGATGGAGTTACATTTTGACAGCTTTGACAGTTCCTTTAGCGATTCCCTAGCTGTCTGCAGCTGCTTGATACACATCGTAGAAAAACTGATAATTATTATTAATTTAATAAGTAACGTAAGAAACGTATGAAATTGATGCATGAATCAGAGTTCTGCTGTTGTTTTGACCCCCTGGCAATCACACCAACCTCTCTGGTGTGCCATGCCCTGCAGCTACGCACATGACACATTTAGTAGATTGCATTCTCAGCAGGAAGATGAGGAGCTTCCTTTTTACCTGTCACACGCTCTTTCTTCCTCTGCTGTCTTCCCTTCATTTCTCCTCTCTTCACCTCTCGATGACTCTCTCATGTTCATCATAATAAAGTTGAGAGGGAGTCCTCATTAATCATGGCCCCTTGTTGCCATGTAGACACTATATCTATACCACTGTCTCACAGTTCTGTCAGATGGACTACTCTTTCATCAAAACCAGCACTTAGTGATTCATCTAGTTTTTTTTTTTAAATTTTTATCTTGTTCCTGACAGTTCCTGTTGGGTATCTAATCATTTTAGAGACTCCATGTGTTGCTTGGCAGAAACGGACAAATGTCTTGTTTTTTTATTTTATGTTACAGTTTAGCTGTATGATTCTTGAGGAGATAAATACTAAGGAAAAGCTGCGTACGTTGGTTGATCGCTGATGAGTTTCCATTGACGATGGTCAGAAGCTCCAGGAAAAACCCTGTTGTACATGTATGCATGTGCAGGCGTTTATTTGTGGATGGGAGGCTGAAAGACAAGATTGCATGCTTCAGAAAGAGAACGAGAACAAGTGAAGTGCTTTCAACGTTGAATCGGGTTTGTATAGGTAGCAGTAGAGTTTGCGGCCAGCGCTTGGTTGGCCATGTTGTGCTGTGCCGCTGGGAAATAATAAGCACAGCCACGTAAATGAGACTTTAGAAGCAATTTTGCAACCTGTGCAATTATTTAGTCTTTTTTTTTTATAGTGTTTTCATAAATGAAATATGTTCTGATGTCCATTTTTGCTTCTGTTGTTTTAAACCTGTTTGTTGGGAGTAATTGCTTCCTTTCTTCCCCCCATTTGTTGTGCTGACACTTTCACTCTAATCCAATTACCTTTCAGCCCATGACTTCAGACTTTTTTTTTTTTTTCAAACGAATTATATTGACCCAGAAATACTTGGATTGTCATTGAGAGGCTGAATATTTTTTACAAATCACCAGTGGTTTGTAATAGAGTCAGAAAAGTGCATTTAAATTCTCCGGTATTTTGCACTCCTGCTTAGCGAATCCAGAGGAGTAGCAAGGTTAAAGGAGGACAGGCAAACAGCACCGAAACAGCCAGGCAGAAACGAGGTGGACAATCTCCAGACTCACAGGCATTTACATTCGTTTGTTGTCCAAAGTAAACAATTGCAGTGTAATGTTTTGCTTACTTTTGCATGGGCACTGTCTTTACTCTTTTTTTTTTTTTACATTAAAGAAAACAGCAAAAATAAATGTGTTAACACAGAATTGGCAAGACCTACCTCCCTTTTTGTTTTCCAAACAGATTGTAGTCTGTGCGGCTAAGTAAATGAGTGTCAGAGCAGAGTGTAGAGTAAAAGTGGGATGCCAGCTGTGTTGAATGAATGGGTCAAGAGTTTAGACTCATTAAACTGGTGTTGCTGCGCAGAGACCCGAGGGTGAAATGAAAGGGGGGAGGAAAGGAAGGGGAGATAAAAAAACAAAACACGAGTGCAACTTCACTCAAACAACCCGGTCGAATAAAGTGTTGGAGTGTAAATAGACCTAAACATTTGTTTAGCCTTCCTCTCAGCTCTGAAGCCTTCATGAAATCACACCATGTACCTGGTTTACTGTCACTTCTGAACTCCTGTGGCACAGATGAGGAATTTGTATGCAGCCAGGAAAAACAGCATCAGCTTTCTTAAAATGACCTTTTGATGTTATAAATCTGAGGGATGAACGCAAAGTAAAACCGTATATGGTACAAAACACAACTTTGACCCTGAAGGATATTTCTGATCAGAAGTATCTGTATGGATCACCACTTTCCTCACAGCTTCCCCAAATGTGTTCTTGGATGCCGAGGATAGCTACGTTATATATAGCAGTGGTATGATTGGCCCACCTTTCCTTATTTTAAACTGTTAGGATTAACCACTTACCATATTTAACCAGTGAAGACAGCGAACAGGAAATCTAACTCTCCTTCTTAAAGACATTTGCCACCATTTTATTTTTTTACTCCCCATAACTCATCTGCTCGACTTGGCGTTGTTGGATATAAACTTGGGCCAGCGCTTATGCCGGAGCGTGTCTGTATGTGTGTGTTAAACCGTGGCAGACTTTCCAGGCAAGCCCCCATCAGCCTGTCAAGGTGGTGATTAGAATGTGTTGTGACACACAGTTATGCGCATCTTCACATTTAGACACAAGCACACACTACAACACGTTTGACTGCCTGCACATAGATGTTGTGGCCTGCAGCAGCATACAAGGTCCATTGCAGTTCACCTCTCGTGTCACTGAGTATTAGAGTATGGACTATCTGTCTGGTTTGTGGCAGACACACACACGTGCACACACACACTGACGGTACCTTGTTGATTATAACTCTTAACATTACTTCCCAAGGTGAGGTTGCTGCTGGCTGATAAATCCCTCCACTCCACCACACAGACACACTCTTGCTTTTTTTTTTTTTGCTGTAGATTCAATGCAGGGCATTGCATCCCTAGGCTTCACACACACCGCATACTCATTCCTTTTCCAGTGTGTCGTCCTCACATTTGAACAAATCTGCTCACCTACAAGAAGGCTGCTCTACCTGAGCTTGTGCTCAGTCCTGCTTCCTTCTCTGTTTTCTCTTAACTCCTGCTTTCACACATTCTCCTTTAAACACCCATTCACTTAATCTCTGTCTTGTGTTGCCACACCATCCCTGCTCCTTTTGCTGTCTCTCTCTCTCGCAAACACACGCACATACAATCAAGCAGCACTAAGGGAATGTGCAGTCTCATTGCCGGTCTGGCCTTCAGACTCAGATTGATTGATAAGAGTGGCAGCCGGGCTGAAGAAAGAGCGAGAAATAGCAGACGGTAACACGCGGTAATACCTCCACACCGTGATGATGTTGTTAAAATGGACTGTTGTCTACAGAACATCCACAGCAGCCCTGTAATATACCAGAATAAGGAGTTATACTGCTGAGTGTTTTAGAAAAGTCTGGTGTTTGGTTTATGTGTGTGTGGCCAACAGTACCGTGGTGCCAAGTCTTAATTACTTGATATCTGCTACCTGATACCACCAGTGGCATGGCTAGCTGACTGGTGTCACTTTTGTCTCAGTTACTGGTAAGGGCATCTTATCTAGTGAACTTATTCTGGGTTTCTGTAGACATTAGTGCATGAATGTTTACTTTTTCATCTTACATAAAGTACTTTTAATAAATGAAAAGCTGCACTTGAGTATAAAATGTTATAAAAAGTTCTTAAACATTGGTTTAAAAAAACTTTTGCAAAGGTGATCTTAATGCTGTAGGACACCACTGTACATGATCTGTTTGTGTTACTGATTCTATGATTTCTTTTCTGCCCACAATGTTTCTTTCTTTAATAAGAGAAAATAATAGTTTTTCCACTTTTGAATTAATCATTTACTAACCCTTATAGCAGTGCACTCTCTCTTTATCCATTAAAATGATCTAGCATAACAAACGTGTCATGTTAAGCTTGATGGAAAGAACGGATATGTAGAATTTAGTGTTGGATTGACAGCAGTTCACCAGAATTTCCAATATGGTTGTTGGTAATTAAACCCAGTGTTTCCCCTACATGAGCTTTCCAAGGAGTTTGGGTTGATACTAACATGTTTTGCATTTCCATATACCAAAACTGGGAAGATTGCCAGAATATCCCATTGTACTTTTTGCAATGCTTCCTCAACGATCCCAGTTCTATCAGTTTGACCTAAAAGGTGGAGCTTGATGCACTGCTATTTGTTAATTCGTTGAAATAATCCCTACTTGTGTGTCACTCAGCATTATGAACAAAGCGGTAACATGGCCATGTGTAGATGCTGTGGATTTTTTGTTAGAAAGAACAAAAACGTTATTATTTATGGACCTAGGTCTGTCAAACAAAATTGATTTACTATAATTTAAAAAATGGCATGGCCGTGTCGCAACATGTCGGCATCTCCTTCCTGCATGTGTTGTGAGTTTCCCTGCTGCACCACACCTGACTCATATCAAAACAGACGTGTTCAGAGTTTGATGTCAAGCTCTGATGTCAAATTACATTTCCTTTGGAACAGCTTTATACTTTCTCCTTGTATAAAAATGCAGCCGTGTGATGTTATCTAAATTGCAACACAGTAGGTGTCTTCATGCCTGCTGTTTTGCACATGTTGGAGTTCCACCCCAATACACAGACAGGAAAGATTTGGTCGATGTTTTGGTCACTTTTACCACTCAAAGTAAAACTGAGATTTACTATTATAACCTCTGAAATGAGGATTTGAAATGTGTTTTTCCTTTTAGAGGTTCTTCAATAAAACAAAAAAGATTTCAGGAGGTTTCTGTAAGAGATTATATAGCAATGAAAACCCTTCTTTTTTCCACACATGCCATTTCACTCCACAGGTTGTTAGATTTTGAGGGGCTTTACTCCCCCAATATATTGTACAGCATACACACCTGTGTTGGTCACAAGATTGTTTTGCCTTTTTTTTCTCCTCAGCTATAATTCATGGTTTATGAACAAACAAGGTAGTGATCCTGTGGCATTTACAAGGCTCTGTGCTTTGTATTAGATCTTAGGTGGATGAGCTGGCTGCCTGCCACTAGCTTCTTGTCTCCCTCAGCCATCACAACCCCAGTTTAGCCATCAGGCAGAAAGTCATTTGATTTTCTGCATGCTTTCTGTTTTTTTTTTCTTTGTTTTTGCTGACCTGGGAACAGCATGTAGTTGTTAGATGGATATTCTGCCTGTATGCTCGGGGTTCCTTGTAAAAAGTGTAATCCACATTTGTCTCCATGTTGGAATCCCGACCATCTATTGGTCATTATTTTGCATTATTAATCTATTAATTCATTACTTGGAAGTGATAACAGATGTAAATTTCTTTTCATTTCCCTTTTCTTCAGCACCACTCACAGCAGGGGAGCCTGGTAGTGTAGTGATTAACCCTCGCCTTAGGTTCTGTTCAATCTGCTGTTCAGCAGGAGTTTTTTTCTGTCTGGACTTGGCTGGTTTTCCTCAGGCCCTGCAACATGTTTGCTAGCATAACTTGTTAGTGAAAACTGTATGAAGCCAGTCATGCAGAGGCATGGTTGTTGTTTTCTGTAGCGTTCTTACCTTGTCAGTGCAGTTTCCAGGGGGTGGTCTATCTGGGGTTCCTATTAGTGAAAGGACAAGAGCTACGCTTTAGAGGGCACGCTCAGTGGACACTTGGTAGCACTTACCTGCCCTAGATGTCTTTGGTGAGAAACATAGGAGACCACTTTCTTGAAATTTGTTATTGGAGCCTAGTTCTGTCCTTTTCAATTTCAGCAAAACATTATTTCATGACTTTCCCGAGATCAATGTCTTTTCACTGGAGAGACTTTGAATTCACGTCTACAGTTGAAGAGATTGTAGCTGTGAATACATCTGAAGAGTACTCAGAAGATTTTTGACCAAGCTTTTTATTTAAAACGACTTTCAAAGTAAACGGCAATGTCTGTCGTAAATTTAAACTGTAAGGACGCTTAATTTTAAAAAGGAGAAAGTCAGCGACTTTGAAGTCTAAGTGCACCATAGCTTAGTTGGTTAACCTAAACTTAAACCAAAGACCTGATTGTATAAGAAGACCTTATTTTTAAAGACAGACATGCTCAGCTTGCTCATGCTTTATCTCCATGTCTCATTCATAATTCAAAGTCTTTGAAATGTGAGTCAGTCTCCAATAGCTTTAGATTATCCAGAAGTTTCTATTATACTTTATCTTTGGTTTCAAGTTAAACAAGAGTGATACTGCCTCCACAACACCCAAACTACATCTAGATATATGTTTATGTAAAAAAAGAAAGGATGTGGAAGCTTTCTGTTATAGATTGAACTTTAGTTTTATGGATAATTGTTGGATTAGCAGAATATTAATTTAGTAAAATTTAATTAAAATCTCTTCAGATACTGGCCAAACTGCTGTACACCTGCTAAGGTTATAAAACAGTTACTGATTGGATAAAAGAGCGGAGACACTTCGCTGCTCTCCTGCTGCTGCTGTCAGTCCTTAAGCCTTCATTTGCACACAATTTCCCCACTAATGATGGGGTGTTGGACCCAGTATATGCACCAGTGATGCCTGGGAGGCACAAACTACTACTGAGAGACAAGAAAGTGAGGAGACAAATGGAGCAGCTAGGTGGCAGACGGCCCCCCCCCCCCCCCCTTTGTCTTTTAGCCCGCTGTTAACTCATGGTCAGGGCCATCCAACGGACGCACTCTCATTTTGTCACCACCACTACCCCCCCCCCCCCCCCCCAATCCTCATCCTTGGTTCTGTAACCTGCTTCTCCTGCTTTAAGCTTTAACTCTCAACAACTTCTCAGTCTGTAATACAGCCCTCTTCTACCTGCTCACCTGGGAGCTCTTTTTCTCAATGAAGTCTACTATTTATACATATCTCATGTGGGTTTTCTTTCCGCACCACATCCACTACTCAGAAATAGACCCAGAGGCCACCTTACACCGCCCCCTCTAGTGTTTTGCCCCACAATTACAAATCCCTTCTTCCCCTCTCACAAACCATACATTCTCCACTCCCTTACCCTCTTTCTCATCCTCCTCCCCCCTTGTATTCCACCCATGTATTTACTCCACTTGATTTTTTTTTGTCTCTCAGTCCATGTCAATCACCAAATAAAAGGTTAGATTAAACTGATAGATTGTTTCATCCAGCCCATCCAGCAGGACAGGCCATGAATAGGACCTGTGTGCTGCCCATGCCTGCTGCTGTTGAATTTCAGAGCGGCATTATTGTCAGGAGGAAAAAGAGGCTTCTCAGCATCGAGAAAACAGTGTCTTATGGCGATAGAAGTGATCTTTGTACCAGGTTTGCTTCAATATGGTTATATTGATGGAAAGAAACCCCATATAAATGTGTGAATTGGCTGCAGATATGTCTTCCTACAACTCAGCTCCATGTCATTTTAAAGGTGACATAAGCTCTGCGCGACTAGTCGCCTTAAGGTTTGCAAATAAAATGCAGGGTTCATTTCAGACATTTAGAAAAAGGCAAAAAGAGAAATGTCACTCTTGTAATGAGACTTCAGTCTCCACCTTGTATTTGTCTTCCCTCTTTCATGTGTTCCCTCTTATTTATCTTCTATTTCCCCTCTTTAACACCGTCCACCTCTCCTCCCAGTATCCTACACCTCTCTATCTTTGCTCTCTTTTTGCTTCTTTTTTCCACCCTTTGCTTCCCACCCTCCGTCTTCTCCGCCTCTCCACTTTGTTCTTGTTAACAGCCTCAGCAGGAGAAGAATGTGCTCTGCAGACAGGGTCTTGGAGGCCCCAGCTGCCCAATCACAACCTGATTTATCAACCTTCTCCAGCTACCCTGCATAGAGATACTGTTTTGCTCGCTTGCTTTGGTTCTTACTTACCGCTGATGAGACAGGGTGTATGTAATTCTAGCTGTGCATCCTAAGGAGATGTCTGCCATAATGAAATGGCTCTCCCTGTAATGTATCTCTCCAGGAGCTGAAACCTGCCCATGTAGCTATCCAGCTGTCTTGCCTCTACCAGGATACATTTATGGCACACACGCAAAAAAAAAAAATCAAAGGCAGACTTGTGATCCCAGCTGATGCTCTTGGAAATCTTCACCACAACCTCTTAACAACAGCAGATGAAGCTTTCTTCAGTACAGTACATGTGTCCTTCACATCCTTGTTGCTCGTGTTTCTTGCACCATATTTCTGTTTTTTTTGTTTTTTTAATTTGCATCATTTTCTTCTGCTCATGCAGCATGTCCAGTTCCAGATGGTCACCAGATATGTAGAATTTAGTGAAACTCATTCTGAATACTTGTTTTTCTTTTTGTCAAATATCTCTGAGTTTCCCCAGCCTAACTCTTGGTTTCTACCCCTCTCTCTGCTTCTAGTCCAGTACCAGATGGAGATGATGCGTTCTCTGCGTCACGTCAACATTGACCATCTGCATGTGGGCTGGTACCAGTCCACCTACTATGGCTCCTTTGTCAGCCGAGCTCTGCTAGACTCCCAGTTCAGCTACCAACATGCCATTGAAGAGTCAGTTGTTCTCATCTACGGTGAGTACTCCCCACATAGAGTCTTAAGCCAAACATGGTCATGTACAGTCTCTAATTAAGAAAGAAACCGTGGGGAAACATCACAACATCTAATAGAAATTCAACACAAACAACTCATTTTATAATACTAAAGGCCTTTAAACACCTACTCCGAATATTTCACCCGAAGAATTCGGTATCAATGGGAACATTCACATCATTAACGAAATTCCATCTTGCAGTTTTGTGAGTTATGCTTTTTTTTCAATCTGAGGTCGGTTCTTCTTAATATTCGCATCCGACTGAGACATCGCGAGCAGTGCAACTGTCTCTTTGTTGCTGCTACTTCATTCAAACTTTGTATCACCATGGAAACCATCTCTGTTCGGTTGAATACGTATTCTAAAATAGCTTTTCTGCTTCTTCAAGCTGGGAGCTTTTTGCTGAAGCAGACCCTCAAACTGCCCCACAGACTTCCTAAATTTCATCCTGAAGTGGGTGTGGTCCAGCTTCAGTTCATTGACTACCGTATTTTCACAACCACAGGGCGCAGTTTCAGTTACGGGTATTTTTTCTGTATTTACCACACACATAAGGCGCATCGGATTTTAAGGCATGGGCACGTTAAAACACACTGGTGAAACATGCACGTTTACTTACATAATATCTGTCAAAGCCCCCCTTCCCGTCGTATATCAATAACTTTAGAAGACAGCAACACTTACCAGATTCAGTGTTATTGGAGTTCTGCATATCTTCCACTGTAGACAGGATGTTTAACTGCGACAGAGCTCATGGTGCCGGTTGTTTAGCTCCGTTCACCGCGATCAGAATTCGGGATGTGAAAAATGTGGGTTTCTTTTGGGTCCCACGTTGCTGCTGCTTCCTTTTCGGGTCCGTGAATCTTTTTAAACTTTATTTAATTTGTCGATTACCAGTAGCTTGTTAATGCAACAGCCAGCCCCAGCGGCTTTGTCTCTCCCCCTGCGCTGCTCTTATTTACTTTGGATCTCTGCCAAGAAGCCCTTCTTGGCAGAGATCCAAAGTCAACACAGTCTCATTTTTAATACGTTTTTATAGTCAAATTCTTCCTTCTCTTTAACTGTTGGTCCGTGTTCATTTGCTTCACTTGTTTTTTCACAGTGGACACACTTCATTTTCTCATGATGTCCTATTCTACATCCGCTTTCCCTAAGGCACACAACACATAAGGGGCACCATACACTTTGGAGAAACTTTAAGACTTTTAAGTGCGCCTTACGGTCATGAAAATACTGTAAATGGTTAAATACCCACATTCTCCTCTCTTTTCTAGAATTAAACGTACTCTGTACAGTTTTATTTTGTTTGCCTTTGACAACAATACAAAGTTGTTGTCGCTTGATTTAAAATCCACGTTTGTTTTTCTCACAATGCAAGTTTGTTGTAGTTTTTCACACAGAAGGACTTTGTTATTTTGCCTCTGAATTATTTGCAGTTTTGTGTCGTTTTTTCGCATCGGACCCAGTGTCTAAAGGCCTTAAACTGAAGTACACCAAAGTATAAATACCAGTTAGAATAGATAAAACTTTATTAATCATCAAAGGGGACATTCTGGTGTCTGGCAGACCCCAAACACACAATCAGCAACACATCTAAATAAATAAGTAAAAAGCACCTATTAAAAATAATTAAAACATTTCTGGCAATAGTAATAATGAAGTGTACAGATGAGCATATAGCTCAGCTCAGACATCTGTTGTAGAGCCTTATAGCAGAAAGGTCAAATGACTTTTTGAACCACTCAGTTCTACAGCGCAGTGAGGGGAGCCTGTTGCTACGGTTACTCCTCTGGTCTGCCACCGTATCATGCAGTGGATGTTTCCAGTTGCTCAGGATGCCCTGTGTTAAAACCATCATCTTCTTCTCCATCATAGCTCCCACAGAGTCCACCTCCATCCCCATCATGACACACATTTATTAATTCAACGAGGAAACGTTTTATCAACTAAGACAGGAAAGTTTAGGAACACAGAGAATGATGTATGGTAATATTGTTTGACACACAAATTTCCAGCCACTCAGATGATTTCTAGTGAAAGATGTCCATGCAGGTGGAAGACTTTTCAGCTGTTGAACAACAGCCGTGAATCATCCTGAAACAATGTTTTAAAACAAACACAATAAGTAACCTCTGACTTAGAATAACAAATTCTGTGTACAAGGTCATAATTTCATGTTCTCTGCCTGGCACTAAAATAGTGCTTCCACCAGCAACTTGATTGCAGCCGTTTAGAGTTCGCTGTCAGGCGGTAGGCATGATTAGACATCCTTAAATCAAATTCGCCCCCCTTTCATCAATAGCTGTACAAGAACAGAGTTGTCATTAAAAGATCTTAAGATTTTCTTCTTTTTTGCCTCATGCGGGGGAATCAATGTGACAGATGTAGGAAAACAACAGAAACCAACTATTTCATTTGGAGATAAATCTGCATTTCAGGCGTACTGAAAAGCTTGATGACTATTTATAGGAGAGTTTTCTTCTGCTGCAGATCTGCGTAGTCTCATCATATATCCTGCTAATTTAGATGTAGGTCACCTGGAGTCAAACAGCGGAGTAGAAGAAAGTTTGGTGATTTTGTTTGTCTAAATCACCTCTAGCCCTGGTTGAGCTTCTAAAGTGTATTTGCTACAGTAAGTCTGAAAATACTCTTAAACGAAAAAAGCCTGAGCAGAAAGAAGTGCACATGAGTTAAGACATAGAAAAAGGCATGGAGCTTCCAGCCAACAACCTGCGTAGACTTTAGATATTAATGATGGCACCTAATGACTCTCTCCAGTGAGGAGTCAACTGCTCAGATTGTACATAAAGATGCCTCATGAAATAATAATAATAAAAGTGTAATAAACTCTTGCATGGTGGAATCCTAAAAAAGAAGCAAGGCTGCAAAGAGGACACAAGATGGACACAATGTTTACTTGCAAGTCAGTCAACATACCAGAAAATACCCAAACCAATACCAATGTTTGTTTGAACTAATCTGTAATGAAAAATTATAATTAATCACCACACCAATTGTTTGAGGCAGTATATTAATACATTAGATGGATAGGTGCATAAATAATTGTACAGCAACAGTAATCACTGTTTCTGTTAGAACACTGATTGTTGTTTAATACATATTTTTCAATAATCTAATGTGACTTTTACATGAGACTTTATAAGCTGAAGACATGTAATTAAATTTAGACTCAATCAAAATACCAGATTGTATCAGTCTCTGTTTTCAAACTAATATAACAGGTTTATGAACAGAAAACGAAGAGTTGACTCATGATGACAAAAAAAAAAAAACTGCTTAAAAGCTTTCATCACAGGAGCCTATTTATTGATAGTTACTTAATTAACAGACTATTTTTACCATTTCAAAGGAAGAGGCTTGCAGATTAGTAATAGTTTATTTTTTTCTCCTAATGTTACAAACTAAACAACCTTCTGGTGTAGTCCTACCTGCCAGGCGGCCATGCAGACAGATGGGCAAAGAGCCTTTTCTCATTCCAAACCAGTTCTCCTGTTAATGTCAATCAATAATGCAGCACTTAACGGATCAAAGCACCCCAAGGAATTTACATTATCTCTGCTTAAAGTCAAAATGGAAGGAAAAAGATTGATTTTTTTTCCCTTCTTCGTCATTAGCTCACCGGTCATTTATGCCGGTGAAAGAATCAATCAGCTGGGCAACTGGTCGGTGAACAGCTTTTGTCCAGTGACAGCTCAGACTTGGAGAGGACTGTTAAACCAACAGGTTAAATGTCTTCGTCATGACATCAGTTTTAATACGAGGTGCCCTGTTGAAAAGCCAAGAGTTCACAGAGAGCCAAGCTGAAGCTTTTGCAATCAGGGTCACGTAGAAAAAGTTGGGCTCAAAACCTCAATAGAAGCAAGATTTTTACATGAGGCGTGTTGAGGAAGAAACTTAAAAATGAAATGATGAGGAGTCTGAATGTGAACATAAAAAGGATTAACAAAGTTTACTAAGCAGACGTACAAGTTGACAATGTATTGCAAATTGTAACTCTGAGAAGCTGCTCAGATGTCTGAGTCAGAACTCTGGAGGGGTTTTGATCTGAGGATGAGATAAGAACTTCTTTTAAACCTTAGTGAGCCACGGAGAGTTATCTATTGTTACCTTGAGCATAAGATATATGATTACTTCCGAGGCTCGTACCAACCTGGCACCTTTCATCCAACACAGGTTCACAGATGGTTAACGGGGATGAATAATTACTATCACCAGTTTATGACCAGTCTCGTGTGACCCAAAAGGGCACTGCAGACATTACGCCAAGCAGTAAGATTAAACGGGTAATTGAGGACAAAGAGTCCTTCTAAAACACTTAACCCCAACCTATGAAGTGTCACGGGACTGAGGCCTTAGGGATACGTGATGTTAATTCAGAATAACGTAAAAAAGTTATACATGTATCATATAGAATAAGTAAGGTAATAAATTAAATGTCCACAGCAGTTCTCCATTTCTGATAATGAAACTTGTGTATATAGATCACGGAAGAGAAGAAGTGTCATAAAAAGTAAATCCCAAAAGAAAAAGAACATCATGAGTAAAGGTGTGATGCTTTCATCAGTGTCATATGTATCAGAAATGCATGCCTGTTCTTAAATACCAAGCAGAATTTAATATTTTGTTTGTTTATATTGAGGTGGAACAGTGCAAACCTCATCTCTAGATACCTCGTACAGAATAAGAACACATTTCCTCTCCACACTTGGCATTTAAACAAGCCTCTTTGTCTGTTTTTCATGGATGCATTTTGCATATCGGCTAAAAAGGCTAGTGTATGAAACAATGTGTGCATCACTCGATAGACTATTCTTTATTAGCAGGAGAAGATCAAGGCTTTGTGTCCAAATTTATGCGACTCTTATGAGTTAAGTCTCAGTCATACAGAAATGAGTTCAGTCAGCGTGCTTTCATTGGATTTAGCAAAGCTATCTCCATATTGACCTTCTCCACTCTCAGTGGAGGTGAACTGCATCTGGCTGTTAGCTGTCAGTCTTGCCTGGGAGCAGCTAATCTACAGGCAAATGGCTTGTCAGAGATGGCTGTTGAGGGGGGGAGAAGCAACAGCAAAATTTCAGGTAGACTGTATTTGGCGTGCTGTCTGTTTGTTCAGTTTGAGTCAACATGTCTGCTTCCACTCTGCAGGGTAGCATAAACATGAAGTAACAGATTAGGACGTTGTTACTCAGGTTTTATCTCTCTGATAGAACCCTTTTGCCGTCAATGTTACGTATTGGCATAAATGCAACACTTAGCCATTTCATTTCATCAGTTCTAACTGATCTACAGATGACGTGGACTTTATTCTTCCCTTTGGAGTTAGAATGAGGCCACTGCAGCTTTTCATAAGGCCTACCAGGCTCTCTTTAAGCACATAAATAGGTAGGCCCATTTCAAATGTCACTCTTCCACGCATCTCCTACATTAGCTTGGTAATGAGGCAGTGCGTCCACCAGAGAACGAGGCAGAGTTAGAGTTGACCTTCGATTTCAGGATCATCAGTTTCAGGATTTAGCAAACATGGTGGTGGTGATAGTAGAGATTATGACAATGTTCATGACGATGTTCATTCTCAGAGAGAGACGTAAAAACGAGGCAGCGCAGTAGATGGTGGTGGTCATTACGTTACTGCTGCTGCTTTTTCCACTTGCATTCCTCGACACTCTGCCAGTTTCTGGTGGTACTGCTCCCTTTGCTCCACAAGGGCCAAAAAACAGACCAAATTACCCATGTGTGGGACACAGAAGATAAAATAAATGTAGTTGTATGTATGACCTCAGTTTGGCTCAATTAGTGGCAGATTGAAATGTATGTCACACTGAATGTCACTACGTTTACAGACTGGTACAAAAAGGCTTGGTTTTTTAGCATCTTGACTGATAATGGGATTTAGGAGCAGATGGAAATACCAATATTTGTTTAAGGCTCTGTAAAAAAAAAAAAAAAGAAACTTAAATTCACTAGTGATATATAAGTAAAACTTAAAATGCAGGTAATAAAGCTGACAAGGATAATTTCAGTACACAATTATAATAATACTTTTTGTCATGATCCTCATCAATTTATCATATTCCCAAATTAAGTATTGGGGATATTATGGTTTCGCCCTGACAGCCGCACAGTCCACCGTGATTACATCAACAATATTCCATGTAGAGTTCTCATGTTTTGCATATGCATAGATATCGTAGAGTGGATGGACCGATTTGATTTTGAGCCATTTGTCATTTTCAGGTTGGCCACTAGGGGCGCTCAAACTTGAAAACTGTTTTGGCTATATCTCTGAAACTATTCATCCAATCGAATAGTGCAAATGAAAGGTCCTGACCTGAAGATGTGGCACATTTTGACATTATAGCTGAATGTTTGTATATTTGTATGTATTCAAGGATTGGGGAAATTGAAAAATGGGGATGTTCAGGGATATATACCCTGTGACGGTGGAATTTCTAGTTTATTAAGTGCTTCAACAGCAGCCACAGCTGAGCAACATGGCGTACATGAAAAACATAAACACTTTGTTTTGACATTTAAGAAGCTTTTTTTAACTATTTATACTGAATTTGCATTTGCTTTTTTAAGTTGAGCTGCTAGATACACATCTTTACCCCACAGTATTTTATAGTGAGATTTTCTAAGTGGAGGGCTGTCACCCAAAATAAAGTAACTAGAATTACTTGTAGAGCAGCCACGGGATGTGATTGCTGTCAGTAAATGCAAACATTTTACTCTTGATGTGGGTTTTGGCAGTAATAGTCTCATGACAGTCATTTATCTGACAACTCTCAGCCTGAGCAGATTTCCTTTAAGACTTTAAGGCTTGTTTTTGCCTTTCTTTCTGTCCATGTAGCAAGTTGAATAGATGTTTTTGAACACTGTCAATCAAAACATGTTTTGTAACACTTAAAAAATCTTAAAAACATAATGGATTTTTTCGTTTTTTTATTGAGACAGCTCATTACCTTGTTTTTCCACTAATGAGGAAACCTTTTTTTTCCCGGCCAGTACTTTGTGCAAACAGAAAAATGTTTGAGATAAATATTTAACAAGTTCTTCCAGCTGAGGCAGACATCTGCACACTGAAGAGGTGCAGATATACACCAAACAGTTCATATGTAAAAGAATAATGAATTACATTAAATATATCGTGGATTAAAAATCGACAAGCAGATTTGGTAGAAACATCAGTGTTTTCCTCCAGGGATCTTCAATCCTGCTCCCCGAGGGCCTGTGTCCTGCAGGTTTTCCGTCTATCAGTGTACTATTATACCACTGCTCTACAGGAGAAAATGCATACTCGAACCTTTAAGCACAGAAAAACTGTCACTTAGGCCTTTTAATTGTTATCAATTTATTTAATTATAACAGACTTTATCCGTTATGTGTAAGGTTTTGTTAACTACATGTGTAATCCAATGCAGACAAAACAGAGAATGTCCTTACAATAATTTAGTTGTTTTGGTTACAGTATATCGATATGTACAGACTGTAAATCTTTTCAGCATTATTTTAGCAATATCATAAACTCAGGTTAAGAAAATTGAGACAGAAGTAATGCTGCTGATGGCTGTGCTCATTAAAATATATATACAGCAGATATAGTAATCTAAAATATAGAAAGTACTGTGGGCTACTGATGAAGTGGGATAAACCCGACAAACCTGAGATTACCTGGAAGGAGCATGATTTTATAAGGGTTAATATAAACAAGAGAACCTATTCCAACTTTTTTATATAATGACTTAAACCGGAGAACAATTTATACAAAAGTCAAGATTTATGTTTCTTTTATTTATTTTTTTTTTTAACTTTCATCCTTCTCTGATTTTAGACCCCATAAAGACGGCTCAGGGCTCTCTGTCTCTGAAAGCCTACAGGCTCACCCCAAAGCTCATGGAGATCTGCAAAGAGAAAGATTTTACTCCAGAAGGGTGAGTATTTCCATAGTAGAACACACACAAAAGGCATTATCACACATGCACACGGGATTTTTAATGGACAGTTTGAATTTCGTCAGGAGTTTTTCCACTATTGCTATTTCAGCCTATACTTCACATTGGGAGAATAACTGCTTGATGTACCTCATTACAATGGGAATTTGAGTGTGTGAGATGCAGGGCACGATGCAAAAAGTACTTTATGGAAGAGTTTAAGCTTGTTTTTGTTTGATATAATCAGCGCGTCTATCTTAAAACACTCTACTGCTAACAAAAAGCCTATGCCCCTATAATGCATAAAACAATCTCTTTCCTTTCTCGTTCCTTTTAATGTGACAAACATTTACCTGGGTCTGGAGACAGCAGAAATAAAAAAGAAAAGGTTATGTCCTCTTCCAATAAGGAAGAAAAAAAATCAGCCCATTATTATTAGCTACAGTGAAAGATTTAGTGTAATTATCTGGATCTGTTGCAAAAAAATGATTTGTCAGAGCGGTACTATTTAAAGGAAGGAAAGGGGAAAAAAAAAGCTTTTATGACTTTTGTCCAACCAGCAAAGTTTTCTCCCTGCAAGCATCTTTTCTGCAGCTGCAATGCAAAGCATTGTTGAGCCTTAGATAATATGAAAATTTCATCTTTACTTCTAATGTTGCCAAACACACTGAAAAGCGTACAAGTACAAAATTTGTTCTCTTCAGAGAGCACAGGTCTCTGAGATAATAAATCATAAAGCAAATATTCTCTCTAACAGCAATATGAAACGCACATTTTTCTGTCAAAGTGCAACACAAGCAAGAAGTTGTGTGTCAAGCTGTTCTGTGTTGCTACAGACACAACTCTTCCACTAAAAACTCATCATTTATATCAAATATTTCTACACTGTGGGAGTGGAAAACAGTGTTCATTCAACTGATTTGCATAAACATGCAAACTTAAAATGAGTGTTTTTAAAAAATATTTTTCTGCTTTATCACAAATTTTTCAACATAAATCATTTTAAGCACACATTTAATTCACACTTATTCGTGTTTGTAAACGCATCCAGATGTTCCAGTAGGCTTAAAAATACATATGTTATGAAACATATGTACAAAGTTACATTTTGTGGCGCAGCAGCCAAAAAGAGAAATGTGGAGTGAGGCATTTACATTTGCATGTCACTCCTCCAGAACATTTCAGGACTTCACTGTAATTATGAAAACAACTTTTTTCACTCCCCCCAAAAGTGAGAATAATACCAGATATATCTTTAGTTTGTATTCGCTTGTATGTTTAACTATACGGACATACATTATTCTGGGACATAAAATGTAAATTTGAGCTTTCTCACCCTTTCAACTGTGTTTATTTACTGGATGCAAACACATCCTCGTCCATCTACAGAGAATTAACCGGTAGTTGGAGTTGGATGCTGATGATGATGATGATTTATCAGCTTGCCCTTGCCCGTCAAACAAATGTACCATGTTTACGCTTTTTCTGACCCCAAGGCTTATCGTAATTGCTTTTAAATTGCAGCTAAAAATGAACGTAATGAGGGGACTATTTTCCAGGCAGTTCTGGTGCACCCACTCATACATACATAAACATCCACACCAGGACAAAACACACATGCTCAGACGAATGTAGCTTCAATAAAAACATCTGTAAGACGCAAAGTTAAAATCCGTTCGTAACACAGATATGCATTTATATACATACAAAAGGTATATTTACCTGGGAAATGGATAATCTGATGGCAGTATTTCATTCATGTTTACAGTTCCCACCATTTTTCGTGTGTGTGTGTGTGTGCGTGTGTGTGCGTGTGTGTGCGTGTGTGTGTGTGTGCGTGTGTGTGTGTGTGTGTGTGTGTGTGTGTGTGTGTGTGTGTGTGCGTGTGTTTGTGTCTTGCCAACTAGTCTGTTGTCTAGTCTAGTCCTATTGTGTTTGGCTTAGAGTCAGTATCCTGCTCATTTTGGCATCTTTTCATTAGTTCCTATGATTTATTATGGCTCCAATCTGTCGCTATCACTGTTCCAAACAAACCCTTAATTGAAATGGGGTGTCTCAGGGCAGGAAAGGACAATACCAACACTTTAAAACAACCTTGCATATAACTAATTAATTTCTGAATAGACAAGAAATTCGGACATCACTGTGTTTTTTTTTTTTTTAATCAAAGTTACACCACCAACTAGACTGTGCAGAACATGACCTTTTAGGTTGCTGTATGTGATGTTGTATAAGCTTGCATATGTTGTTGGCCAGTTTGAAAAAAAGTGATGGATAGAGGAGTGCTGGATTGACACATCTCTTTGAACTCTCCTCTATCTCCACTGGGCTGTGCGGGACGGGGTCAATAGCTTCCACTTCAGCACACAATCTAAAGCATCAAATTAGTCCGCCTGCAGAGTCAACCTTTGGCTTTGTCCAGCGGGGCCCAACTTTGAGGGGGCATAGCATTAAGTGTGCCCGAGTTCAGCATAGATGAGTAATTTGTCCTGTTTATGGTAGAATCTGCTCCCCTCTGTCTCCCCATAGGTACCGTTTAATATGGCGCTGCAGGCGATTTGACGAGAGAGCATGACTTGCAGGAAGTGCTATAAAGCACGCCAGATTGATTATTTGGGTTAACAAACAGTATTTATATTATTATAGATTTTCCCTATAGACTGGAGTATAGAATCCATAAGGAGGTTTTGTCTTCTCTGCTCTGAGCCTGAGGCGTCACTGCCCACTTTGTGCCACAGACTCTCATCTTAAGGTTTTGCCTGAAGCGATGTTCTACTTGGAATACAAAGCAGCATTTATCTAAGATAGCTCACCAGAATCAAATGATGCTTTACATCCCAATTTATCACACAGGAAAAATATTATCTAAACATCTCTGTTGCTGGTACAGTGCACATGCTGTAATAATGCAGTGAGCGTATTGATCCCAAAACAAGTATCTAACAAGGCGACCTAATACATACAGACATTAGTTTGTAGCTCATGCACCGTGCAGCAGTGACAGGCTGGACCAAGGCAGTCAGTCAATGTTGTTAGATTTATGTGAGACATTAAGCAAAGTTAGATGTGCCATTTCGCTGTCAGAAAGAGAGAGAGCCACAGCTTTTGTATCGTCTGAGGAGAAAGGGAAGGTGGGGGAAATATCAGTCAGTGTCTGAAAAAGATGGAAAAAAAAATCAAACGGGTGACAGCATCGGACTTTGCTTTCTGGATGAAAAGTCACCTTTCTTCAGTGGAAATGTAAAATGGGTACAATTTTTACTTTTATTTATTTTTTTGCTTTTATTTGTTGAAGTTACCTGACAACAACCCTCAGGTTTCTTTGCTGTAGTCTAGCTGTGTGTCTTACTTTTTTTAAGGATTAGTTTTCATCACTTATTTACAATCATGTTTTCATGCAATCTGTTGCCTTTTTTAAAGCACCTTCTGTCTCCAGCGTCCCCACCGTCTGCATCTCTGCAGAAGAAGAAAATCATTGCATTAACAACCTGTAATACATTATGGGCTAATACTTGATTTTTTTTAAACAACTCTCTTTGTTAAAGTTAAGTTATGCACAAATAATTATGTCAAAATAAGCTTTTATTCCCATTTTTTACATGTTGGATTTAAGTGCTGAGAAAAATGTAGTAAAGCCACAGTGAAGGCTATAGTGTGACAGAGCAGCTCTCTGAAATTGGGACAGACAGTGTAACACTACTATAACACGTCTGACAAATGCGATTCAACTTTTCATCTCCTGTCTCTCTTCTACTGCCCACATTTCTCTAGCTTGAAGAAGGCTAGCATTGGCTTTGAGAACATGTTCGAGGAGGTGCCCATTGTCATCAAAAACTCCCACCTCATCAATGTGCTGATGTGGGAGCTGGAAGACAAGTCCACGGTTGCAGACAAGCACGAACTGCTCAACCTCTCCAGCAGGTAAGACCAAAACCTGTCTTAAATCTCAGATTCAGATTGGAACCAGGATTATTTTTATGGATGACAGACTGGGAAAAGGCAGTGTTACAGCACTACTATAGTACAAGAAAGGCAATGAGAATAAAATTAAATACACTACATGATGAAAAAACACTGTATACAATACACACTTAACAAATATCCAGATGAAAAATAAAATACAAAAAGAAAAACATTTTTAAAATTTTACAAGTAAACATTCAAATAAAAATGGGAAAAAGTAAAATGTGTTTTATTTTACCATTTTAAAAAAGAGAAGGAAAAAAACTTGTTGTGAGGTTCCTTTTTATAGTTTGCTAATAGTGTTTTATCAGCTTTTGCAGAATTTACAACAAGATAGTATAATAAGAAACCAGTTGGTGTAGAAAATGTTTTCTCTCCATACGTTACAATGCTGAACAACTGTAAATTTAGACTCATTTGGACATGGTTACAGTACCCTCAAGTGCTTACTGTATGCTGTGAAGAATGCGGGAATTTCTGAAAAGTGGCTTTCAAGCTATCCAGCTACATCGTGGAATCGGTTTAAGCTCTCAGGCTGCTTTCTCAGACATGACTTAAAGCTACTTCTAAATTAAAATTGATTTGGCATTAGGGATCTGTTAGCCATTAATCTGTGTCTTCGGCTGTGATCTAAAAAGCCACCAGATCAGAATAGAGAATAAGCAACCCATTGATGTGCTTTGTCATATGCTTACCCCGCACACCCCAAACAACACTGACAACAACCTTACACAGCTTTAGCACTGTTCATGCTCTTGTAGTTACTACCACAGATATCCCACAAAACATCAAATCCAACAATCACTTGACGGGATTTGTTTGTGTTATGAAAACACAACACATCCAGATAAATTAGAGCCATATTTGCTGCAGTGGATGACGCATTCTTTGCCACATTTCTTACCACAGGCAAGTACAGGCTAGAACACCATAAACTAATAACTTCATTTAAAGTTTGTGTGTTGTGATTTTTTTTTCTTCTTCACCACTCATCATTAACTGCAGGAATGGCCATTAGGAATGTGCAGTGCCTGGGTCAGGCCAAGATAATTTTTACATGATTTAATATGCAACTACCAGTATCCACAAGGACTGGGTCAGATCGGGTGCATTTGCAGTGTCATACAAACAAAAACAACAAGCGAGATAGCATAAACTGCTTATGCTCGCTCAGTTAATGAAGGAATGTGTCACCCAGTGCGACACCACAGCCCTTTTTAATGTCTTTTTATTAGTTGTGGAGGACAGTGAGTTTCTTTGGTACACTGGGAAAAGTTATGAGACTTTGGCTATACAGATTATACTTTAGAAATACCACAAAGTATGTGTTGGTTTTAGTTTGACAAGATTTAAAAAAAAGACAAAAAAAAAAAAAAAGGCGTATAGCTTTGATAGCTTGGATGATACCTAATCAGAACAGCTTGAGATGCTTTCATTTAGCATTCAATAAATAATGAATGCAAAGCACTACTCGTGACCACATTCTTGTTCGTACGCATGTTAAACTTGTTTCTGATGTACGAACTTGTACATTTGGGACCATATAGGATGTGTGACTGGGATACGTTGTTGTAAATTAGGTAGAGCAAATGCCACGTCTAAATGCCACACCACATTTGTTCTGAGATGTGTTCACAAACAGGAAATGCCATCAAACCAAGTCTTCCATCACTAATGAGCACAATGGAAACAAAGATCATCCCTCCATATCGGCCCACAGTCTGACTCTTTAAATCTTGCATTTATATCTCAGAGGCACTCGGCATCAGTCTCTAGAGAATTTATCAGTAATCATTTATGGAGATAAACGGCTGTAAGTAGAGCAACAGCTGTGAAGCTGCTAATCAAAGAGCTTCCTAGGGGCAGGTGTAAAAAATTAGCACAATAATGACTCAAAGCGCTGATTTCCACACTGTTCGATCCTAAAACACACTGCGTTTACTTGTGACACTGCAGTGAATCGCATCGGGAATTGTTATTCTCCTCATCTGTGTCCTTTTTACAGCAGTAAGCCGCGGCTTCAATGAAGAGCCACGCGACTACAGCTCCTCAGGATGCATGGCCAACCAAGCCGCGCACCAACACAGTCATTTGTTACAAATTTCCAAATAGACTCACTTATCTTCCACATTGTTCAGTTTCCTCAGTGACTATTCTGAAACTGAAGCATAGCTTTTGATATCGTCCCGAAATGAGGGTGCAGCAGAACGGCGCTCCCCACAGGCTTCCTGACACAACCGCCGATGGGATGTCTCGGGAGATGAAATAGTTTCCTGAAGTTGTCAGATTGCTGCACAGCTTTGGTTGTAGTGCCCATCTCTTCTGTTGCGTCTGCTGACAGCCCCACCCCTTTTTCTTCTCATTTCCACCCCTTCAAAAAAGTAAACGATAATGGGTTTTATTTAATGTTTTTCCTTTTGTCTCATTTTCCAATCTCCGGCCCCATTTGTCAATGTCATCTGTGTGTAAGGCTGAGTGAGTGCAGTTTCACTCCAGCAAGCAGGCTTGTTCTTACCACAGATGATGATGTTGATGGTGGTGATGGATTGCATGAATGCAAATGCATCTATGTTGGACCCCCACCACCGTCAAACAGACTGAAATGCCTTTATGTTGGTAGAGCTATTGACTTGGTTCAGGATCATGTAAGAGGCCATCTTAGTTTGTTCCTGAGAAGAGGCTTTTAGCTTTGTACATGTGAGTAACTTGTTCAGTACATAACCTCCTGTTCCAGCTTGATTTAGTATGATTTGCCTTCTGCTACAGCATACGGCTCCACTCAGGAATTTCCCGTTTTATTGTAAATAGTCAGTCAGATATGAGATAAACTGCTCTGACAAATTCATACATTTTAAAATGTTTCTTTACGCAAGGTCACTTTGTTGTCATCTGTTACTTTCTAAATGTGAAAAGACCTGCATTAGAGGTTTGGCCATCTGTTATTGCCAGTACTTAGTGCCACCACTTTGGCAGGTGTCACAGTTCATAAGTTTTTTATAGCCATCTGACTCTTTAAGGTCTTTTTGGAGCTTTTTCTTTCAACAGGTCTTTTTTTTATGCTGAAATGCACAAGTCACTCAATGTTTTATTTATTTATTTATTTTATTTGGCCTTACTCTTCTCTTTTGGATCGGAGCCTGAGACAACTTGGCAATACCTGCAAGTCGAACATTTTTAAATGAGATTGATTCTTAAAAAGCTCTTTCCAGTTATGGGAAGCATCCTCCTTTATGTGATCAGGACCCATTAATATTTCCTGGTGTTTAGATCGAATCCATTCAATGTTCAATACAGACAACAACAAAAACACAATATCCGATCAATCCATTTCCATGCTTTACAGTTGGATCTTTTATCTTTCCATCATCCAAAGGATCTTTTTTTTCATAAATTAGAAAGTTGTAGCTTAAATAAAAATTGGGGGATTTTACATTGATCCTGTTCTTATGTTTTGCAACGATTTTAAGCAAAAAATATTAGACTGACTGGCAACAACTTAGTAATTTCAGTGAAATTACATTAAATACAAATGTACTTAAATTAAAAGCTGAGTATGCTTTTAATTTAAGTTTAGCTTCTTTCAGTTGGATCCATTGCAAGGCTCGCTGTGTGAGGGACATCCTGCTAAATGTAAAACACATAGATTGTATTCATATCTTAGGTGAGATGACAGAACATTGATTAATTTACACACATCAGTGGTAAATACTGAGAGGATGTTTAACTTATTAGAAAATGTGTATCTTTTTCTTCTTTCATTACATGATGTACAGAAGTTCTGCTTCCAAAAATCGTGACAACGACAGAGATCTTTATGAGTCGACTGCAGACATAGCCAAATAACGTTACCACCACATAACATGTAGCAGGAAAACGGGAGGAACACGCTCTGTCCAACTGACTGTACTCATTCCACTGAAAGAGTACTCTACAAACACACACAGGAGTGTTTTCATCCATTTGGGGCAGAACGAACCACAACGTTGGCTCGTCTCAGTCCCACAGAGCTTGTCTTTAAAAGCTTTGTAATGTGTGGCGTGACCTTTTGCTGCCACAGTTTGGAAGTACACCAGATAAAATACTCGGAGCAGCTCATACTCTGACTCACATGTGAACCGTTGTTTTCCTGGAACCACTCGCCTCCCACAAGAATTCATCACAACACTTTTCCTTCAGTTGGAAACCAGGAGGGATTTTCCCATAATGTTGTCAAACACAGCAGCAGGAGCCTGTTGGTAGCAAACACATAGCCGTTATATTGGGGTGGATGTTTGGCCTGTTATGATGCTCATCTTGTAAAGATCTGGAAATAATTTCTTAGTCTTGAGTTTGTAAACATCAATTATTGAAATTTTCAGGACTTGACTGCTGATTCTGATGAATCTGCGTATTTTTAAAGCTAGAGGATTTGCACCACCTTGGTTCTCTCTCTCTTTTTTTTTCAAGACATCTGTGCATCTTAACAAGCTCATTTAGCTCTGAAACCTGGTGTTGGTCCTTTTTTATCTTCACATTTTTACATAAGGTGATGTTAAAACAAAAGGATCTTTCATCTTATTGTGTTTTACTTCATGCCTGCCGGCGGAAAGTTCACTTTCTGCTCACATGAAATGTTCACAGTAACAGCAGTTTTCCGGAGGGGGTGTCCAAGCTCTCGCATGCCACAGAGGCTGTGTATGCAACCAGACAAACCTAACCATGTGCATTCGGTGAGGGAAAGTGAGCGAGCGCAGAGAAATGGGGTCACAGAGTAGATGGTAACAGAGATTTAGCTGTGAATGGAATACTCTGTTAGAATAAAATGACCCGACAGACAAACTTGATCATTGACATGGACTTTAAGAAGAGAAATTTTCAACAGACTTCTTCAAAAGTTGATCTTGTAATTGTTCTGTCACCTTTTTGCACTGAAATCAAAAAGGACGCAGAGAGATGGATTTTCAGTCAGAATGAACGGACTATAAAGCATCAGGTTACAGGAAGTGGTGAAAGTCGTGCTAAATCTTCCCCTTGCTTTTTATATAATCCGTACTTTAACCAAGTTCGTGCAATGCAGTGATGTCAGGGCACTGCTAGATATAAAAAGTTCCATGGTGTCTTTGAAACAAATTATTCAGCTATAGAAGAAAGGCAGCAATCCATTCTGTTCCTGAACCCATCAGGTTAAAAGACTCCATCAGTGTAAAATGCTCATTCGAAGAATGGAAGCCATTTCTTGGCAGCTTTGTTAACAAAAACTCCTCTTTGAACCCTCAATTTACTGAATGCCAGCCAATTTGTGTTCCCGTCTCAATACAGTTCCAAAGTTTGTCCTCCTATCGGATGAAGCTAACCTTTAAAACCACATCAGTAATGATAGGAAATATTGATCAGCATGCTTGTAAAGATGACTGAATATTTGAACTCTTTGGAGTTTGTAGGCAGTTTAGTGAAGAATACTGTATACATTATGCAGTTTTTATGATTACATTACCACTGACATGACCTTTGAAGAAACTTAAACAGAACTGTAGATGCTTTTTTATTTTATTTGTATTATTTTAACTGGGCAGGCACAAACACAAAAAAGATTGCGGATGGCCACGTTCCAGTCCTGATGATTAAAAAAATGGCCATGCAAATTCCTCCATAACGTTTTGAGTAATAGTGCTGATAGTGCCTTATAATCTCCATTGTTGAGGTTATCAGCTACTAAAGGAAAAACTGAAAGAAAAGCCGTGACATCAACTCTCTCACACATGCACACTTTGCCGTTTTGCTCCTGCGTTAACATTAAAGGCAGATGTTGTGAAGGCTCCCGTCCTTGCTAAATGATTCCCCTCGCATGTATTGTGCATGCACAACTCGCACATTAGCCACCATATTGCTTTGATGAAATGGCATTAAATGGCCTTTTCGTCAGCCAAAATCATTTCTGACACAATCAGAAGGACACAGCAGGGAAGTGTTATGCCCAGATTTGGTCCTGGGCCATCAGTTTTCATGTTTACATTGGAGGAATGACAAACTGATCACAACACAGCCTTCACGGGCATGACTGGACTGGAAATAGTTCAGACTGTTGATCTGACTGAGGGCTAAGCTCTTTAAGCAGTCTATGTGGCTAAAAAAACATCACAGGATTTGTTTTAGTTTGACTTGGAAGGCAAAAGTGAAAACCTAAAGCGGGATGAACTGACTAAAGCCAGCTTACATCATCCATGTATATACTTTATGTCTTTAGTTTTTTAGCACAAGGACAACAGGCAGTCATTTAGGCAGATAATTAGATCACATAAATTACCATACACCTCATGCAGGTGTGAGACTTTAATATGGATGGTGTCACAGATAGCTAATGCATGTGAGACTAGACCTCTATAAATCATCATCAGCTGCATTCATAATTGTGTGCTTGCCTGTGATTTAATGCAGTCATTTTCTGCGTGTGCGTGTTTGCATGCAAATGTGGCTAAAATTTAGCATAAGATGAAAGGTGAGGATGACCATCATGACAGGATCCTAAGTACAAAGCACATACAAAGACTTATATTTCAGTGTTTTGGGGGTTTGAATTCTATCCAAGCAGTTTATTCTTTGACATTTTGCACATACGTTGACTTGATAAGAACATTTCGATGCAGAAATGCATTATGGTTAATGGGCTGCAAGTAAAAGAGCAAGAGTCCGAACAACAGCGCCTTTGCTGTACTGTCATTATGCCTTGCACTGCTGCTTGTATTGTAAGTTACTGAGTAAAAGTACATTTTGTAGGAGAAGCTCAAGTGACAAAGTGAGAAGTCTGCTATAAACAGTATGATTAATGATCATATGGATGCAGCTGTTACTCATAAATATTAAATTAAAAAAATGGCAATGTTTTCCTGTTTTCCTCTAAAGTTGTACTTGTGTTTCCTCAATTTTGCTTTTTTTCTTACAACGGCTTGCAGATTCCAGTATTTTCTATAAAAATGATTTAATGATTTACATTAAATGTAGCAACTGGTTCCATGTATCTCAGCTATATTCTGTTAAAAAGCAACACCAGAGCAGCTCAGGGAGTATGAACGGTCGCCATTCAACATTCACCTTTATTTTACAACTCAAAGCAAAACACAGACATCGTTAAAGGCTATCTTATCGGACAAAGCTGCAATTTTAACATCCAGTGACCCCCAGATTAATGTATGACCGCTTTTAATACACAATACTGTCTGATATCAGAAAAAGAAGAAAATGAAAAATAGCCTTTTATTTTGGACTTTTATTCTTTTAAACTGCATGTTTCTAAGTCTTCTGTAGTATTTTCAAAGCTATGATGGTAAATATTCTCACACAACACAAAATCTTGGTATTTTCTATCATCGTTGTCCAAGAATGGGCCGACTCTAACCCACACAAAGCAACAAATAAATGAAACATCATTCTGGAGAGAGAAATGAAAAAGGGATACAACTTAAGATAAACACCAGTCTGTCAGGGTTAGACTTGGGGTAAGATGGGGGACTCATGGGACGAGATGGGAAAGGAATGATGGTAGTGGGATGTTAAAAGTGTTTCCAGCAGAAATGATAAATGTTATATCGTAGCGGGGTAAGAGAAACGGTCCACAGGATCACAGTTTCATGACATGTGCCTGTGAGAATACATCAAAACAGCATGTCTGCTTGTTGTTGAATCCAGATTTTAGATTAGAGTAAATGTAAAGTGTTGCTAGAAGTCTTATAACACATTTTTTCTGCAGGATCTCCTTCTGAGAGACTGCTTAGTATCTCCTAGATTAGAGACCCATGCTTGCTTTAAAAACACCTTATAAGAATAAAGTAATTTGATGTTCTTTTGCACCTGTAGACGTTAATAAATCTGGATATCTGGTGCATTTTCCAGAAATAAGCTAAAATCTGTGCATGATGACCTGCTCTGGCTAAAAAGTATCTTTCAGCAAGACTCCCAACTTTCTCCTGCTTGCATCAATTGGTATTAATGTCTGTTCAAGTCAATTAAAGTCAAAATATCTGTAAAAGCGTATTTTTTAAGAGTGCTAAGGTTTATAATGAAGCAGAAGTGGTGTTGACCATTAATCACGTAGACCACTCTGTTAAGTCCTCAGGAAAGCATAACGGAGGGAGAATGACTCAGGTTGGCTTCTGCTCAGCAGGCAGCGCAGGCCATCCACCAACATTTGCTTTCTGGTTTGATCCTCAGCTGACCACATGGCCAGGTCTCCTTCAGCAAAATGCTGACCTGCAATGTGCCTTTGAATATAAGTGAAATGCTTTGCATGATGTTTAGTACCAGACTACTTAGGATAAAATGCTATGTAGGCGAGGGGAGCTCATCTGCACAACACATAACATTCAGCGTAAGAGACAGTATGAGTCTTTCACATCTAAACAGTAATAGCATTACGGGGGGGTTATACAATAGATATATACAGAGATAGAAGGTACAGAGAAAATAAAAATAAATAAAATCATTAGACAATTTCAAATGTATGCAACAATCATAATAAAAGCAGGTGAAATGACAAAATGGGATTAAAATGATTTAAATCCGGTAACAGTCTAGATGAGTTAATATTATATATTAATTTGTTGCCTCTTGGCCAGGTGGTTATTATGAATAAGAGCAGGCTATGAAAGGACCTGTCCTGGTAATAAATAGAGGTTACTACTAAGATACCAACATTTTGATCAGTGCTTTAATAGCGTCTACATTTAGAGAAAGTTTGATCTCTGCTGGTAGTTTATTATATTTGCTGCTAAATGCTGCTTCTCCATGTTTAGTCTGGACTCTGGTTTGGACTAGCTGACCTGAGTCTTTGGATCCAAGAGGTCTGATTGGTTTATATTGTCTGAACATATCACAGATGTATTCTGGTCCTAAACCGTTCTGGGATCAGTAGGGTTTTAAAGTCTATTCTGTCTGACTGGAAACCAGTGTTAAGATGTTAAAAACTAGTTTGACGTTTTCAGATAGGTCTCTCACTCTTTTTGGGAGACAAAGCTTTTAATTCTGTTAATATTTCTGGGGAATAAAAAGCTGTCCCAGCTGGTGCTGTGGTGAGGTTGGAGAATTTCTGCTTTCATTTTAAAAGTCATTAAGCTGCTTAAATACAACTTTCTCCATAATCTTAGATATAATAGAGTTAGAGACAAATCTACAGTTGTTCATTATGGAGGTTCCTTGCGTTCTCTTTTTTTAATGATTTAATGACTTCTATATTTAGAGAGTTTAGAAAAAAGCCTGATTCCAGTGAGCTGTTAACTATTTATAGATTCCTCTCTATACAAGTTAAATAAAAAATTGGATGGTATTGTGTTTATAATGTTAGTTGTTGATTTTAAACACAAACCTTTCTGTTTTAGGATTTTAAAATCAAACATGTTAAATTATCTACAGAGTTAGTTCCAGATTCTAGACACAGATTTGTTTTGTTTCTGTGTGGTGTCAGTGTTTTGTCAAAATTACTTTTTTTTTTTAGTAAAAAATTGTAAATTGAATAGATTTTCTGAGCAGAAAGGAACTCTGCGCTTTTCTGTTTAGGAGAATTTGCAAGTTTTTCAGTCATAGCAAACAGTGTGAGAATGGTAGACTTTCAAGTGCAACTTATAACCTGCTGTTGGCAAAATAAAAACTTTTTGAATGACATGCAAACAATTTTGTTCTAGCAACCACTTGGAGAAGAGCCTTCAGCTTCTGATGGACAGAGTGGATGACATGAGCCAAGAGATTGTCAAATACAACACCTACAGCCGCAACCTGAGTAAGCAACAGCAACAGAAGCACCAGGTAACCCCTGCACGCGCACCTATAAACGCAGGCTTTCAGCATCCAAAGTATCCACACCACCTACACAATAAAGCTGCAAGAGCAGCATATAGACACACACGTACACACGGGCATTCACAAACAGATGCGCACACACAGCCACATTCCCAGCAGGAGAACAGCAGGTATATTTCTGTAGGACGAGGACACAACCAGTTGCCCCGACAATCACAGCAGGCAAGCAGCAGTGGCAGCAGGTAGCACGAATGCAAAACTCAAAGCGATATGCTCCTCCAGTCTTGTACATTTAAAGTACACACTCCCACTGAGGATACACAGCAGAAATACTGTTAATGACAAGTGTTAATTACACACACATTCACTTTAAATGCACATCTAAAGCCTGCATAGGAAGACCAGGGACACATTTTTACCTTTTTAAATTAAACGTTCAATGTCAACCCCCCCCCCCCTCTTCTTTAACATTTTTAGCATGGAGTCTCAATTACAGTAAAATGTTTTGGGTTTTTTTTTGTCTTGTTCTGTATGACAAAATATCTAATTCCTTGCAGTGCCAAAAGTTAATATGATAACAGATATTACAACCTTTGTCACTGACAGCCCTGACAGAGAAAATTCATTAATTTAACACAAGCTTTTCCACTGTAACATGTGGGCTTCCAACAAAGAAGGCAGAGAAGGGTTAGAAAAGGGAAAAAAAGTGAGACTTGTAACTTTTGCGGAACAAATGAGCACCCTTGTGACAGCTTTTCAGAGTTGGAAAATCCTCTGCTGTGAGTTTCTGGAGGATTTAACAGCAGAAGCTGCATTAACGTAAAAACATAAACGGGTTGGAAAGAAGCGAGTCATTATAACTGCCAGCATCAGCGCAAGGAATGTGAAGCTAAGACGCGGGATTAGAAGTCATTACTGTTGTCTTGAATTTACGCCACCGAGGTCAGAGTGATTGATGTCGGACTTGTAATATGTGTTATGATATTGTCCTGCTTCACCTCGCTGCAGTAGCTGATGCGTGCCCTCAGCAGATCAGCACACTTTGATTGCAGACATCATTCTCATCCATCTGCTGCGTTATTTTTCCTGTCAAGAAGTCATTTTCATCTTTGTAGGCGCAACCTCTGTGATAGTCATTAATTTATCCTTATGTGAAGAAAAGTAGGTTCAGAAGGTTAAAGACTGCAGGTTGGTGCTTACGCTTCACTGATGGGAAAGGAAAGCTAATGCATATGAACTGAAGCATCTGGTATTAGCAAACAGTCTGTCCTCACTCTTTAACAAGTAGGTGTTAGACTTCATTTAAAAAGCAGCCGCTGTTGAACTTAACAAAAACACAAATATGCCGTGGCAAGAGTACTCTCAGTGGAAAAACTAGAAGATGCACCCACCTTGTATCGTACACCCACATTCTGCAAAAAGTGCCTGAAAGACCAGAACAAAATGCGGTCACGCAAAGAGTAGGCCACAAACCATCTGCAAGTACAGCCTGGGCCAGATGCATCATAAGCTTCCTGCAACGGGTGGAAACACAAACGTCACACAGAGGCGCCAACACATTATTCAGCATCACAAGGTGACTCACTTATATGCGTATAAACATACACCTACATTAAGACGGCTCCATTATTTAATCATTATCCTGTACAAATGGAAGTGAGAAAATGTGGAGGTATTAATGTTCATCCAGGCTGAGTCATCATCATCTCGCTTCCGACAGCAGACAAAGCCACGGTCAGGTTCATACGCGATAGGCAGACTGAGCAGAAAAACACATTCAGGACCGTAGACGCTACTTCATACAAACACACTCCCATATGGTTCATCCTCCGGCCATTCACCTACACATTTAGATCCATCATCCTTCCCATTCTGCCTTTCTCATCATCCCAGCCTTCGAGCCCTTACTCCTAACAATCACACACACATAAAAACTCCGACTCGTGTACAATATCGTGTTGACAACTCCTTAAATGGCGCCAGCTTTTTTTCACAGCGTTTCATCACAGACAAATGGCACACACACAGAAAAAGAAAGTGAGCTTCTATTAAAACTTTCAGACATCTGCAGAACATGCCTCTTGTAATCTTGTGCTATTGACCCTGCTGCTTCCAGGACAAATGGAACCTTATTAATCATCATAGAAAGTTGCAAAAAGGCATTGTGCTGAGAGCACCCCATTTTTCTTTTATAGCCCTCTAAATTTGGTAAATGGCAGATTCCTAGACACACTCTGCAGCCAAGTTAGTTTTTGTAACGGGAGATGTGTGTTTTGCCCCTCCCTGATTCATTCAATCCAAAGAAGCAGACTGTAGATTAGGTATGGTGCAGTCCGCTGCATCCGCTAAACCGAAGAAGCATCATTAATGTCTAATAACAGAATACAGCAATCATTAAAAGATTCAACGACATTGTTTCTGAGGCATATAGTCATTTTTATTTTAAATAAACCTCAAAAAAGGGAAGATTAGGTTAAGAATCATGTTTTATGACAAAAAATGTTTTCCCATGTTTAAAGACTTATCCATAATATGAAAATAATGCAGAACTACATCACACAATGCTTTTTATTTATTTATTTTTTTTCTAAAGGGAGTTTATCCATTACTTTCAAACTCTGACTCATGATTTTTCGCAGAAGCCTGGTTACCATTATGTTATAGATCTTGCATTGCCTTGTATTCTCCAGACACTGCACCCTCGCAGAAGCTTGCATTCAATCCACTGTGACCATTTTTCAAAAAGGACGTTTTTACACACCGAAGAACAACTCCTGAGACCTGTTAGCGGCTGCTAGCCATTAGCCGCCGTTCACCTGGACCCCCATCCAACTTCTCCCTGCAGCTTGTATTCCCCCCACAGTTCAAGCTAAGCAGTGATTCAGGCAGCTAATGGAGCTAATAGTACTTTGTGTTGATAGTCTTGTTCCCAGGACACCTGAAATGATCTATTTGCTCCACCGACGCATCTTGACACGTCCACATGAATTTGACCAATCAAAAAAGTCTTAGGGTGTCCCGACGACTCACAACTGAATGAGTAAGAAGGATCATGCTGGGTAGGTCCACTTTAAAGCTGGCATGATGTCTGACTTAATGTACAAAAAGGAACGAATAACCCAGCAGTGGTCTGATAGAGGGGGTGTTGGAGCCCACTGTAAGAACAAAACTCCAGAGAAACGAGCAAAAATGAGTTGTTTTAAACAAAGAAAGAGACAATGGCTATAGCTGAAAGAGACCAGTGGATTATTCGACCTAATCCAAATTCAGTGGACAGTAAAGTTCCCCCAGAGAGGGAGACTGCTAACACAAGCAACAATACAATATTCAATCATTTAACAAGAAGCTGTAATAGTAAAGAGCTCAAAATACCACATAATTATCACAATGGCCAAGGCAGAGTCATAGAAAGTGAATTAATCCAGTAGCTTCCAAGATTAATCTGTAGAAATAATTAAGCAGCCAGTTTTCACCCTGTGGACCAACAATAAAATGATGTTGCTAAAGAACTACAAGATAATAATCTTCAAATGTGTTCGATAATTGTCATTTGATGATAAACGCTGGCTTCTGTCTCATTATTAATAACTTGCCACAAGATTAGGATGCATTACACTTTATCAGATTGTATATAGTTGTATCAGCCGATATGCACGTGAACCAACTTAGGTAATTGGTCAGGCTCCATGACAACCATGGTACCTGATCTGAAAGCATAGCCTCCCCAGGAGGCGCTGATGGGGGCACACTCAGCAGCAGGTGCTGAAGAGCACGAGTTTTTAAATAAAGATGGGAAAATGCAGAGCAGGTCCAGCTGCAGTCTGCAGGAGAACTAACGGAACAAGACACCGACCTGCATGAAGCGTACATGACACCGTGAGAGGAGCGGGAACAACAGCTTGTTGCATCTTGACGGATTGAGGAGTTTGTAAAATGGGAGGAAAGGCTCTGCTGTGTTTACATGAAGACACTTATTCTGTGTTTGTGCTGTTCATGTGCGGCAAATTCCTTTGTTTGACTTCCAAAATGATGATTCCAACACTTCCCAGAAAGTCATGGCAATAGTTAGCAGCAAGTTAAGACCAAGAGCAAAAGTTTTTCACATTAGCACGTTTGGTTATGTCACGCTGTGGCTTGTTGGCAGGCAAAAATGATCAAATAGTTGCATTTTTCCTTTTCATGTTGTTTATCTCAGCAACCCATACTAGTGCATTATGGGATGTTTGGTTAAAAGCACACAACCTGCTCCACACCACTTGCCATCTCTGCCTGCCACAACCTTCCCCTCCAGCAGAGTGTGTCAGTCTCTTCTCCATCTTACCAAATTAACAAGGCTTTTAGGATCTCCGGAGATGTGGCACCTCGCTGATTTACCGACTGTCAGCCCACCACAAATCACTCCGTTCCTGTTAGCGCTCATAACTCTTCTGTCTCTCCGTCTCCTCCACCTCTGCTTTCATCGTTATTTTCCTCTACATCTTGCTTCCTTACTTTTTGTTCTCTCTCTAACGCCGCGCCTCCTGCTTCTTTGTGTTTCTTCTTCTTTAACTCTCTCCGTCACATTTTCCTTCCGCATGGTATCAGCCGCCTTTATTTCTGATGTAGATATTCTCTCTCTGTGCCGTTTATTTGTATTTTTCTCCTTCTCGATCGCCTCCTCCACTAATACTCTTTTTCTGGACCCCTTTTCTCTCCAGTACCTCCAGAGGCGTCAGCAGGAGAACGCCCAGCGGCAGAGCAGAGGGGAGCCCCCGCTGCCTGAGGAGGACATCAACAAAATGTTCAAGCCCCCCCAGCCGCCACCACGCATGGACACCTTGCTTATTGCAGGTACGCGAACAAACACAACCTCTGCATATTTTTTGCTTTTGTAATCAACACAAGAGAACGACCCCCAACCCCCCCCGCCCCCCCCGCCCTCCTCAGATTCCATCAGCCGCCTCTGCTCCCCTAGCAGGAGCTCAGGTTCTGTTTCGCAATTATCTCCACCATTATCTTGAAATTACATTAATTTAAAGTTTATTGACTCAATCTCCATCTCGACCGCCCCTTTCCCCGCTGCTTCGCGCTGTTCAGCTCTCCACCTTCTGACAACAGTCTGATCCTTCCGTTTTCTCCCTTCAGCACTAATTTGATGTTGTGCTGTGTGTTTGTTTCCCACCTCCGCCTGTCCATGTCTCTCAAAATGCACATATTGTGCGCGTATGTGTGCATATTTCTGTGTGTGGGGTGGGCTTATGAAAACATGTTGCTACCTTCCTACAGGGCAAATTAACAACTACTGCCAGAACGTGAAGGAATTCACCTCGCAGAACCTCGGGAAGCTGTTCATGGCGGAGGCTCTCCAAGGCCCCAACTAGAGTGAAGGATGAGGAAGAAGGAAATAGAGATGCAAAACTGACCTTGACGTCACCCACAGGAGCATTTACCACAACAAAGAATTCAGTTTTTATTGTTTAAATCTATCATTGACTGAATATGATGACTTGTTCTGATTTAAATAAAAACTTTGCATCTCTATATTTTTTCTCCGTTGGTTTGTATGTTATCACTCCATAACTGTCCTCTGCTCATGATGGTAATTAACTGCATATTGTAACTGCACAGTCTTGGGAATAGTTGTGTTTTTCATTGTGAAAAAATGGCTGCTTTCCTACAGAGTATTGATATGCTGCAAAAGAGCTTGCCTGAAAAACAAACTAATTATACAGTCAAATAGGATTAATAACGTTACTGCAGCTTTCCTTTTGTTTTAGAAGCAGGTGGGATCCATTGGTTTCCATTTGCAGCACTGATTTACATGGTATGAATGAATGAACTGTGGCACAAGTACCAGTGAAAGTTGAGTTTTAAATTTCTGAACTGAAACTTTAGGTTTATGAAGTATGATAATCAAGCAATGTCATTTTTTATTGCCTTCATTCTACTAAATGCTCTTTTTAAGTTATTACAGAAGTCAGGCAGAGCGAACATGTGGTGAATAAAATAAGCATTTTACTTCCACATGATATCAGCAGCTGTTCACTTGTTTCTGCATGTTAAGCTGCTTACTGCTTATTCAGGAGTCCTGGATAAATGAAATGATTAATTTGAACTAAATCTGCAAATTCAGTGCTGATGGCTGCATGTGGATGTGTTGCAGGTATATTGTGGAGGGTATATATGCCATCAGGATGCAGATATTTGATGTTTCTCAACATGGCGCAGCAGACAGGTTGTAATCTCAGTTTCACAGTTAATACAGTTGTGTTGGATTTTCTGCTTCAGCTCAATATTTTTTTTTTATCTTGGATTTGTTTACTTGTGGGAGCAGCTGCACCATGTCTGAGATTTAGAAATTCAGATCTAAGCTTTTTGTGGGCCCACCTACATGTTTCAGAAACTATTCTGTTCACCTAAATGGTGAATTCACGGCAGGACATCAGCCCAAAGTGTTAAATAGAAATTGATTCATCAAAGCAATTCTTTAAATTATCTTATTAATAATAAGAATTGAAATCTTTTAAGGATCATCTTTAACCAAGATCATACTTGTAGGTGTGTGCAGCACCCAGCCTGTGCTGCTCGGCAACCAGCCTGTCGTGTGTCTTTAAACGGCTCTCACTAAACCTGCATTAGCACATAAGCTAAAAATGTCAAATGCAAGCGTAAGATGTTCTTAAACTGATCCTCAGCAGTGTGTCGCATGTCTGAAAATTACTCCTCAAGTCATGAACGCTTCTCCTTTGTGGAGCTTGTTGCTGGTGTCCATTTCACCCAGCAACAGGAAGCTGAATGGTCTCTGACGTTTTCTCCATGAAAGAATCTGCCGTTCGCTAATAACTGCTCTCCAGCGCCAGTTTGCTGTGTTTTCTCTTGTTTTATATATTTTTTTCCAGACCTGCAGCTAAACAGCATCATCTTATCTCAGCAGATGATGTTATTTAACTTGTCATCAGCTTCGCCAAGACATGCAATAACTTGTAGTGCTCCTGCTTGTCATCAGCACAATGCCATTAACAATAATTACAAGTCAACCAACATGATAAACACTTATTAGAACAGTGACACTCGAGTCGGAAATAATCTTATCTCCCAAATCACGCTTCTCCGTCATGCTGGTGTGATGGAAAATATTAATTCATGACGGGGGCCTCAGTTTATTACCATTAATTAAGGTATCTGCTACGTCGACAGGCACATCTGTCTCGATGATTGATTTGTTTTATGATAGGATTTTCTTCCCAGTAGGGATTGTTTGACTGGCCCTAGTTCCACATTGTAATTCTGAGAGTGAGCACAGGACAACATTGGCCCTGATGGTTGGCTGGGGCACTGTTTCCACAGCCAACAGTCCCTCTTCCCCCCAAACATGATACGTGGAAAATTACAAACCTTACGTTTCCCCACAACAGGACCAAAAACACCGTATGGGGCTGCAGATGTGGGACTCGCTCCTGTTGTGCGTGGTGACAAAGGTAGAGATGGTATTTAAAGTGACAGTGTTTTGATTGGAATGAAAAGCAGTTTGGAGTGAACCATGCTGTCACTGCAGGGCTTAAGGGCAACAGAGTGAGGGGGCGGGGGTTAGTCTGCCTGTGTGTGCCACATTCCTGCAGATGAATAGAAGTCGTGACATTAACTTTGCTTGTTCACAAAGACATTGATGATGAAATATTAAGAGCTTACAAGTCAATCTAGGGCTTAAAAATGAAGAAATATTTAGATTTAACTTGTTTAAATTGTTTTTGGGAATAAAAATGAAAAGTTAAACCATTTGCACAACTTACACAATGTGAATTCTACATCTGTGAAATTACATCGGTAACATCTGTGGAACGTACTATTTGAAAACCTATAGGGTCTAAAATAAATCAGCAGCCCAATATTCCTAAGCAAGAAACTAAACCTCTACATTTGTGTCTGTGTGTGTATATGTGTGTGTGTGTGTCTACATTAGAGAGAAAGTACAGACTCAGAAGTGCAGTTTGAATGTGTGTCTAAATAGTTGAATATAACTCATGTTAAGTACTTTGATGAAGCAAAACTTGAAAAAACATAACTGCTAAACCTTACAGCATCGTGCAGCGACAACGGTGGTGTTGGTCAGAATAGCTTTGTCAGGATAGTTTCCGTGGCAATCCCTGGATTTTAGATAATCCACAGAAAAGGAGGATTTCACAGAGCGACATCAGGCAGTGAGCAGAAAACCTTGGCCGGCAGGGCTAGACCTTTTAAACAAAGATCTGAGACTTATTTAAAACTCTGCAAGAAATTGTTATCAGAGAGCAAAAGGAACATAAATTGAATTGAGATGTGTGAACTGAAGGCAGAGACAAGAAAACACTCCAGCTTCAAAGAGCTGAATAACGATATAAAGAATTGGTCCAAAGCTCAAAAGGAGACGTATAGAGAGATGTTTAAGTAATTATAAGAACTGAATGGTGTGACGTCAAACACAAAAAAGACTCAGATCAATGTTGTTCTGGGTGCAAACGACAGATGCCTCAAAACAAGATGATCATCTTAAAAAGCCAAATATCAAACCTGGATTCTACTAGAAGCATCTGGTCAACATGAAACTTGCAGAGATTACACAAATATTTGACAACTCAGTGAGTTATATATTTTATATTTACTTGTACTTCAGTCTGCAGTAAGTATAAACCCTTCTAAGGCAGGCAAAAGCATGACCGGGCCTTCCTTCCCTCTGACTGGCAAGCGTTAAGCTATCATCGCTGTAGTGGTTGGCTGTTGGAGACATGAGTTAATGAAGGCAATGACAGGGGGAATTAGACAGGTCATGTCCTCGTCAGCTTAGCAGCAGCTTACCTACTTCACTGCTTATTTTCAGAAATATTAACGCTGGAAAGTAAAAATGAAACATTCTTTAAGAAAAATTAAGGTGCTGCTGTTTTAGATGGCAGGTCACAGAGAAACAAGGTAAGAAAATAGTTGTACACTTTCTCTGTGTGGATGTACGAGGCTATAACTATAACTACACCGAAGCTTCACTCGACATGTCTGTTTAGCCTCAACACTCTCTGTGTTGTACTATTTCTACTGTTCATTGGAGAGCAGACTACTTATTTCCTGTTAGTTTGAGAATTTTTGTCATGAAATCATCTCTATAGTCTTACCTAAATATCTGGAATGGTTAATTCTCCTTTTTTTCCTCTAAACAACCCCATGATACTGATCTGAAGATCAAATTCTTCTGGGGTTTTTTTTCCACAGCAGTTTAATGATTGACTGAACAGTTGTCGCAGCAACTACGCCAATCAAACTGATATGATTGACACTTGGGCCCCCCGGGTCAGAGAGATGTTGATTGGTTTGACATGAAGCTGCCCTGTGAACCTGGTCCGAGACACAGATTTCCTTTATGTCTCTGAGCAATTATTAATACTTTTAAATATCCACATTTATACAGCTCTGCATGCATATTAAGCATACAGGTCAGGTAACCGTAGCATCTGCATTTTAGCAAAAAAAAAAAAACAGTTTTCTCTGTGTTTTTATTGAACTGATAACTGCTCATAATATGCCTGCTGTCCGTGTCTTTGGGTATTGCTGTGGCTTTAGAACTGCAGTGTTGTTGGCTCATTATGCTGCTTGTTTGTTTTGAACTGTGTGGAGCAGATAGGTACACACAAATTCACATCACAAAATAACACATTTTCAACTTTCTCACCCACATAGTCTTACTAAGTTGCCCGCAAGACAGCTGTGAGTTGGTGCAAAGCAAAATCTCCAAATGTGAGGCAAGTTTGTTCACTAACAAACCGCACACAAGCTGGCTCTGTGATCTGCTGGCTTAATACTAATGAAAGTGATTTTTATTTACTTTTTCAAAGATTCCTCCAGAACTTTCCCTGATGTTGCTTTTTTCCTCAGCATTTTCGAAGATTAACCTAAACTACATGTTTGAACTGGGTATGGGAACCGAAGGAGGGCTTTAGCTGTGTAAACAGCCCGGCGTTTTGCAGGCTGCAATAGGAGAAAATACTTAATTAGGATTATGGGATTTGTCTCTGCACCTTCAAATTCCTGAGTAGGAGGCTGGGAGATGTCAGGGGGATATAAGTTTGGTCTCATTTAATCAGTGAGCATGGCCTGCACAGCCCTGACCCTAGCAGTAATTTATTACCGCTCAAACACAAACACAAGCTCTTTCACCATGCTCGCTGCTACCCTGTCATTGGTGATAGAGAGAATCAGCTGGCTGAATATAATGAAACCCGTTATTTCACCGTCAACTGTGAATACTTTTTCTTCCTTCTCTCTTTCCCTTTTTTTCAGCCCACATATTGCCATGGCAACTGTGGATCCTGTACAGAGTAGCTGTTGAGGATGTAAAGTAGTTCCCGTGGAAAAATAATCTTGCAAATCCCTAAAACAAGAGCAGATGCAGTTGTAGGAAGAGGTGTGTGTGTGTTAGAGAATTTAGCATTTAAGGAATTATTCACACAAACCCAGTGTTTAAAAACACTTCTTCTCACAGCAATCCTCTACAGTACTTGTCATTGAGGCAGGTCTTTATTTGCCTTATCTCTCTCTTTTTCTTCATGGTCAATAGATCTTCATCTTTGATTGGCAACTGTATAGATTGAGCGAGTTGCAATTTGTCTCTGCCTGCCACCCAATTCGACGGCTGTCACCCTGCAGTGGCACAAATCCCACAGGCCATTATGAGGCTGGTTTAATCCCCAGAACAGCAGCAACAGGAGCCTTTCAAGAAGGCTCGGAGCATGATACCCTGTCTGCCACATGCGTCTGTGAGCTTCAGGCAAGGCTACCGTTCGTTGTTGTGATCCTACTCCATCACAAATGTCTAGACTTATCCTCAAGCCACTGAAACAAATGTACTGAATGTTCTGCTCAAGATCAATCACATGTTACATGTAATCTCTGTGAGTTTGTCTCTGTTTTACTGACACTTCGACTAATCCTTAGCTGTTGCAAACAGGAAGTACAGATTTAGTTTTTCTTGATATTTCTCCTCTTCGTGCCATTATGCATTTTGAGGAAGAAAAAAAATCTTTTTGTCTCTTTTCTTTTATGTGTTTGACTTTCAAGATTGTTTTTCTGCAAATGCATTTTTGCATCTTGTAATCTTCCTCAATCTTTTCTGGACCACTCCCAAGTTGTCCGATGAATTTTCAAGTGGTGAATTGTTTATTCTGTTGAGTATTATATCTAGGAAAATACAGAGCTAGACGAGCAGGCAATACTGCTCTTAGGCAAGCAAGATACCCTAAGGAGGTTATTAGCTTAGCTTAGCACTTGACAACTGTAAGCATCTGGAAGAAGCTAGCTTGTGTGGTTTCTTAGAGCCTGAGAGCCTCAGCTTTTTTTGGTGTGACAGTTGTCTTTGTGACAAGACTTGTGAAAGCTGCTGGTCTACATCATTAGTGCCCACCACACTCTGTTGGCCTATAAAAGATGGATATACTGTAGCCTCTGGGGCTGAAACTTAAGACAGTGCAGAAGTATTCTGGAGTGATGTACCACTGAGGGCAGCTAGGTGTTGACTCCATGAGATAAGTGGCTCCAGCAGACTGTATTCACCAATATCTTTTATGAAAAACCATCAAGATTTTACCCATAATGGCAGTCTATTTCAGTTTTTTTCTTTTAATACTGGGCTAATTTTCTGTAGAAATGTGCCATACAAGCATAGGATTAGCTCATAATAAGAATAAAAAATAAACATTTTGTGTGTCTTGTCTATCTGGTCTTTGTGTGCCATTTCTTGTCCACAGTTAAGAAGCAACCCCACAAGAGAAGAATGAGTGGCAGTGGAGAAACAAAATGCAAATTAACAATATAAATGTTTAAAAGAAAAAAAACATCGAAGTGGTCAAATGTTGTTTGTGTTTTTTTTTTGGGTGGGGGATGCCTAGGTTCAGTTAGCTGTTAGGTTAGCAAAAGCAAACTGGAGATGCCTAGGTTCAGTTAGCTGTTAGGTTAACAAAAGCTAACTGGAGATGCCTAGGTTCAGTTAGCTGTTAGGTTAACAAAAGATTTCTATACATCAAACTTCCAATGCAGAGTAGAGTTTCCTTCTTCTCAATGTTTATATCCACCCAAATCCACATCTATGAACAAGACGTGTTAATTTAATGGTATTGGTTAAACTTACTAATAATATGGCTGTTAAACAGAGGCTATATACTGCTGGATGTCATCCCATTCTGCTTGAAGATACAAGAATAGTATGGATTTCCTCAACTTTCTCTTGACAGGAAAGTGAATAAGAGCCTTTCTTAAATGTCATTCAGTAATTTTTACAGCAGGTTTAACCAATAAAAATGGCTCAAACAGCTGCTTGGGGTTTAAAAGGAATCTTCACGAACACAGAGCTGTCACCAATCGCTGCCATTTCCCTTAGTCTTGTCGAGCAAATTAATGTATTTTAGTTTACTGTTTTGATTTTGTGTCCCACTAGGGGTTTCGAGAATGTAAAGTGTTGACCTGCTTCTTATGTAATACAGTCAAGTGAAAGCTTTAAATATACAGTAGAGTATGTTGAATTGCTAACATGGTAATAACCTCACTGGTACCACACTTTTTATTTGCTAGATTGGACAACACAAACACCAGTTTAGATAATGTATCTACCTGTTTTGTTTGTTATTCACAACTATCATTGCTCAAATCCAAATTCTTTAAATCTTTTCAGCTCATCTGCTAAAATGAGAATAGAGCTATTTAACATAATGGTCAGTTTACTTCTGTTCCTTTAAGACTGAAGATGCCAGGTTGCCCCATGTACCATGATTGATGTGATGCTTGTGACCTGTGATAGACAAACCCACAATTAAAGCACAACGTATCTTCCAGCTGTGAATCTCAAAGATAAATGCTGATAGCGCTCTCCCCTTTGATGTTCAATCATGCACTCCACACCTTGGCCTCAGCTTGTGTCCTTAAACGGACTGAAGCACATTTGAATATTTCTTTCCAGCAAGTACACATTAGCATTCAGCTCACCTAACTGTTCTTTCCTCCTCAATCTTTATGTGATATAGTCTGTCTGTTTCACACAATGAAAACAAGCCCCATGTTAAAATGTTCGTTTTCAAACCACATGCCGGTAATTCTTAAGAAGTGATGGTTCTTTTATGGTTTGAATAATTCATTACGTGAAATTTAGACATTGATTTTCTTTATTTCCTTTTTGGCGTCCTCTTGTATAAATCAAAATCCTGATGTTTGTTTTTTCCTCCATTCATAGTCTTGCACCTATCTATTAATGCGATATGTTGACCCCTCACCAGCCCAGTAGAGCCTTGAGGCCCTCTCAACAACACCCCCAAAACTCCCCAATATCTGTGAAATGGTGAAAATGGTTTCCATTCAAATGTTTTTACCCCCAAAAATGAAAATACAATTTTGTATTTTGTTTCTTTGGTGTGCAGAACGTCTAAGCCTGCCTATGCAGTGCCGTTCACAATAAAGCTCCTGCTCAGGCAGACAGGCAGAAGCGACAACCTCCGTTTGTTAAAAAGTGAATTGTTTTGCCCCTCATCTACTAGGGACTCCAAAATAGAGCAAATTCCTTTTGACACCCATGTTAAAAAGATCAACTTCACAGCAGAACAAAACATATTTACCTATTTTAATAGATGCACTTTTTGATGTGATATACAACCTATCACCAGTACTTAATGGACAATAGAAAATAAATTGGAACATTGCCGAACGTGGCCTTTCTATTGATTTTGAGGTGTGTTATAAACTAATCTCTCCCCTTATCCAGCTGAGTGTCTAAATACACAATTACCTTTCTAGATAATTAACTTTTAATTTGATGGAATTACAAAAAGTATATTAAAAAACATTTTTCATACTGGGCTTATTGTTTACGATTATGTAGTTATTAGCAGTTATTATTATTAAGACAAGTAAATAAGTAAATAAGTGTTTATACCTCTTGTTATTCCACTATTTCTGTTAGATCATGGTTCTTTAGAGAAGGTGAATAAAATATGTTAAAGTTGAAGTCCAATCAAAGAAAAAGATTACAAATGTACAAAACTGTAAAAGGATCAGCACATTTTAGATGCTATTCTACAACATGCTGTTGTCATGTAGTAAGTTATGTACAGCGTTAAATGTTAAAACCAGTACATATGTTAAAACCAGTACATATGTGCACCAAAGGTGCACATGCAGTATGTAATGCAAAGGGAGCCTGACCATGACAAGTTGCCGCCTTCTACACATTCCAGACAAAAATCTTTGAGGCTTCAGCGCTTCACTATCCCGACCCGCACCGACCCATCATAGTAGACAGAAACATAGGGGTAGTCCTCTTCTAGGAAAGGGATGGGGGAGAGCGAGCCCTTGACTTCTACAGCCGTACCCTCAGCCAAGCAAAGAGGAACTACTGCATTCGCAACCGTAACTCGCTGGCTGTAATTTATGGACTTTCACCACTATCTCTAAACAAGATTCCCCCTCTTTCATGCCTGACCTGGCTGCTGAACTTTTAAAGAGCCCAAGAATTAGCTAGCTCACTGGTTGTAGATGCTTCAAAACTACTGCTCCCAGATTGCTCAGAGGGCTGGGCACCTATATGCTAATGCTGACGCCCGATTCTAGCATTTTTCAACCCCAGGGAACACTGCCCTGCATGTTTCGGTTCCTTCCAATTCCAGCACACCAGATTTGGATTCATTAAACTGCTCCTTGACTTCTCTGCAACTCTACCAATGAGCCATTGTAAATTCAATTCATTGTAAAGCTAACTCGGATGTAAGTCGCTTTGGAGAAAAGCGTCTGCTAAATGACTGTAATGTAACTGTAATGTTCCACAGTGTAGAACCTCCTTTGGAAAGTCTGTTTTTCATATTAGAGCAATGAACTGTGTCATTGCCCACTAAAAGAAAAAGCATTTCTGAAATTAAAAGGTTCACATCCGAAGTTAGCTATTGGCTGAAATCAAACCAAAACTGTATCCACCTGTAATAAATCTGAAAGTTTGTGAGTGAGAAAGAAACAGTGAGAGACAAAGTGGTTTAATGCGTTTTAATGCTTTAATGTATTTTAATGGTGTGTATTTTGCATAATGTAGATAAGCTGGACTGGAGTTGAAAATTAGCACTTGCTATAAACTCTGTATGCATCACATCCGCTATAAGCTGTGTTTACATTGTTTCTGTCAAATAAACAACTAAATAAAAATAAAATGAATTTGAGTCAGGTGTGTTAAAATAGGGTTACCTCTAAAACATGCAGAGCAGTGTTCCCCGAGGACCAGGGTTAAAAAACGCTGCCCTATCCCACCAATCCTGCATGGTAGAAGATGAATGCCACCAGTGCCAACTCGCCAAGGGCCAAGTCTCGACAGGTCCACCCAACGCTCCCATGCCTCTCCACAGCTGTACCAGGTGTGGTGCCCATGGAATGAGTATTGGTGGATGTCCTAGGGCCATTCATTCGAGAGGGGAACTGCCACATCCTTGTTGCCACGGAGTTCTTCCCTAAATGGCCAGAGGCGTATGCGATTCCTGATCAGAGGGCCGAAACCACAGCAGTGAAGTGTTCTGCTGGTTCCATGTTCCTGAGGTGCTGCACAGCAACCAGGGGATGATTTTTGAGGGACTTGATATGATTGGCCAATGGCAGGTGGTTTACATATTTCCAATAATGCTTTTTGGTGCTTTGTTCTGTTCCGCACAGTGCATTAGGTGCTTTTGCAATCCCTACATACCCTCACTGCATGTGATTGATAAATCATGTGCTCCTCTGTTAACTTTGGTCTCTTTCTGACTTACAACCATGACACACTACAAAATTAATGTTGTTTTATATTGCAGCTATTAATGTATGTAAGCTATAGTTTAACATGATCAAATGCATAATGTTTTTATTTCTCATGGATTTATTTTGAAATTGTTACTTCAACTTCGGAGCCAACTGTTTACTAGACCAAGGTCTTATCAGTCTTCATCTTTCAACTGTGAAATAAAAATAATAAAAGTAAATGCCAGGATCTCCAGAATGGGTTTTAAATGTGTATTTTGTCTTTGGATCCTGTTAATAAAAAAAGGCAAATTGTCACTGTTTTTTAAATTTTTTTAAAGTAAACAAAAAAATGGAAAAGTATAATATATCGATTTTTTAGATTTTGGTTTAAAATGAAAAAACGAATTGCTTGAATGGTACACGGACCTCAAATGTACCATGGTCACACTCTTTCAGCTTACCCATTTTGATTTGATCTCCAGTGAAACGAAATAAAGTAGCTTGTTATTTCTTCTAGGCTTGGGACTCATTTGGAACAAATGATTTTTTTTATCTGCCAGCTTGGCTATTTTTGTCCTGCACCACATTTGGGAATTACTTCTTTTCCAAGGTGAAATTCAATCAATTCTGATCCATTCAGAGATTATCAAACCAATGCAGATGTCAATCTTGTCCTAGAGGGACACTATTTATTTTACACAAGTTTATAGGAGGAGTATATATTTATTTTTCTATATATATCAGAAGAACAGTTTTTCCAAAGGGATTATGGAAGATTCCTCTTTTCTTTCCCTGTCCCCTCTATCGACCATTTAACCTTTGAAACCATGCAGTCAAACTGATTTGATTGTTGCTGTTGTAACCTTGCAGCTCAATTATCAGATTCCACTGGTAGTGCTGGTATTGAATGTTATCTTTACATATACAAACTTCCATTTCTGCAATAAACACCATTAGTGGGGACCAGTGTTGATGCTGATGTTCCGTATGAGCTGAATGGGGATTTAGACTCCTGACAGATTGCCTGACACCGAAACATAGAGTAGTCCAAGGGTCAGATGTATGCATAAAACCATGTGATCCCGCCTCACACACACACAAAAGCTTGTTTAAAGGACAAATGTGTGGTAAAAATGTGGAGACCACTCATTATTACACATGACAACAAAATGCTTTTGTCAGAGTAGGACCAGGTAAGACAAATGAATGTTACTTCTGGGAAAGCAGTGTATTTCATAGATCCTGCATTTCCCAGTATCAGTTCATTAGATATGATATAATAAACTTTTGAATATTGACATGCAGCTGTGCACAAAAAGACAACAATGCAGGGGTTGAAGATTCTTGCAAATGCTGTTTGCATTGGCATGAGACCACCAAATATAGCACATATCCTATTTATTTAGATGTTTGCTTTGTTTGTTTTAGATGTTTTTTCTTAAATTATGCTTTTTATTTGTCTTTAGTTGCACTACCATTTCTGAAGACTTGGCCTTTTTAAGTGAAAATGATAAATCCAGGGAGCTTCGAAGTATTCTCATAATTAAAGATGTGCATGCATAAATGGCTTTAATAGTGAAATGTCAAAAAGAGAAGCATGTATACATGTGGCATTTTAACTCCAGTGGAGTATGTGTATCTGCAATTTTGGCTTTGTTTAGTTCACACAGTATCAGTTGTGCCTATGCAAATAGCATGTGACCCCAGATCTCCCAACTGGGAAAATGGGTTGCTTGATGTGTCTTTGTTCTTCTGATGATACAATTCACACTATCCAGGGTGGATCATTAGGCGACTGAAGGAGCGGCGCGCAAGAGTGTCGTATACTTCACTCAACTGGAAAAAAAAGGAAACTCGAAGATGATGCACCATTTAGTGTTGCAAATCAAAATACTGCTCCACAAGTATCTTTTGGGAAATTTCATTAAGTCCTGTGATTTCATTTAGTGTTGCTGTACTCTCTAAAATATCTCAAATGGTGCAGAGGTGCGATTAATGTTAAATTCTGATTAATTCAGTGAAAAAAATACTTCTGTCATTCTTTGCTACAACATGCTACCTACTTCTGAATGTTTGTCACTAAATCAATGTATTACATCATATATATATATATATACATCAAAGCCTTTTAATTTTCTCAATGAATGTTTAATTAAAAAGGCTATACAATAATGTTGGTTGGACTTACTACAACAAAAATGAAAGGGCAAAAATGACTTTTCATGTTTTAAAGTTTGTCTGTCTTACTGCTTTGCAGTCACCTTGTTGGAGAACACAATATGAAAAAATACATGTGCATTTAAAAGTAAAATTATTTTCATATATGTACATATGTTTTCTGTCCAATAGAAATAGTAGCCGTGCGTTTTTTGCATGCCCTGGCATTGAGAAAATGAACTGTTTTATGTGTTCGACACTTTTAATGCAGGTGCAATTTCTCAAGAGTGGCACCAGTTCCGCTGCCACTGACCTTTAGCAGTCTGAACTACATCACGCTGCTTGGGAGGGAAAACAACTTTAAAATCTTAACACTGTGTGTAGGTTTTTTATTTTAAAAAATTGCTTCAGTTTTCTCCTTCCTTTCTGTCCTGCACATAAATATTTTCTTTAAATATAACAGATGTTGATGCCTGGGCCCTGAACCTTTTCATTTGGCTTCCATTTATTTCTTTAGAGTGAAGCAGTGAGCCCACTGACATTCAATCACATTATTTTGGCACAATGATTTTCAGGCCACCTGTGACTTGAATTGCGCATAGCACAGTGCATGACAAATGCTGTGTAAATCAAACCCCCATGACACTTATAGACAGCTGCCAACCACATCTCATGCTGAGACCTTGATCAGCAACGTAGATGTTCGCATGTACTTCAGTAACCACAGACAACATTTGTGAACCGTTGAGCTGCATTGTTACTCCCACCTGCTGTGTTTTAATTTAATTTCTTTCATGCCACCTGAAGGGTGATGCTACACCACTCTGATGCAACTGCCGACCTGTTACTGCAGAAGTGCGATAGAGAGTAAGCTTATAGCAGCCATAACAGGCTTTTTCAAGGTTATGATGGCCTGCAGGTAAGTGATTTAGAGAAAATCAGGTTGATGCTCTTCAAACTCTTAGCTAGAGTGACACAGGCCAAGGAGAAGCAGCTGTAATTTTTTGCAAAGTGTCAGCATTTTCTCCCATCGCTTACTCTCGGCCCTGCAGGGAAAAATTTAAACAATTTTGCAAGCTGTAATTGTTTGTTCCAAGTACGTCTTTTCACTTCAGGACATGTAAAAACTGTGAGTGTGTTCTGTTTTAGGGTTATTTATCTATATTTGACCTGTAACCTATAATCCAAAGGCTCTGTGAAAAAATCATTTTTATGGATGCTTAAATATTTTACATTAAATTTTTTATAGTGCACAAAGCTAATTTATGCGTTAATAAAAAGCATCTGCAAAATATTCAAACTCACTGAAGACCTTACCTTGAAATTTTAATATATAATGTTGCACACTGGAAGTGGAGAAAAAAGTCCTCAGATTCTGTACTACACCGAAGCAAAGTTAGCATACGTATCATTATCAAACCCATTAATGTTGCATAAGGTGACATCATTAAAATAATAGATTGTGATTTTATTGAAATTTGGAAAGACAACTGTTGCATGTAATCTATTTAAAGTATACAATTAATAATAAATTAATTAATAAATAACATGACCTTTGGAAAAAAAATAAATTTCACACAAAAAAGAAGATCCTTTAATAAAAATGAAATACTTTCATTAAAAGGAAGAGTTTTTATATGAGACTTTTCTTATCAGATAAATAGAAGTAGGAGATATATTAGATGATTGTGTTTGAGGATGGATGACTTTGCAAATTGTAAATGGCTTTAGAAATAACTAAAAAGACCACACAGAGACCGTTACAGGTTCAGCTTAGCTTTCCTGTTTGCACTCAAATCATTTTGTGTCCTTTAGCTGATACATCTGTCACAACTGAAATTCCCTCAACCTAGTCAGAAGAGAAATAACATTTTCATTTCAATATTGATCGAAATGACTGACTGCAAGTCATGTTCAGTGAAAACACCTGAAAAGGTCAAACCTCAAGTTGTGCACATTTCATCCAATTTTCTACAATTTCCACATCTAAGATTGCAGGTTTCTTATCGCATCCTGTTTTTGTCCCTTCTAGCCAACATTTCCACCCACAATGGGACCAAAAGGAAGAAGAAATATGTAATGTTTAAATTCCAACTAAGATAAATATTCTGAACATGCTAATCGCTGTGAAGCTATGAAAGTCCATAAAAACAAGGAACTCTTTAGTAAATAAACTTTTTAATGAATATCACTGACATTTTGAGATACACCCTTAATTAGGTGTCTTTTCTTAAAATACATGAGGACTGTATTTTACTGAGCCTTACCAAGTTCCTTTGTAAAAAGGTGGGGTTGTGAAAACTTAATTTATTGAATAATGTCCTTAGACACATCTTAATAGTTTTTTCATCCACAAAAATAACTACAGAGGAACAAAATGTCACCACATTTCAAGTTTTGGTCCGACATGCAGCAAAATTTGTGTCTAGGAGGAAAGGGAGCTATTGGGGATGAAGTACCACACTGCCAAGCTGACACTATTCTGGGTGCCAAGCAGTAAAATAACAAGATATATTCCATTTCCAGCTACTAATGTTTTTAAACAGCTTTATTTGACTTGATACAACAGCTGTAAAGTGTTGCTTTCATACACTGTATTTTCAGTTTGTCACTGTCTCGTTGACGTTGGAGATTTAAAAACTACAAGATGTTTTAATCATGGCTTGTATTAAAACAGGAACATTTTATTGCATCAAAGTAGGATTTTCTTTAATTACTGATGATTCTCGCCCCTCAGGATTGGACACAACAACCAGATGTCCTGTTGAAATACATTACTTTGTAATGTGGGGGTATTTTGTTTCACAACTGTTTTTTTTTTTTTATTAAGACCAGGTTGGGGAGGCAGGAATAAAAGTGCAATGAAAGCCTGGCTAAGAAAATGGAATAAATTCACTTGCACATTTTGGTAAGGGAGGCTAATCAGCATAAAGTTGAGGTCCTCAACAGTTTCAGCTGTGCAGTGGCAGACTGAATCCACAGCATTACCAAGGAAACTAAACATTTGATAGTAACCACCTTCATTACATTGTGGCAATAAATACATGCACTATGCAGCTTACTGCAAACTTTGCTTAAATAACAGTAAAAAAAAAATTTGTGCACGCTTGTGGGCAAATTATAAAACTATCTGCAATTTGCAGGTAAATCAAGCATCCAAAAATTTTGAAGAAAAATGTTTAGATAGCGGAAGAAAGAAAGAAAATCTTCACCAGAAAATCTAAAGCTGTTTTTTTTCACAATTTTGTACACAAAAAGCAGTTTGCTGAGTAGGAAATATGGAACAAAATTGCAGAAATTTGGATGTTTAATGGATATTTAAGTATCACAAATATACTATATTGATTTACATTGATATTGATATATTATTATTTATATTTATTATATATTTATTGATATTGATTTACATTTTGTGCAGAATGGAGAACTTGGCACACCAGAGAGATGATAGTTGTTCACAAAATATTTATAGTAAAGTGTCTTCTGAATGCATGTGAAGAAACCAAACTTTGCTGCCAGTTCGGTAACAAACAAATACAAGTGTTTAGAGATGGGGGCTGGTGGCCTGGGTCTCGGGGGCTCTGACCTGCCTCTGACCTCTATTCTAGTGAGGGGGCATCTGTATGATCACTCTGCATGATCACTCCTTCCTGAACGTCTCCACTCCGTATACTCAGCATGGTGACACAGTCTCTGCGCGTCGTGTAGCTGAGTTCTCCAGCACATCATCACAGGTTCATCTGCGTGCGTTCTTAGATACATTAGTTTCACTCG
>JBAMHX010000007.1:20961764-20989732 GCA_037177515.1 Pseudomugil tenellus | reverse complement strand
CCATCCATCCATCCATCCATCCATCCATCCATCCATCCATCCATCCATCCATCCATCCATCCATCCATCCATTTTTTTAACCGCTTCATTCAGAGTCGCGGGTAGCTGGTCATCTAGTAAGAAGTAGGGAACAACCTGGGCAGTTTGCCAGTCCATCACAGGAAAACACAGGGAGACAAACAACCAGGTACAATGAAAATATAAAAATATGAAAACAAGAAAATGTAATAACATATTGTGTAAGCTTGGAAAACCTGTTTGTGAGAAGGCTGAGCTACCGTGGTTGCAGGAAAACAAAGCTGTAAGGCAGTGGTCATCTGGATGGTAAAGCTCTGGGACTGGAACTGTGACCACTGCTCTAAGAAAATACATTTTATTACACATAGAGAACAAAAAACATGTCCTAACTGTTGCAAAGCTGTTATTTAAATAGTTAGTTTTGGATCATTTTACCATCCTGTTCCCGTTTCACTTCTTCTTTCTTTCTATTTGCAGCTGTTCATGATGGGTTTGCTCACCTGTCCCTCATCACCTCATCAAACCTTCCAGAGATAAGCCCAGTTGCTGTAGCCACTCATTTTCAGCCCATTCAATTATAACAACTTCTATGCCATTAGATCCACACCACCCTTCATTGTTTGGACTTTGTTTTTGCTCTTATTAATAAAGCACACTTGCCTTGTATCATCCTTTGAGTCCTCCATTGGTCCCGAGTCATTCACACGTCATTAGATAATTACTGTTCATTCAATTTGGGATTTGAAAATTACATCAGAGCTTTAATAAAGACAATACATTCTTAATTATAGGCTGCTGGATAGAAACACAGGATGTGTTTCTTTACAATGCTGTTGGCATAACAATTTTTATTAGATTCTTTTGATGATGGAAACAGAAAATATTTTCCATAGTAAGTTGAAATTGCAATTTGTAGATGCAATTGTTTTCCCAGATTACTGAGCCTCTTTCCATGTTTACCCCTGAGAGACTCTGCCTCTCCAAGGTGCTCTTCTTATGCCCAATCATGTTGCTAAGTTAGAAAATTCTTACAATAAGGTTTCTTACAATAAGGAAAGAATTAATACAATTTATTCGAAGCGTACTAATAAGCTTGTCTTGCCATACATTTCCATTTATTTGATGACTTCTGTACCTTATATACATATTAATTAGGGCATTGTTTCTACAAGTCAAAACATGATAACTCCCATTAGCTTTCTACTTCAAGTTTTACCCATAATTATGGTGCCATTTGAACCAGTATCCAGTCATTAAAAGCTTACATTAAGTAAGTAAGTAAGTAGGCAAGTAAGTAAGTAAGTAATAATAATAATAATAATAATAATAATAATAATAATAATAATAATAATAATAATAAAAATAACAATAATAATAATAATAATAATAATAATAATAATAATAATAATAATAATAATAATAATAATAATAATTTTATTTTAAATAAAATCTACAGAAGTCAGCTGAGACTGGCTCCAGCACCCCCACCACCCTGTTCAGGAAATATGCAGTAGAAAAAGGATGGATAGATAAAATCTACAGAAATGCCGCTGAGAATAGGAGGGTCTTTAACCTGGATTTAAATTAAAAAATAATAATTTAGTGTTTGAGCTGATCTGAGGTTTTCTGGGAGTTTGTTCCAGACATGTGGAGCATAGAAGCTGAATGTAGCTTCTATATCTTTTGTCTGACTCTGGGAACTGGTAAAAGACCAGATCCAGATGACCTGAGGGGTCTGGTGGGTTCATACCGGGTCTTGAGGTCTATGATGTAATTTGGAACTAAACCATTCAGAGCTTTATTAACCAGCAACAGAACTTTAAAGTCTATCGTCTAATGAACAGGCAGCCAGTGTAAAGACCTCAGAACTGGACTGATGTGGTCCACTTTCTTGGTCCTTCTTGAGAACTCCAGTAGCAAAGTTTTTAATGAGCTTTTGACTAATTCATTTATTTAGGTAGACCTGTACAGACTCTGCTATAACAATCATGTGTATCAAAAAATGGAAGCATGGACTAATTTTTTCCAGGTCCCAGTGAGACATTGGATCTTTTGTACTCGTTTTGCACATATCATATATTCTTAAGGTGAATGTGGGCTGACTTTGTGATTCCCTTTAATATATCTTTTCTTTTAATAGGTCTGAGTCCATCACTACACTCAGATTTCTGGCCTGGTTGGGGATTTTTAGGTGTATAGAATGAAGTTCTGTGGTGACCTTTAATCATTTCTTTTTGCAGAGTCACATCCCCACATGCTTCCATTATATAGGAAAGGTCTTTATTAGCTAGAATAGCTACAATTTCTAAGGGTAACCCAGATGTTATTAAATGGTTTACTGCTTACCCCTGATTAAATATGTGATCTTTTCCAAGTCAATTATCAATCTTTGGCTTGTCCATCTTCTTCCAAAACAAGCAATGATTCTTTTTTGCCACAGCAGCTCTGTCTGTAAAAATAATGGTTGTTTGTGTCAAATAGCTCGATACATTCTCAACATAAAGCTTTGGTTGTACATGTAGTTTTATCTTAAAAACATCCTTAACAAACAGTTTCACTTCTTCCCAGAAGCTTTTTTAGGTAACACTGTCACAGACAATGAAAAATGGTGCCCTTTTCCTTTTCACATTTTAAACTAAGACCTGGTATAGTTCTGTTGAATTTATGAGTTTGACTGGAGTCACATAAGCACGCATTTACCAGTTTTATTGCAGAAATTTTAAACCTTTTGTGATTGAGCCTTAACATAGCCGCTCTCCAACTTTAGCCAGATGTTCTGTAAGCCTCATTAACTCTGTAAGACTCAGTTTGTTGAGCTTATTTACAGACACACTTACCAATTCATTATTATTTTAGAAATGAAACTCCTTCCTTGAGAAACTTTCGCCATAATTTCAAGCTATAGATTTGGAATGGACAATGACAAAATCACGAAATAGCATTTTGATATTTAACAACATTTTATTCGAAGGATATAATTTTCTGAGCAGTTAAGATTGGTCATTTTTTCATATCACAGTAAATAATGAGATTGAATTGATTTATTTATCATGTTTTATAAGTTGGTGCCACTCAGTAATGATTCTTCTTGAGTTTCTTAATACTCGATAAGTACAGCTAAGGGCATAGGCAGCTTTAGGTTATGGATTTTCAATCAAAAGGCAAGCACAACAGTGACAGGAGTGGTTTGGGTCATTTATTATTCAATAAAATCATAAAGTAAGTGTTTTTAGCTGAGACAATAAGATGTTTGGAAGTGGCAGTGGTACATTTTGAAAAAATAGACCTCAAGATTAATCTAAAGAATAACTATTTCCTCAATCGCACTGATAAAGTTGTCCATCTGTAAAAAAAATGAGGTCTCTTGGTTTTCTTCTTAGTATTATTGAGCAGTATAATTGACCAATAGTACTCTCTCACTGCTGTTTTGAGTCAGGTTAGCAATAGCATTGTCGGTTTCCATAGCTTGGATGCCAGCAGAGTATTTACTGTTGGTTGTTGAATTTGCAACCGTAGCTTGGAGAGTTTTATTCAGACCTTAACTTGCTTTCTCATGTCCTATGCATTATCCTGAACTTATCCAGTTAAGATAGGGTATTTATCCAGCTCAAATGCAATATTTAGGAAGAATTTAATCAGCAAGTAAACGCAGCAGGTTAGCACAAGTTTACACAGCACAATGCCAAACCAGAAGGCCGACACATTATTTACATTTTAATATTTATAAAAAGAAAAATGGCAGTTATCTCTGTTGTGAAATGGATTATTTCAGCAGTTGACAATGCAGGGGGTGTAATCACCTTTTGAGAAGCAAAACTGAAACAGATGTAACAGCTGTCTTCATCAACCTAACTGGTTGCAGCATATTCTCTCCTGGTGGTCGATCTCCAGCCTTTTGTTACTCCTGCCCCACATGTTTTGTCATCACCAAATTCAAGATGAACTAATTTTTTATACATATTTTGGCTAATTCTGCTTACTGCGAACCAGGGTAATGGCTGTAGAAGCTGAGCCCATGCAGCAGCCAGTAGACAGGAGGCATGTTACTCATGGAGCAGCTCTACGTTTCATCACAGGGCCTAATATTCTTCATGAAATAGTAAATTCAATATGTTCACATTCAATAAATAATATTTTTTATGTGTGACTAGGAATTAGATTTTATTATTAGAGTTTATTACATTGGTAAATTACTTTTGGAATATAGGTATCATTATTATTATAATTGATCATATATAGTTTCTCAATTATAGGCTCAGCTATCTGACTTTACTGATATATTTATAGCACAATATTTCTAACTGGGTTCTTTGCTCTTAGTCTTCCTTTTTCTCTCAGTAGCTTTGTTTCAGTTGTGATTCTAAAACTGACCCCAATACAGCATATTTCTTTTCAGACAGCGAGTCTAAATCTCACATTCAAAAGAATGTGCTTCTTTTTTGGACTTGCTTTTGTCCTGGTAACTATTGGATGCAAACACAGTTTTTTTATTTGAAAACTGCGAAATGAGAATTTACATCCAATAATAGGTAAGGATGAGAGTAATAATCAAGTCCATAACAATTTAATTATTAAATTATTAAATTAATAGAATTGTGAAGAGAGTATCCCTCAGCTACTCCTTTGTAATTGCGATGGAAAGAACCTTTTTGCACATTTCGCTCTTTCTCATCAGATTTGGATGAGAATCTAAAGAGTTTTGTGCATCCAAGCTTTAGCTGGCAATCACAGCTTTCACTCAAAAAGTGCAATAACCTTTCTCCCAAAAGTAAAAGTGACACATCGAGCACATTTAAGTTATTTCAAAAGTACTACTTCTTCATTCTCAGTAAAGCACAGTAACCAGTTCAAGTTGATAATTTACTTTTGGCTGCCTTTGCTCTTCTATTGAAGGAGTCTACTTTTTTGCTAGCACACAGAGTTCCACATTGATTACCCTGAAGCCAAAAATAAAACAGACATGGAGCAAAGTTACTCATTACAACACTCAGATCATTGAATGTTATTACTACAGACTCTTGAAATATTATGCAGCAATTAAACCAAGTCACCTAATGCAAGCTCAATTATCAGAGAGCATGGATACGCACCCATGTAGTGATAACTTGAAAGTGATTACACAGCTGTATCTGTTCTTTGCATTGGTCACGATCAGAACAAGTGCCGCTGGTAAGCAATTACTGAATGAGTGAGCTTAATGAGCAGAGGTGAGCACTAAATATGAATCATGTCTTTACATACAAATGATGTAGGAGTTCATTTAAATGATAAAGAGAAGCATGTTCTTGAATCATGCTCCAGTTGCAGGGGAGGGGATTTTAAATTTAAATAAAAAGCTAAAACAGGATGGTGTTCATCAAGCCTGTCAAATATTTGAACTGCTTTCATTGCATGAATAATAGATCTGTAGATGTCATTAATGTGTTTCGAAAAAAGTTTTATCTTATTGTTGAGTTTCTTTTAGCTGCTTGTTCGCCTCATTGCAATCAAAGTACAATGACACAAAGAGTGAACTGAGTTTAGAGACAGGCATAGCTTCTCATGCAACTAAGATGTGTAGAGAATAAGTTAGTGTATTTTTATTAATAAGAATACTCTCTGTTGAAGTTGAATTATCTGATTTTACCTGTGAGTTCATTTAAAATTGAGTCACTTTTTCTCTACACATCACAAATCAACCAACACATCAGGCTGCAGAGTGTCTGCAGCATAATCCTCTTGTACCAACCTTTTTCTTTTGTGCTGAGTCAGCTAAAGCCTCCAAATCTCCAGTGATAACCTGTTAGAACTGTGACCAAAGTGCTGCAGAGCTCAGTGGTTCCCAGCACAATGGCTCATTGAAGATGTCTTGAAATTTCAAGCTTCCACACAAACACATTGGAGATTTTGACATTTTTACTGTTGTCAATAACTATTTTTGTTGTAGAATCAGTTCATCTATATCACTTTATGTGTGAAAGAGGTATTTGGAATTCTTTTCTGTAACACTGCACATCTTGGAGAGAAAAATTGTTTGCTTGACAAACAACTCAGAGATGGGAATCATCTTTATGCCAAGCTCAGCTCAAATGACTGGGGGAGGATATGACTTTGAGAGCGAGGTGCATAACTGAAGTGCCCTCATGGTCCCAGACACAGATGGACAACATAAGAAGGGAGAGCAGGCACAGCTGAGGCCTTGTAGCACAGAGTATTATAAGACCAGAAATCACTGAGCACTGGCTCTGATTGAATGGCACCGGCTTTTCTGTCCCTCGCTCTTTCACTGATCGTGGTTGGATCCCCAGAGACACAACACTCTGAGTATAGTTGCATCCGGATTAAAGATACTTTCCTGTTCTGTGATCCAAAGTGAACTTTGCTATGCCTTATTTATCTGCAGTGCAGTTATGATACTAAAGTTAACTGAGCCAAAAAAAAAATGCTCAAAGCCATTACAAGTGGGAAAAGGGAAGCTGGAACCCTGTAAAAAATATATATATTTTTAATCTGTGCATCAGAGCGTTTATCTAGCCAACAGAAGGGACTTTCAACAGATTATAATGTGATACATGGCTAATGTATATTGGGTAATGTGACATCATGGCAACAGCTTAATATAGAATTAAACAACCTAGAAGTGGAAACTTAAAACTATTATTTTTAAACAATAATTGCTGCTAGCTAATTTATGGATTTAAATATTATTTACAGTCCTGTGATATTTTTGGGATGAAAAAACCCATTTTTGTGGACATCCCTACACCTCTATTGGTTGTGTGGACTGCAGGCTTTATTTAGCAATTATCATGGTCGCCTGTGACCACTATGGCTCCCCCCCTTGTTAAGAGTAATTCTTATTCTACCTTTGTGGTGTACTTCAGCATCCATCAATAAAGCCTCAACCAAATATTTGCTTGACATGTTATCATGTTGCGCCACGTTGTCATTACCATTACAATCTTGACTTGAGGGTTTTTTTTTCTCATTGTACAGGAATATGAGGGATAACTTACTTCCACTCATTACAGCTGCCATCCTCCATGAAATCTCTTTAGCCTGATGCATGGAGACCGTGTTTGTCAGGTCCTTGTAATGGGACAATGGATATAATCCTTTAATGGGAAAAAGCAAAGAAACATTCAGGTGATGCATTCAGGCATAAAACCATGTTTTTCTGACTTGGTTTCTTCTTATTATGTTGGTTGTTTGATGGGTGTATCTACTAAATGACTACAACGGAAAATATAGAAATTGTCAAAGGTAATCTCTTAGGCTTCACACTCACTGTGAGATGAAGCACAAAGCACACTACCTGAACTCTGAAGAGTGGAGAAAGAGCAGTAATCTTCCACTGGGGCTTCAGCAGGGACGAAAAGACAGCACACAATAGCATCGTGCACTTCTGATCCATTTTGTGAGAAGGGAAAATGAGAAAAGAAAATGAACACATAGACTCTGCAGCTGCACAGACCGAAGAAAAAAGCAGAGATGGTAGAATTCTAACAAATGAACTGCTCAGGACCTACTGCATGTAAAGCTTTGTGTAATTTTTCCAATGAGTGACCTAGCAGGGACGCTATATGCTGCAGAACAACATGCTCCAAAACACCCCTAAAATCTGACATAATTTGAGCACGCAGAACAAATTAATTACTCCTCCTTGCATGCTAGACCAAAAGCAATTTTCAGGAATAGGCCAGATTTGATGGAGTGAACATTTCTCAACTTTAATAATTTCCATTTCAGCTAATCATATTCCTCTCCTTTCGTTGAGCCAACTTTCAGGTAGGAAATGCAGAACAAAGTAGCTCTACAGACCAGAGCTGGTTTCCAAGGTAACAGTGAGCAAACCCCTTTTGGATCAGATGGCTAATTTTCACACCTGTACCCTTGCTGTGACTGCAGAACTATACAATATTTCAACATGGTTTATGACTGCTCACTTGAAGTGATCAGTGGCCACAGAGTAACGGTGGAGATCTGAGAGCAACACGGTGCCACCACATGAGTAATATCACAGTGGTATGAAATATTAGCTTTTTCTTTCCTGCTCATCACTGAGATAGTCTCATTTTGGATCGTGCCATTCCTTTTTTGGGGCTTTCTGTCCTTTTTACAATAATCTTCAGTGTAGCCGATTCATGCTTTTGTGTCCTTCCCTTCTCCTTGTCTCCCGTTGTGATCTCTGATTCAGACTGTCTCCAGGTGGTCCCTTACATCACTGTCAGAGTACCATCTTAGTTTCTTCCCACTTTCTCTGTGAGTTAATTATAACTCACTCAGAGAGGATGTCTGGGGTTAACAGCTGCTTTTAGGGTAAAAACTTGTCAAATTACATGAAGAAATCATGAAGTGAAAATTTAATTGGTAAGTTAACCTGATTTATTGCATTGATTTTTGTCTCACACCATAAGATGAATCAAAGCTAGAGGGGAAAAAATGAAATGCTTATTAACATCCTGGTTAGTACAGCTTGCTGCAGGATATCTCCCTGTTTTGTAAGTTACTTTAACATCCCACCACAAGGAGCACTTCATTCACAGCTGCTGTCACTCATGACTCTTAGTGCAAGACAGTTTTTTACTATTACTATGTCCCACCTGATAAAATGTTGTCTGAAACCAACAGCATGGTGGGAAATCAAGATTTTTTTCTAATGTAAACTCCCTTCAGAAAGTGTTCAGTCACACCCCTTGAGTTTTTCATTATTTCTTATGTCGCTGCGTTACACTGGTGTTTTACACTCTGTACCCCACCAGCACAAATATGGAATTATACAAATGGCTGCCAATTAAACAAAAAAGACAAGTAAAAAGCAAAATATCACATCAAAAAGTATTTCTGACCCTTACTGAGTAAGTTCTTTTGCAGCATGACTCGTGGGAATGACGACATAAGTTTTTCACACCTGGATTTGGAGATTTTCTGCCCCATTTCCTTTCAGATCCTCCCCAGGTCTGACAGGTGGGTTGATGGACAGACATTTTCAGGTCCCACCAAAGTTGTTTGGTTGGGTTTGAGTCATGTCTCTGGCTGGGCCAGTCGAGGACATTTTTGGAGTTGTACTCAAAGCCATGTTTGTATTGTATTGAGTGTGTGCACGGTGTTGTTGTCGTGTTAGAAAGTGAATCTTCAGCTTTGGCGGAAGTCCTGAGCACTCTGCATTGATGGGCTGCATTGATAGTTTTCCTATTTCAGTTTTTCTTTTTTTTTATGACTACTTTATATATATATATTGTATCTATTTTATTTCTTGCATAAGGCTGCAACATAACAAATGGTAACACACTGAATAATCTGGTTACTTTCAAGATTGTGGAAAGTAATACATCTGTCTTGCATATTTTACATTTAGCTAGTGCATAGTCATTATTTGGGGTTTTATATTCATATGTAGGAGCTTATAGCCACTGTTCTGGATGGTTACAGATGTAACTAAACCCAATCCTGACTGCAAACAGCCTCTCCTATCGGGGGGGGCTGGTTGTGGAATCTGACGTATTTCACAAGTACCTTGTATCTGATTGCTGCTTATTTCCATCACAGGCTTTTTAATGTTCCAAAACAATCCGCATTTATAATTTATTAGGTGTATAGAATTCAAGAGGACAAGATGTCGGAGATTAATAGTTAAGAAAAGTTAACCTGCCTCATCAGTACTGCATGGATTATACTTAATAAAATTCACTGCAGTAACTAAGTAGCAGAAAACATAATCTCTAAAATTAACTTTAAATGGCCGTTATTCCTGTCAAGGATGAGGACACTGGTTTCTTTAAATTGAGAAGAATATAATTTAATAATGAAGAATAAAAGAAGTTGAACATACATTAAACATTAAAACATGAAGAGACAATACATTAAGAGATACAGACATGGTACAAGGTTATATCCTGGGGAGAATCCCTCCAGAGATCTGTCACACAGAAGTCTGGAACTATTCTCCCCCAGTCCCTTAGGGGCAGCTTTGTTGAAAGACTTTGAAAGCTGACACAAATAATTAAAGGTCTAATAATACGCAAAATAGGCCTTTATGAGCTTTTAACCGTCTATTAGTGTTAATTGTACCTTAAAAAGATCCCTGAAGTAGTTTTATTTTTGGTCCATGTGTGACTGCTCTGTGTCACCGCTCCACCGCTCCGACACTGTACGGTGGAGACTCCCGCTCCTGAAAACTTAAGCACTCCATCTCCTCCAGGAGGTGTGCATGTGGCTGCTGCTGGGCTCTTGTCAACAGACATGCACCATGTATGCCGGCTACACACGCCTCTCTGGCTAGAGAAATGCAACCCAGGCTTTCATAGTTCCGGCTAGAAATCTCTCAGCAGTATGGTGGATGTTGCAGAATGAATAATTTTATCATAGATGTGCATTGGATAGACTGTGAGGCGGCAAATATAGCATAATATAGAACCTTTAAATGCTGCATTTGAACAAAGTTAATTGGATTTGATGAGACCTCTGCAAAGTGTTTTAGTTTCATGTTGAGTGTCTGTCCTCCAAGGACCAGTACCCGCTCAGACTAATGGACTTGCAGACGTTCTAATTTGTGTGCAGCCTAATGTCTGAACCGCGTGCAGTTTTCCTAAAAGCCATGTAAAGGTCAATGTGACATCAAAGCAGATGTTAAAAGCAGACTAAGTTGTTTGGGGGAAATAAAGTTCAAACACATACACATGTGCACAAAGAATCCTCTAGAACTTCTCTTTTATTCCAACCTGTAGCCATGTATTGATGTCTACATACAGGCATATAAACTGCGTGAGCTGTCTCCTATGAAACGGTATAAATGTGATCTACTTTATTTCTCTCCTGACAGGAAGCAAGGTACTGTAAGGGTTATTTTCTTGAGAGATAAATGGGATGTTTTTTCTGTATCATGAAAGGTCCTCTTTATTTCTCTGACATGTAGCAAACAAAACTTTTATTCATTGCTTTGTAAAGAAGTTATAAATTTACTTTTATCACCCCCAATATGGAGAATCAATCAGTGATGGTGATTTAACCATAAAATAAATTCCTATATATTAACACGTGTTAAAACACATCTGTGTTTTGGGATTCAAATGCTGTCAAGAGCAATTCTGCTCTTTTTGACACAAGTCCATTTTGCTATTGGCTCAAAATACTTCTCCTGCAATTGTTTCTGTCATGACTGGCACCAAGGTGCTTCAGAAATCACACCGTACACATTGCCAAAGGCTCTATAGTCAAGAAGGACATTGTTGAATTTGACATGGAGGTGGCCATGTCAGAACTAATCTCTTCTGCTGTTATTTCATATATGCTGCTGAGCTAATCTAAATTAGGATGAGCAAATAAAAGAACACAAGAGTGAAGGTTGTATATGATATATGAGCTGATGAAAAAACTGATGATGGAATTCTACTTTAATTAACCTCACAATGATCTTCGATCTGTGCAAGCACTTGCTGGATCGCACCCTTGTCTTGTTTATGAATTTAAAACCAAAAGATCTATGCTATTGTAGAGGAATTTCATGTATTAGCTTAATTACCTTGCTCTTAATTAATGTCTAGCTGAAAGGTCTGACCATAAGGCTCCTAAACCGATGTCATTCTGGCCTTTAGTAAACCATCTGCTAAGACCTTGGTTGTTGTAGTCGAAGCAAGGCCGACATCTTTCCATCAGGGAAATGTTTAGAAAACAGATTGTGACCATGAGACTGAAGTCTTTAAACAAAGCTCCCCTATCTAACTAGAGCAGAATAGCTCCAGACTTTTGTGGGTTCCACAGATCTTTGGGGAATATTCTCCCTGGGTTATGACCTCGTATCATGTCTGTATGTCTTAATGTTTTATGCCTTCATGTTTCAATGTGTAATGTTTGTTCAACTTCTTTCATCTTCATTATTAAATTTATATTCTTCTCAATCTAAAGAAACCAGTGTCCTCGTCTTTGACAGGAAAAACGGTCTCCTACACTATTAATACACAAGATCCTTGTCAGCAATTTAAATTATTACAAAACAAATATTAATAAAACAAATATTTATTTCTGCAACAACAATGATATACAAGGTCACTGTATGATGCTTTCAATCATCCTACAAGTCCAAATAAAGATACATTCAATTGTCACACTTTAGATTTGTTGAATTAAATTTAAAAGTGTGGAAAATCATGCATCTTTCGAGCTCAGGTAAGCTAACCTATTACCCATTCTTTAGCTTTACATTCCAGCCTGTGCATTGAGATCTGCATGCACGGTGCCGTGCTCCCCAGCAGAAACCACCAGACCTTGCTGTGATTTCTGAACCAGAGTACAGGTTTCTAAATGCACAATTTGCTGAAGCAAACTTTCTTTAATAAGAACAGAAAAAAGAGCATGACACGTGAGGGGAAAGTTTTATAAATATGACAAAAAATAACCGTAGAATCTGAAACACAGTCATAACCCAAAAGAACCATGTTACAATTGTTGTAAAGGTTTTGGATCATTTTGATGATTAATAACAAAACAGATTAGCACAGATATGCATTTGCTCTTTTAGATATTGAGCAGTTCTTTGTGAAATGTAAACTTGTACAACTCTGGTAGCTTAAAAATAATGTTAAATTACAATATAATTATAAAATTGTGTATTAAGTGAATAGACAACATTTTTACGAAACTCTGATGCAAACATTGAAAGTAAGTGAGAATATACAACTCTAAGATATTTGCATGATTTGCTGCATATTTCTTAACTTGATCAGTCTCTCTATACATTATCTGAGCAGGTTCATGAACTCCTGCTGGGGCATTTCAAGCAGCTGCTTGCTATGAGCGCTTCTGACAAAACAATGAATCACACTCCATTTGCGTTTACAGTGAACACTTTTTTTTAGTCTTAACTGATTATCAGCATGCCAAAAAGGCCTTTTTCTGTTAAACTGAAGCTACATGTTAAAATATTCCCTCTGTTCTTTTTCGAAAAGGTCTTAATAACTCAATATTAAAGCAGCAAATTCTGAATGCTTCATGTTTCACACTTCTCAGCACTTCCCAATGCTTTGCAATGAGTGTCAACACTCTGCCAGGAATACAGGAGTACAGAAGTGAAGATTATTCTACATGTCAAGCAGTTTCACAGACATGATTTACACAGACACAAAGCAGCTGTGCAGTTTCTAACTGCTGGTGCCAGCAGACACATGAAAGACAGACTTTTCTTTTGTCCACTAAGAGAACTTTTTAATTTCACATTAGACCCACACCTCCATGCCTTTAATGCTCTCCGGCAACTTAAGGCTTCTCAGTATGTAATAGAAATAAGCAGACACACAAAAACAGAAAACAAAACAAAAGAAAAAAGAGGCCTTTGCTGTTACAAATGTCATACTCCTGCTTTGTCCACTGTTGCACGAAATTGGACTTTACTCAAATTGCATATAACAGTGGAATATATTCAGCCCTCCTGCCTAAAACAAACAAAAGAACAATGAGAGTGAAAAACAATAATAACAACAAAAATATATATGCCGGAGTAAAATTGTGACTCCTACACTATAATTCAGACTAAATATTACCTTATCCAAACCCTGCTGAATAGTTTCAAAGCAAAGTGCTGCAGAGTATCATAAAGGCTGTAAAGTTTAAGAACACACAGGTGCTGAGATATTAGCTAGCTTCCTTGTTATGCACTTTTATTTTATACTCAGGCATTGAACAAATTATGTTGGATAATAGCTGCTACTTGCAGTTAAAAAGCAGTTTTGTGTTGGTAATGGAACCATGTGACATACAGTGTTTAGAAAAAGTACATGTGAATGAGGGTTGATCAGACATAGCAGAGTAGCAGGTGCATATACTCATGCAGTGATTGTAATTGCAGTAGCTTTTGGAGACAAGGCAGAGAATACAGTGATCTAAGCAGGTGAGTTGGCAGCTTTGCTGTTGCCGTCCTGAACAGACTGCTTAATAAGGTTTTCTGTTGTCCAGAGAAAGAGCCCGGTCATGGCAAGCGAAGAGAGAGAGAGAGAAAGAGAGAGGGAGGGGGAGAGAGAGTGAGAGTAATGATGGGGGAGGGAGAGATACTGAGGAGGGGCACAAAGAGAGAATGAGTGAGAAATATGGAGAGACACAAGGTAAGGAGGGATGGAGGGAAGATAGATGCAAGAACGAAGCACTGAGGACAATGAAGGGTAAGAAAGGGAGAAAGTGTGAGACGAGTACCTTGGAGAATCAAGCAGCCAGTCCATTTCCCAGAGAGACTGCAAGGCTGGCTGTGGCTGGCTTATCCAGTGCTGTGCTGCACTGTGTGAAAGGGGCCAATAACAGGCTGAGTAATAGGATTGTGCCACTGCAGATTGTGCGTGAACGGGTTGGGTCCTTGGGTGTTCCCACATGTCAGGTTAGCACTAGCCTGAATGATACTGGACCAAAAAGCCAAGCCAGCCTCTTGAACTCGCTTTTCAGAAACACAGGATGTTATTTTCATATAGTATGAATCAGCAGTCTTTTTTTTTGTTTAAGAATCTTGTTGGTCTGGTAAAAAAATAGAATCAACATCTTAACAAACACTGTTAACAAATAAATTTAGAAGTTATTCACATAACTATATGTTTTCTCAATTGAACAGTTGCATTATGTATGAAGTCCTGGATTTGCTAAAAAAAGCAAGTTCTCTATCTGTTTCCATTATTCTGATCAAATCCTGCTGCAGAAATAATTGTTTTTCTCAAGTGCACTTTGAAACAGATGACTTTTTATTTGACTTGTCAGTGGTCACTATTCATTTTCCCTCTTTCAATTATCTACAAGTGTCTCTTGTTACTTTAAAATATTGCTGATGTTTAATATTTAACCGTTCCTCTGATAAACCATACTTTGTCTTTTTAGAGTGTTTAATATTTCATCATATAACCTTTCCCACACAGATCATGATACAAAGCTTTCCAGAAGCCTTCTTGTTATATGTATTTCCTTGTTTGTCTTTGATTGAGCCAAGCAGGCAGAAAAGGTAATGCTCTCCTACTGTTTGCTCACAAATACCACACAGAGCTTCGGGAATCAGAGACGTAACAGCAGCATTTGCAGCCAGAACAGAGTTTTTGTTGTATGGTTTTTCCTGATGCTACAGGAGCAGAAAAGTATTTTAGTGCATGAGGGGTCAAGTCTCTTTTCAGTTTTGGATGCTTGGTGGTTGGATCACCTAAAGTTTGACAAAAAACTGACAGGTGCTCGTTTTCCCCTTAACAGAAAACAACACAGACTGTACCTGATTAGAGAAATGCTCTCACTCATAGACCATCTGTTCCAAGATTTCACACCAGACCAACATGGTGGTTTATTTGCAAACTTATTAAATTTCTCCCTGCTTTGCTGTCGGTGGCAGGTAAAACACCAACAATGAGTACTTAACACCACATAAATCACTACTTTAGTTACTGATAATTATTATTCTGTATCCATGTAGTTAAAAATGAGATGAATAAACTTTAAAGGAAGAAAATCTCTAGAACTGAAAGTGTCAGCCTGTCTGGAAGTATAACCTCATCTAAAGTAGGTTCTGTACTTATGTATGGTTTAGTTACTGTAACTCACACAATGTCACTCTGAATTAGAGCTTGTACAACTCAACAGTCCAGCTTTGAAGCCCTCCTGCTTCATGTCCTATTGGTGCTTTAGCTCACATTTAGCACGTCCCATTGCATTAGTCTCAATCTGTCCCCTTACCTTGTGGCTCAGCTCAAAATGCTGCTGTCTAACTATTTCCATCTGCCCGTTGCCTCTGAAATTTCTCCATCACATTAGCTGCCCTTGCTTGTTTGCTTGTGTGTGTGTCAGAGTGCAGGTTTTAATTGTAATCGAGGCGTACAGCTGTGATCAGTCAATTCATTTAGCACCTCAAGGTGTTGCTAATGCCTTGGCTTCCAGCACAGATCAAGACAGCAGTGTGGAAACAACATGACAAGACGAACACTGCCAAATATATAGCCGTGTGCCATTTCTACACCGACACAAAATGCATTCATGGGTCCAGATGATGAGTCAGTCGACTTTTTGTGAGCAATTTTATAAGTATTGCTTTGAGATTATTCAAATGAACTTCCCACTTGGTGCACTTGCTGCAAGGAGAATCCAATTTATTGGTGCACAACCAAAGCCATGATTACTGCATGCATTCTGCTTTCATACTAGGGTAACAAGCCCACAATGAAGATATAGTCACTGGCTCTTATAGCTGCTAGCAGCAGGGAGCACTCTATAAATCCTTCAGAATACTCCCATTTCCCACCAAATTTCAGTCCTCTGACGTCTCATTATTCTGGATTAACTTGTCACAAGTGCCACCTTTGAGAGTACTGTGGGGGCTACAGATGATGGCCTAAGGGTCTATTCATACCCTGTGGCAGTATGCTATCTTATACTGGCAAGGTACTGTGTAGAGAGCAGTGAGGAAAAAGGAAAGTTTTACTTGCTGGAATTTCCTCAAACCAATTTTATTTTGACCTTGGCACAGAGTCATTAGTCTCTTTTTCTTTGGACCCAATGAGCTGTGATACAAGCAGGCATTTTGAAAATGTGATATCGCTGCATCCTTCATATTTAAGGTTGTGAATAAAAAAACATGTGAATTTTGATGCAAGAAAATATCAAATATTTTGGAACAGAATTATTGAGTCACAAATCACTGTAGTGGACCTGCTGCTGGATGACAAGAAGCCTAATTCTGGCAGCTGGAGTCAGTGATAATTAGGCTCGTAGGTAGATACATTTCATTATGCCCACTGAAAGACGTGGCTAAGCCCTGTGTTCCTCTGTAATCCCCCCACTGCGCTGCCCATTATGACTCAGCCTCAATCCGCTGCACAGAGAGTCATCTCTTTACTCTAACTGCAGCAGGCCAGATGAGCCCGGTGCCCCGGGCTCACTGACACCGGCCCCGTCTCAGGTGACTTGAGTCACCTCGACACAGAGCTGAAGTTTCTTTCACCCAGGCTGAATAAGGATGAAGGCAGAACTGCTAAGTTTCTCTTGTTTAAAGATAAGATAAGGCTAACAACTGTAATGGCTCTGCAGGGAAAGAGATACTCAGGATAATAGAAATCCACTTCAAGCATCCATCTAGATATGGTGGAGAGATGTGCTGATTTCTGGCAAAGGGAAAAGGCAACTGGTTTGCATCTAACATCATAGTTATGACTGCAGTAACAACAAACACAGCGAGGAAACATCAACCTCAGGTTTATGCTCCTGAACATGATTTTCTTCGCTCATTTTAACTGAACTTAAATCAAGAAATAAATAATCTATTTAAGGAAAGAAAAAAAAAGCAGAGAATGAAACTTGGATTGATTTTTTTGGGGATGTATGAAAGTCCCTTTTCAACTGATTTTAGTCTAAATTGCTTCAGTTTTTTCTGTTTCTCTTCATGAATCTTTCATAAAGAAATGGGTTCTTTCTGCAAAGTCAAACCTTTCTCAACAGTTTTGTGAAGAGACTCTCAGGAACACAAGTAAAAACCGAGGATGAAAGCAGCTCTCACCATATGCCAAAGGGCTCAGAAGTAAAGGTATTACAAAGCACTTGTTCCGGGTGACTTTCGACTGATGAACACTGATTTTCCTCACCTGCTGCCTCATTATAGTTTAAAGCCACAGAAAGACATTTGCTGAGTCAAAGTGGGCTTTCGTGGTCATGTTTAAACAATTGACAAAACAGGAAAGTGCTGAACAGCAACAAACAATATGATAAAAAAATCTTTACACACCCTGCTTTTTGTGTGTTATAAGGAGGAACCGTTATCCAGATTTGTAGTTCATAAAAAATGGTGCAGAGGAATTTATACGTGAAAAAACCCATTTAGGACAGTGTTCTAGTGTTCTTCCAGCACAAATCTGCTGTAATTTGATGTTGATTACAAGGACAGAACAGAACAGCTTCTTTCCTTTTTTTTCTTTTGCTATAAAACAGTTTCTGTCCTTTCAGCCACAGTTTCTTTGTACAGTCAGAGCCTCCAAGCCCAATGTTTTATTATTTTCATTCTCACATGAAATCAAAAATAAGTTTTAATAATTCCTAAATTATAATGTTGTAGTACTGTTGCAGTTATCCTTAAAAATGAAAGCAATAGTATTTAACAGAAGCATATACTAAATTGTTTGAGGAGGATATATTTCAGTCATGCATTGGACTTAATGAAGACTCACTGCCCTGTTGGTTCTTCACTCTGTTGTATAGATGACGTGAAGAACCCTCCATTTTCTCAGCAGTTTATGTAATATTTTATCCTGGACTATCAGCTCCAGCAGCTTTAGAGGTATCCCCAATGCAGAACAGTGTTCCTAATCAGTTTGTTCTGCTTTTTATTAATCTGATTCTGATGGCCAAAAATGGCTGCAAAGCTGATTAAACTTTCCACAACAGACTTATAGTTGTGTAACATCTTGGAGCAGATGTTGTTATCTAAGCTTCCTTTAACAGTAGTCTGTCATTTCCTTTTGTGTAAATGATCTCTGTGTTGCATTTCCAGTCTAGTCTGTTTAGTCCAACTGAACTTCCATCACCTCCACCTCTTTTTCCAGGATGTATCCAGTGTTTTGTTTACTCTCGTTTCTCCTGAAGTAAAAAATCATCTCGTTTTTTTTTTCCAAGATGAAGTGATGTTTTTTTTTACACCATCTCCCAAACTGTCCAGTTCTCTGTTCTCATCTTCTTGTCCATCATTGATACACCTGACAACTGCAGTCATCACAGCATTTCTGCAGATGACAGTTGTACTTGAAGTCTGATCTGTACAGTGTGAAGGGAGACAGTGAGAGTACAATCCCTTGTGGCGCTCCCGTGTTGCCGAACACCATCTATGATACACAACCTTTCAGTCTCACAAACTGGGATCTGTCTGTTATGTGGTCATAAATCCTCAAAATGCCGCATGATTGGTCCAGGTGAGAGTGTGCTGTCTGAAGCAGGTTGATGATGGTGTTTTCAACCCTGAGCCCATTATGATAAGCAAACTATAATGTGTAGAAAGATGTTCCACTGCTTGTTGAGGAGAACCAATAACAGCCTTTCTAGGACTTTGATAATGTGAAGTGTTCGGACAGCTGGTCTGTATTTGGTTGATATGGTTGGAATTTTTTGGTACTGGAACAAAGCAGAATGCTTTCCACTGGACATGAACTCTTTTCTGTGGTGCTGAAGATTCTAACATAGTTATTATGAGCTGGTTTTCAGAGCCCTGAGGGTTACACCATCTAAATCTGCAGCCTTATCTCCAGTTTCTCCAGTTGCTTCTTCACCCAACAGCAGGAGACAGACAGGCGGGAGGGAGATGAGGCTGAATTAAAGTCCATGACTTAGCTGCAGGGTGACTGAGTGGAGGTGTGACAGGAAAGCTGTGGGTTCATGGAGAGTGTGTGTTGTCTGCTGGGCCAGAGGCAGGGAGGGTCACTATCAACCTAACATTAACATTGTTAGTTATAAGTTTGAATAACACAACGAAAAGCAGAGCAGCAGTCACATATAGTTTAATACATTCCAATTATGTCAGCAGGGAATATCATCCATGCATCTACGTGCCTATTGGGGTGTGAGTGTGTGTGTGAATGGGCTATGTAGTGTAAAGTGCTTTGAGTAATCAACATAACTGGAAAAGCACAATATAAATACAAGTCCATTTACCATCTATTACACCTTTGTCTGCTCCTTCTCTTCCTGCTTACACATGTTTTAGAGAAAGGAGGAAGACTTCCTTTCAGTTGCTTTTTGTTTACCTTTATCCAGCACAAAGTATCTATAAATGTGTTTCCATCCAAATACTAAGTGAGCTTTAAAAAATTCACAGCATAGCGAGTGTGTGGAAGTTTTTTTCCACTACCCTGTTGTAAGAAATCTAGTAGTATAGCAACATCAGCAGGTGTTGATGCAGGCTATGTTACACATTTGTGATACAAACAGGAGTGCAGGAAGCAAACGTTTGAAGAAAAATACATAAAGTTGTAGACCTGGGCAATAAACCAAAGAGGGATTTAGAGAAGTTCTCTGGAATCTTTTAGCTCTAATGTCAGCTGGCTGGAGGGAGAAACTGCTGATTGCTTTTGCAAACATTCATGGAAGTAGCATTTTCAACACCTTTTTTTTTAAAAGAAAAGGCAAAAAGCATTATTTGTTCGGTATGTATGATTTTTTTTTCAATTCAGAGATTTTTTTTAACTTTAAAAGGTGCAACAAAAAGTGATTTAGCCATGTCATTTTCCTTTTATGCACGTTCCCAAGAAAGATTGGTTGCAGACCTTCTCTGTTGTGTTATAGACTGTATGATTTCAGATATAGCTAATTTTCTTTTTTTTATATTCAGTTTAAAATAGTTTTCAGCAGCCTATGTGCTTTGCGTGTTGCAATCAAGCAAGACAAAACATTTTCAGTTAATCATCTGCATTGTAAACATTTCATTTCAGAGAAATTGTAATACAAAAATAAAAGCTTAAATGCCCTCACTAGCCAGCAGAACAGTTGCATTTTCTTAACCCTAACTTTAAAAGGTGCAACAAAAAGAGATTTAGCCATGTCATTTTCCTTTTATCACGTGCCCAAGAAAGATTGGTTGCAGACCTTCTCAAGGCCTGATATGAATGTCATTCTGATCATTGCCCTGACTAGATCCAAGTAGTCTAAATAATTTCATGCTATGACTTAATCCACGAGAAGAAGGATTAAATTACCCTAAATGATAATTTTGCAAGGCGGAAGCATTTTGTTCATATCTGGATATAAAAAACTTCAGGAAAGAGATCCTAGCCCTTTTTCCTTTAATGCAGTGTTTTTTTTGCACAAATAAACATAAAATTCCCACCTGATTTCCTTAATGAAGCAGCCATTGTAAGGAAATGATTGAGAAGGTTGCAGTAAAAGTCGTGGTTCACCTGATTCATGCTTCTGTTTGGTTCTTCTTATTGTTTTTCATTTTAAATTCAGAACAGTGTAGAACTGCACTGCCATGGACATTGCAGTATGAGCAGGTGGTTGCAAAAATAGACCATGGACTTGGTGCTGAGCACAATTCAGGATGAGTAGGCGGTAAGATGAAGGCCAAGGTTTGGAGGTGTAGTCTGTGACTTGTAATCGTGCCGCTGTCTCCTGCACCCTTCTAATCAATAAACCTTACATCCTTGTTTCTTTCTTTGCCACACAAAAAAATTTCTAACCTCAGCAGTTTAAAACACGTTGTTAGCATCCAGCACAGATTTTTTTCTATCTAACCTTAATATTAGTATCTTTTTATCTTATCTTTTTATTTCCATTCTGCAGAACTTTTCTCTCCTCACTCTCACAGCACAAAGAGAAATTTCGCTTTTCTCCTCTCTACTTCAGTCTACCGGGGCGACAAGACTGAGTAACAAACTGAGAGAAGTTCTCCAATTCATCCAAGTTGCAGCTTCAGCTACTTTTGCTCACTTAGAGCCACATGCAGCAGCCTTTACAACAAAAACAAGTCCCACAGGTTTATATAACTTTCCATGCTTGAAGTTTGCTGTTGTGTTGTAGGCTGTATCATTTCAGATATAGCTAATTTTCTTTTTTTTATATTCAGTTTAAAATAGTTTTCAGCACCCTATGTGCTTTGCGTGTTGCAATCAAGCAAGACAAAACATTTTCAGTTAATCATCTGCATTGTAAACATTTCATTTCAGAGAAATTGTAATACAAAAATAAAAGCTTAAATGCCCTCACTAGCCTGCAGAACAGTTGCATTATTGATAGATTCATGAGTCTGCCATCACAAGATGATTACACTTCCCATTCTTAAAGCTTTGTGGTATAATATTAAGATTATACATTTAATTTATCCTTTTATACAAGAAGAACTTTGTGTTATGTTTTGTTTTTATTGTTTACGTTCGGTTTCTTTGTGTTTGATCTCATATAACTGCTTGGTTAAGTTTAGGCAGTCCCGGCTGCATGGGGTGCCATTGAGGGGGCCATGCCCACCCATATGGAGGCAGCTCTGCCCACTCCAGACAATAAGCTGTTTTCCATTTATTTTATTAGTTTTTTGTTCTTTTTTTTAAAGTGGAACATCCATCTTCTCTTAAATCTAGCTATCTTGATTTGTCAATCCTACAATCCAACCAACAAACCAAGGCAACATGTCAGAATTCATTATATCTCCAGTAGCTGGAGTGTAAATTGCAGCTGAATACTACTGGTAATAAACACAAATATATTAAATTATTTCTACAAATATACAAGAAAGAAAAGTGAGAGTGCAAATGGGAGTAAGAGGAAACAGCCATGCAGCTCCACTTCTAAACCACTAAAGTCAACAGTCACACTGGAGTTAATAATGCTAGGAAGGTTAGCTAGCAGCTATGGCAACAAAGGAGCATGAGGAACAGCACCAAGGAGCAATACATACGCCCAGTAACATAAATTGATTTTACATATAGGCAAAAGGGTCACACTGCCTTGAAGTGGTCCTTCATCACCATTGCTCCTATAGCTACCTCCATAAATGTTTCCCCCAATGTTGTGAAGAGAAGTGAAGCTTCTCTTTATGCATCCCTGTTGCTGGTGTTCACTTCTGATTTAAATAAATGGACCAAGCATAACACTACACTGTTTTTTTACAACATATTTTAGGATTAATTTCCTCGTTTAGTGAGTGTTGCAGAACAGAGGAACTGGAGTAGCTTTGTGTTTGTGGTAAAACTACAGAGAAATCAGGAGCGACTGTACTTTCTTATTGATTCTTATGAGTTTGGCATCCACAGGGGATGCAAAGACATTCAAATGCTTTACTTGAGAGCTCTCAACAAGCATTATTTTACACAAACGTCTTAATAAGATAAAGAGCAGACTAGGTTCATGTTGGACCAGTGCCTTTGATGGCTTGGAGTGGAAGCTGTTCTGGAGTTTTACTGGATATGAATGTCCAGTAGCCTATAGTAAAACTAGAAAATGCAGAAACAAAAATGTAATTCACAAACTAACTACATGAAAAAAAGATCTTGGTCATGATGTATGGAAAGCTCCATGAACATGACATCAGCTCACCATACAGACAGCTTTAATTTATGTGGGTGTATTTAAAGGTATTGCTTTATAAAGCAACACATACTTAACAGAAACAGAGTTGGTTAAAACTGATTTTCCACCACTCTGAAAGTGAACTGAATTCCACAGTATTTATTCAAGTCTGTGCGCTTTATGTGCTTTATTGATAGCTTTTTATACCATAGTGTAGGTGCAAACTTGATTGTTTAATCTGGTAAACAGGGTTGTAGGACACCTGTAAAAAGTTCTGGTTAAATTGTCTGATAATTGTGCTGGCTCAAATACTAGTTGGTATGCGTCAAAACATTTGCTAACTTGTGTTATTTCACAGTTTTTTTTTTAACACAAAGGCAAGACAAATTATTAATGATTTAATATTTTCCTTTAACCTATTTGGGAATTGGGTAATTTTAAAGACTGTGATGGAGTATAAGAAAAAAAAGTGAGACGCAAACATCCTCTGCCTTAAGTAAGACTGTTCACTCTATAGTTTATCCATTAATTTCTTATAACAGACATGTTGTTGGGCATTATCCCTTACATATTTAAGTATTTTAATCAAGCTCGTTATCATATTTTAGAAGCCCTAAATGTCACAGTCTGTTAATACAATGTACTTTTTTCACTAACTCAAATCTATAGCCATTGTTCAGCCTGAGACAGATTAAATTAAAGATTAAAAAAGTAATGCTCCCCCCCCAATGTCCGCCTTCAATTGTGCTTCTGCGGCCATGTTTGGGTTTAGGCAAACTAATTTACTGAATTGGTTTGAGCAATAGATGTATATGGATAAGTTTAGGAACCAAAAAAGCACTGAAGGTCCTTAAAAAACATCAGTATGTGAGTCTGACAAAGTGAGAATTGGGTGAATTACATGCATTAATAACTGAGAAACACTGAAATTTCTTGGTTTTATTTTTTGCAGAAATATTATTGAAATGACTTCAATAAACCACAAGACAAAGATCTTCCATCTTATGATTTAATAGATGAAGACTCCAGAAGAAAGGAACCTTTTTTTTTCGCTATGTTTTAAGATCACCTTGGGGCCTTTTGCCCTCTTTGTACTATATAATGCTTGATAAAAGACTTTAAGTGAGGCTGTGTCAGACTGATTGCACATGCAACAACAGCAATAGTGAATTTACTTGATCCACAGTGGAGTAATGCTTCCTGCCTGTGTAATGCTTTGATCACCGCAAGACACTAGCAGCACTGGGCATGTTTCCTACCTTTAACACACCCCACACCACTGGAATATATTAGCATATTTTGCCCTAAAATTGCCACCATGTACAGCTGCATGGCTGGAGGTTAATGTTGTCTTCAAACAAATATGTTTTCCTTTGGTGGAGGGAAAATGTTGCACAGAAGACTTTCTTAGCAGTTGATACTGCTCTTAACATTGTTGCAGCTTACTGTCGTCAGAACATTATGAACTAAAAGCATGCAGGAGCTTTGTGAATTTTGCTCTTTAGACATTTGGCAGAACTTTAAGCTACCGTTTCTACAACTTGTTGCAACTAATTTCAGTCCAGTTTTAACTTGCATCCAAAAAACTGAAGTGCTCTTGCCTTCACGCTCAGTAACTTAACACCTATGAAAGACTCACGAACTTTGGCAACAGAATTGTTTCTTAGCAATGTCTCTGCTGTTGTTTTCGTCTGAATGCACCGCCTTAAGCGATGCCAGGCTTTATATGCATTGTTTTGAACATGGAAGTCTGAGGTTGGCACAGAATGGTAAGGCATAAACTCTCCAGCCTTTGTTTAGATCTGGCCTGGTCTTCTTAGGATGCTTTCAGATAATTTGTGAATTCTACCGAGTCTAAAATTGTGCCCACATTGTCAGTGCTGCACATAACAGTTATCAGACTGGATTACTAATGAGACTCTTTGCAAGGGAAAACATGTCCAAATGTCAAGAACATCAGTGAAGAGTTTTAGCCTTAAAACACTTCCTTGGCATTTTATACTTGTGAGCTAGAAATGATATAAAAGATTTCAGAAGGTTTCATCATATCCTTACTAGTTATGCTATTGTGAATGCATCAGATATGTTACATTGGGCTGTTTCCCCTATTTCTACCACTCATCCATAAAAAAGAAAACTTTTCATTTTCAGATAAATATGGTTTTAAAAAGAAATATTCTTTAATTGAAAATTACAACTAGAAATTGGATGTATATTATGTGTAATTCATATATGTTTTTTTTTTTTTTTGCAATGGTACTCCCCTGCTTTGTTGTTATTGCTAACTGTGCCCACAATGAGGAGGCCGCAACATTTCACTGCCATACAGCACACTGCATTTGCACTCGAAAACATTGCTGAATCACACAGTTATGGTTTGGACGAGGAAAGTCGATAAGTTCCTGGCGGAGATGTGCGGAGATGGCTAAGGTCACACCTGTAATCACGCGGGAGCAGCACACTCTATTGACACAATGATGAGACTCCACAGACAGGATTGAGATGGGTGCTGATTGCTCCTTATTGGAAGATGGAGTCAAGCTGTCATGAATCCTGCTGTTTCACAGATGGAGTTATGCACCAGCAGTCACATGCTTGCACAGGTCACGCTTTGACACCCAGCCACTACAGGCTCTTTGGATCAGATATATAAAGGCCATTGTGAAACAGGCGATTGTTAGAGTGAAACCTCTGAAGTATCTTGTGTGTACATGGGCAAATAAACTGCCCCTAGCATGTTGGCCCACACCAGTACATATGCAATCACATGCTCCCTTGAATGTAAATATCACCTGTAGAAATTAAAACCACTAATGCTAAGCTGTAAGGTAGGAATCAGTGAATATATTTATTACTACCAAAAGTTTAATTTGCTAATAAAATATATAGGCTTTCCTGTAGCTCAGTGATAACTATCAAAGCATCCATCTCTACTGTATTTTTGAGAAAACATTTTTTGAAAACTATTCTTAGACAACGTGTAGAGAGCGTCTCTGTGTCTGCTGCCTGCTCGCCTCCTCTGGAGATGTTATTTCAAGAAGGTTCCACAAAAGATCAAATGTAGTTTTTTTTCTCCAAGTTTGAGATGGTAAGAAAGTTTATGTTTCGGAAAGAGCCCTCTTTGCTCACAACTTGAACAAATCACCAGTGAAAACAATTAAAGAGCCATTTCTTCCATCAACAACAACAAAACTCATCATACAATACAATACAATACAACCTGTCAGAATATGGAAGAACTGCTGGGGTTTTCTCAGCTCAGTTCTAACATGTACTAGACTGTATATATATATATATATATGACTTAAGGCCAAAACACACAGTGATGCACGATCGTGATGCCTCCTCTAGCACCAGTTGGAAGCACTCTTTGAGATGCAGGTCCAGTTTGACCACGAAGACTGTGAGCTGTGGTAAAACTCACTATAATGGGTATCAGTTTTCGAAGCAGTAAAATGACCAACGTGGCCAGTAAACTATGTTTGTAGTTTCTGACATGACTAAAACAACCAGTGAAGGGTGTTCAAAGTTATTTGAACTATTTCTCTTTGACTAAATACAACATTCACAACAGGACTCAGATGTTTATATTATATTATATTATTATTATGCTCATATAAAGATAAGGTTTACAGTCAGCAAGCAAATTGCAGCACAACTGCAGCAAGACAGAAGAATAAGAAGTAAAGCCACAGACAAAATGGTAAAACTATTAGTCTGGGATATACACATAGAGAGAAAAATAAAGAAATGAAAATAACATTTTTTCATTGTTTACTGTGTGTAAAATAATAATGTATTCTGTATTTTGTTGTGCATTGTGTTTTTTTTTTTTTGGTTTCCAACAATCTGCCTTAGGGCAGCTGTAGTCATAGAAGTAGCTTGTGTAAAATGTAGAGTGAAAGAATAGTGAATTCAATGTAGTGTTGTAAGTGCTTTAACCCCTTAATGCCTGAATTAAGAACAGCTGCTCAGAAAAATCCATTTCAAAGTCTTATTGTGGCCTTTTAAAAAATCAGGAAAAAATTTACAACTTTTTATTGGCATTTTTACCATTTTATTACAATGTAATAGGTCAAAATATTGTAAAGTATAGTCCGCTGCTTTCCGGTGTTGACCAGGAGGCATGAGACCAGTATCAACTGGATTTGAAATAAAGTTTTACCCATAAAGTGTTGAAAAATGTCTCAAAAAGGTTGAAATATGAGACATTATGCATTAAGGGGTTAAGAAGAGTTCTATAAATCAAAATTTTTATTATTATTATTATTATTATTGTATAGTAAGCCAATACAAATATTGAAAAATTGAGTTGTTAAATCTACAATCTCACAAATCTTGGCGTGCCTATGAAATGCTGCATAATTCATTCTTTGCTACGTGTGTGTTTTCTTTTTTACTTAATTTTGTTCCTTTTTTCTTCACACACGTGTGAGCACAATTTCAATGAATAATTACATTAACTGCAGCATTCTTTCTACAAACAATCATAGCTCTATCCTATAAATTGTATTTTTAATGTAAACCAGCAAATATCAAAGTGACAGTAATTCAAAGTTTTCCATACCCTGAAGCTGATGCATTGGATAAAAAAAAAAAATACTGTCAAAACATCTGATGTTTGACTTATTTTACTGGTGCTGTGGAGGCAGCAGAGGGATCCAGATTGTAAATGCATTTTAAATGAGAGCCGTCTTAGCTTTGAAAAGACATTTGACTGTATTATTCTAATTAGACTGTGAGATGAATTTCATTATTATTTTGTATGCAAATTGTTTGTTTTTACAGTGAAAACACTATTGTTTACTCTTTCTCTTGATTTAGACAGCACAGACCTTCATTAATTCATAACTCCAGTGTACTTAAATTAGACAAAACAAATGCTGGATGCTGGACTGGTTGAGTTTGTTTGCTTGTAAGTGTGTGTGTGTGTGTGTGTGTGTGTGTGTGTGTGTGTGTGTGTGTGTGTGTGTGTGTGTGTGTGTGTGTGT
>JBAMHX010000007.1:20918330-20933254 GCA_037177515.1 Pseudomugil tenellus | reverse complement strand
CACCGTGACGGAGCCTCTCAGCTCTACCTTTTCATCCATTTTGGGATTTTCTGATAATGACGAAACACCAAGATGGCAGTAGGACAGCAGGACTTCAAATCCGCTCTTCAGAAACCTATGGGTCACGTGATGGTTTGTGCTGTCCAGTAATTTAAACAGTCAATGGGCAAACCACCCCTCCGCAGACCACCTGATCTCCAGCAGGTGTCCAGCTGAGATGGAAGTGTGAGGTGCATTCATATCTTCATCTTTTGAACGGTACAATACTTTGTGGACCCAACTGAACTCTGTTCTTGTTTTCATCATGTTAGTGCATCCACAACATGGCACCTTCATGACTCAGCAGTAATGTTCCCACTGCAGCACATAGCTCAGATATCACCACTCTCTGCTGATTCCACAGTGGCTTCACTAGTGTGGGACCTTCCACTTTGTTTTAAACAAGTCTGGTGACCATCACAGTCACAGAAGCATGACAATCTTGATCCAACATATTGCCAACACATCCAGTTACCATTTTATACTAAAATTGTGCAGCAACTGATGTCAGAATCGCTGTGATGGAACTCCTTGATCCACTTCTGAAGTTGACTAGTGTACTTACATGGGCTTTCCTGCCATAGTAGGGGAAATACATCTTATCAATGCGACCCCCAGAGGGGAAATAGTGCATTTGGACTGGGTTGTCTTTCTGCAAAATAGAAAAAAATATATAATTTAACAGCAAATAAATATATGTGGCTAGGATGTGGACATAAGCTCTGCAGGTTGCATCACCAGACATGAGACTGTAGCAAATTCAGATACAAATCTATGTATGGATTTACTCTGTAAGTCAGAAAATATGAGTTTTACAAGTAAAGGTTTGCATCTATACAACTGACTTTTTAATCAGTATACTAGACTTCTAACTTTCTTATGACTTGTAGATTTGACTCTCGTAGTGAGACTTAGAAATAAGGAGAGCAGTTTGCAGTGACAAAACCTCCGATGGTGTCCTAGCTCCATTCTGACATGGCTTTATACCTTCATATCAAAAGCGAATTGTTTCAAAACGAACACGGCACAGGATGTGGGCAAAAAAGGAGAAAACAAAGGACCGTTTGGAGTTACAGTGAGGAGATTAAAATGAAATGTGAAGCAGGATGTGCTCAAAGAAATCTAAAAAGTGACATTTCCTGCAAAAATGTGACACCAATTTGACTATAAATAAACTTTAAAATGTCACCGGGATGAGATTTAGAGACGCCTGCATGATGATTTGTTATGCAACAGAAATGTGTTAACACTCCTCGTGGTCTTATCCTAATAATTTACATATTTATCTTACCCTAAAGACGTCAGTGACGGCATGCAGAAAGATACGAGACACAAAACAAACAAAATACAAGGAAAAAAAATAGAAAGATCAACAGAAAGGAAAGATTAAATTCATTACGGTCATATGGTTTTATGACAGAAATAAAAAGACAAATAATGCACACATAGAAAGAGACGTGTGTAATGTGGGATTTGTTTGTTTTTCTTTACTTTTACTGTGCAGTTGATGTAAGGATTTCCCTCCGGCTTCAGCCCAATGATCTGTGGAGGAAACACATATGATCATCTGATCTGCTGAGAGACAAACATCTGTGGGGATAGACGGACGGTTACCCTGTTCATTTTCAGAAGAATGCAGGGTTTTCCTTCATGGTATCCGAAGTTGGGATCGGTGAAGCCGGAGCACAAGCTCAGATACGTCCTCTTGAAGTGACAAGCTTTCTTGTTCATGTCCTGGCTGCTCTCCTGCAAGGTAAATTCTCCCGGAGTGCAGTTGTTGTTCATCTCCTGCTGAGAATCATTATATCCTGACAGGGAGACGGATATGATTACAGATCAATTCAGGCTTTCCGATCACTACAAGCAGCAAAGACAGGTCTAAGCATTAGGAGGGAAGTGCATTTACTCCGAAGGAAGGACTCCAGGTTGCGGACATACTGTTCGTACTTCTGAGGTTCAGATTTGTTGAAGGAGATGTCCAGAGAGTTGGGACGAATCACCAATCCTGCAAAAAGATAACCATGGTAAACAAGGAGATGGAAAGCATAGAAACTAATGTTTGTCCTAATGTACAGCCAGAAAGCACCGTCTCCTCAGAAAGAACATAAACAGATCAATGAGGAAACACACACAGCGGTAATGCTGCCCATAATTCTGATAGCATGTAATAGGAGAGAGCGTAAATAATGGATGCCTGAAAGAGAAAAAGTTTCCGGGAGACAGACTGACCTGGACTGGGAACCCGGTCTCGGTATCTCGGGACGTAGTCGTCCAGAGTGAGCAGCAACACCCACATGGTCAGGGCGAACATGCCCGCCAAGAAGCAGTAGAAAACCAAGTAGAAGAGCAGGATGAGGGCTGGAGGCGAGTCGGAGAAAACACACACACACAGCAGAAAAAGAAAAAAAGACGTGAACACACTCCAGTCTCTGATAAAAACCCCTTTGAGAAAAACCGTTTTGAATCGAGGAGGAAAGGCAACAAAGGACAAACTAACACGAGGCAGCTTTTCAAAAAAAAACACCCCACCCCCCCCCCCCCCCTTTTACACACACACACTTTTTTAAACAATCACATCAATGCTTCTCTTTTTCAGCACATGTAATCTTGTCGGAGAAAAAGATGCATTTAATGAAACATCTGACTCAAAATGGTTCACCAGCATCCAGCCTGCACATGCCCTCTAAACACACACACCCTCCAGCCTGTACCCCCTTTCCCTCATTCCTCTCCAATGCTATCCCACAATGCACCTGCCCGGTGCGTGAAAGAGAGGAAAGAATAGAGAGGGAATCCCATTTGACCTTGACAGGCATGCTAATGTGGGCGGCCATGCAACTGCAATGGAGCATCCCACCGCACAGCAGCACGGGGGCCCGAGCAGCCTGGCGGAGGGTGGCGCGTTCCCACCGCACTCTGCAACATAACCATTACATAAAACACATCAGATCAGGAATGCAGACCCTCACTTCTGTTCTGCCAAAGCACCTAAACCTGCACATCGCAGACAACAGCATATATTTAAATATATATCTGGGTTGCTTATTTCTGTCTATGAGGAAGGGGGGGAGGGGGGGCACACCTTCAGTAGGATCATTCATCCTGCTGAGCCTCTTGGTGCAGGCTTCTCCTTTACATATGATGTAGGCCTGAATGCTCCTCAGCTAATATCCGGCATCTCACATTGATGCTGAGATGTGCAGCAGCTGTTTGTGTGAATCAACATGGATGGAAAAGCACAACCTTCATCTGAACAGTGTAAAGGGTGTGTGTGTGTGTGTGTGAGAGAGAGAGAGGGTCCTTACCCCAGCTGCTGGCCGTGCGACCCAGCAGCTCTCCGGTCCTCGTGTTGTAGATGGAGTCCTTCCAGCTGGACACGGGCTCCTTTTTGGCCGCTTTATCCTCGGTGCTCGCCATGGTGATGGTGATGGGGGGGTTATTAGGTCCAAAGTGCCGGTTGTTCTATCTAGTAAATAAAAAAAAAAAAAAAAAAAAAAAAAAAAAAAAAAAAAAAAAAAAACACAAAAAGGAAAAAGTAACATTTACCTATTGTCACAGTAAAATTTGTTCACCAGAGAAATTTGTGTATAGTTTGATGCATAATGAGAACTTTGTTGCAAGAGTGCTGTTAGCAATGTTCAGCCTGTTGGTTGTGAAACGAGATAAGGAGAGGCAGAGATTGGAAATAAGCAGAAACCACTTTGAATGTGTTAAATAATGGATTCTTTGCTACACTGATCGACAAATCAGAATTATCTTTCTTACTCACGTCCCCATGCCAAGTTGAGATGATGAGTCAACAGAAAAAAATGTGGGAGTCTAACTGTGCCAAATGAAAAGCAGGGATGTTCAAGACATAACAGTTTTATGTGGCTTGGTTTACTTAACCTGTAACATTTTAAGTTTAAGGGTAAATAAACAACATGAAATTCAAAACATGTCTATGTTGCTGATATTGTTCAGATTCGCTTCATTCATATCTTTTCTGTATAATTTATCAAAACAACAGTTACATATATGGACTTTTATTAGTGGCCCCAACAAAAGTGCCTTCTTGTTCTCCTTTTATCATACGTGTGATGGGTGGTAACCAGTGTTAAAGTGCAAACCACTCTCTATTCTGTTGGAAGGATCTGACACCAGGTTATTTTCTATCTTTTTACTTTTAAACAATATCAATATTTCTTTTGAATAAAAATATTTTTTTCCAATATCACTGTGGCAGCTGTATAAAAAATAAAAGCGTGTCTCTTTTTATACGGTGACCTTTGTTCATCACTTTTTCTTCCTTAGTCATAATTCTGTAACAGACCATCTTTTCCAAACACAGTAGAGAAAAAAATTCACCCACCCCTGCATGATAGCTCACAGGTACTTATAAGCATTAAATATTCCTACAATACTTCATGGACAGTTGTTCTGAGTCATAAACTCAAATGTTTTAATTAAAAGATCTCATTTGACCTCTAAAATGCTCACAGTCATGCATTAACCCATGTGATTTAATCCCCATCCCCCTCTACCGTCACATCCACGCACACCCTTTTCTTGCCCTCTACTTCTTTCACCTGCCCTCATCTTCCCCTTCACCCCTTGGGTGCAACATGTAGCAGCAATGGAGCAGCCTAACCCAGCAGTAGATTAGTGCTAGGGAATGTGTGTGTATGAGAGAGGCCACATTCAGAGACATTTCTCTGGGGAAGTCAAGCCAGCTAATCCAAGCCCAGCGCTTACTCTATCAATGCCCCACCAGCTGCACTTTGCCCCAGCACTCCGAAAGACATAAACACAAACGGAACATAACCCAGGCAGGAAGATTTCCACTTAGATGTGTATGAAATATTGCATACCAACACAGTGTGTGATCATGAAAACAGACATTTGCTGTAGAGCAGAAGTGTTAGATACACAGATAGTGAAGTAGCCTACACATGTGCATGCAGCCAGTACAAAGACCATACCAAACTGTGGGAATAAAAAAAACCTCTAGTTAGTATGTAATATGCAAACTTTCCCAGTTGTCAGTACTGCTACATGCCCTCTACTAATCAGAATATCCTGCACAGACTCATAAGTGAAACCCTCTGGGACCCTCGGGGTAAATCTGTTGGTGCAGTCACTGTAGCAGTTTGGCTGGCTGTTCAGATGGTTGGTGGATTATTTGGCTGCTTAGCTTACTGGTTCTGTTCCTCTTGACATGGTGGTCAATCCATTTAGATAGATTTAACAGGTGATTTCCCTTTCAGAATAAGATAACATGTGCAAATGTTTGCAGATATCTCCTCTCATGAAATGCCCAGTCATGCTTGAACACATGTGCAATAGCATATCTGTATGTTTAATTTATCGTGCATAACCTGTTAATACATGGGCAAGTACACACACACACACACACACAAACAAGAGAGTCTGGCAAGCAGCAGTATCGTGTCTCATCAAGCATCAAGTGAGAGCTGGCAAGAGGCATCAATACGGCCAAAGCCCACTCTCCTGGGCTCACCTGTCGATTACACTGGTAAAGACAAGCTGCCTGGTGCCTCAATCCATCGCCAGCAGCTCTCACTGGGCCAGTGGACACCTGAAGAATTCTGATGCCAGGAGGGAGTAAGGGACCTCTGCTTTACACTGGCAGGAACGTAGTGGTTTGCCTCTGCTGCACAAACTATTGTGATAAACAACTCTACAAAGGTATGCGGCAGGAGTGATGCAGTTTGTGAGGGCTGAATAAGATAGGAATGCCAAGTTCTTCAGTGAATTTCATGGAAGTGACAATGTAACATAACAAATGCAGAAATAAAACACAAGTGTTTTACAAGAGAAAAATGTAAATCTTATTTATGAATTTTATACATATTCATATATGTTGACTAAAATTCAATATTATTGTTCAAAGGACAAAATGCAACAACCCTCTGGTGCCTTACAATTAGAAAACATTAAAGCAGGATCAAAGAGTGTTCGTGACAAGAAAGCATAATGGTGGGAGGTTCGCTGTTGGCGTGAGATTCACTCTGCTTGACAGCTAACCTTGGAAGCATAAAACAGACAGACCAGAAATATTTCTAGTTTTTTGTTCTTTCCATTTTAGTTTTAAGTACGAATTAAACTCTGACTATCATTTCTTCCTCAGAATGATGCAAACAGGCTGTATGCAACACAAAGACAGAGTCCATAGATGGTTTCAGCACCATGGACAGCTCTGATGTTTATTCTTTTGGTCTCAACTGCCCTTGTCAGGACATTAAATTTAGCTAATCCAGTACTTTATTGATTAGGTAATTCAAACTACAGTTAATAATTAGATGTTATCTGAACCACAGATTCTGCACAAACCTCACCTGTAACAGATTAAAACCTTACCTTACATCTTGGCTCCATAAAGCTGCTGCTCACATGAAGGCCTAACTTTACAGTAACTATATTTGCGCATTAGAATGATGGTCATATATAAGCAGTACCCTCCTCCCCATTTCCTTCCTTCCTTCCCTCCCCATTTTCTCCCCCTTTTAAAGTAGAGGTCGGCGACTCCTCCGAAGCTAGATGGCAGAAGAGCCCCATTGCAGCTGAGCTCCGCTTTGCGCCGTCATCATTCCATCTTTGCAATGCAAATTGCCCAGCCACATCACTCCCAATAAGGCACCCGCTCTGTCTTCAAAATGAAAATCACAGTTATGGTGGGATTGCCAACCAGGCGAATTTCTTTCATCAGCTTTCTGGATGGGATGTTGCCTGTCTTAAGTCTCACCTAACTCCCTCATCTCATTGCGCTCTTGACAAATAGGCGCATATAAACCACATACTGTCATTAACAGAATTCATTTCTTTCTCCAGACTTACATTCTTCCCTTAACCCCCCCCCCCACCCCCCCTTTTTCCTCTGCCTTTGCCACCCACACCTCACTCTTCCCACTTCATGATCTGCTATCCACACATCAGCCAATTCACACACAGGACCTCTCTCCCTCTTTTACTCCCCTTCCCCACCGCTGCACCCTCTCTCTCTCTCTCTCTCTCTCTCACACACACACTCTCATCCTCTCTCTGCGATAAAGGTAGCCTTCAAATTGTAGGTTAGACTCCTCTTGGTCCTCAGCAGATTCGCGGAGCATAAAAAAAGAAAGATGTTGAAAAGCAAATAAAAGATCCACACACTTGATGCCCCTCTCAGCAGAGATGGTTGAGCCCTCGTCCAGGTTGCTGTGGTCCTCTCCTAAAATTCAGTCTTCACTTCTGTCCAACCAGCTGACATAGCGCGGCGGGCGGCTGTTTCTCCTCTGAGAAGGGACTCCACTTCAACCCGACAAAGATAAATTCAGCTTTAGGTTAAATGTTTTAGTTAAAAGCATGAAGGGGATTTACAAAGAAGGATACTACGACGGATCTATTGAACTGCGGGACCTTTTCAACAGGAGATGCGTTAAATGTGGCCGAGGGGACTTTGTTCAAGCGAAAACGATGAGGATTAGGACGGGAATTGTTTTTTGGAATCTCATCTTTTCACTGATGTTCACTTGTGTGAAAGGTAAGAACCACTGCAGCAAATCTCTGTATCTTCTATGTCCCTCAGTGTCTTGTTTGAGTGTGTGCGCGCGCGTACATGTGTGTGAGAGCTTGTCAGATATCAAAAGCTTTAACGTTACAGACGTGCGCAAATTAGGCTACCGGTTTTTTTTTCTGCTTGGAGTTTTGAGGGACGCATTTCCGCGGTTTTGTGCTCAATGCAGGCTTTGACTGAGTCGCTCAATAGATATTCTTGCGGTAGCCTACGCTTCTTCTAATAGACTACGTGAGCTGCTTTGCTTAGTAGGCTAACTAGTGAATTGTTGAGGCGCAAGTGCATGCACTGCAGATTTCCTATAGGATGTAAAGAGATTGGTGTATGGAGGATAAAGCCTTCCCTTCATGGGGCCGACTTTTAAAGTATTTATGTGGGATTTGCGTCAGGCTGTTTCTCATTAGAAATGTGAAACCTTGCAGGGGCCGAAACACTGGAACCAAATTGTTGACTGGTATTTATCGGACTTGCTAGTGTGTGCAGGTGTAAGGTGGGCTTTTTAGTATTCTAGTGGCTCTTTCACAGAGTCTGCTTGTTTGGATGCTGGCTCTGGCTGGTGACATAACCATTTTTTTTACCATTATAAATGACACATCTTCAAATCGTTGAAAATCTCGGCACTATATAACACTTGTCTTACAAGTCTGGACATGATATTCAGAGCCAAAACTCTCAAGCTGTTTATTGTGCTTAAGTCTGTTTCTTGTATATTTTTTGTAGTTGAATTCGTGTAACTCGCACTCTGCAACATCTGTCAAAGTCAAAACAATTGTTGCTTATTCACCACGTTATTTCCACGTTCCTCTGACTGCCGGTGCAAAGAAAAATAAAATACACACTGAAAACACGCAACAATCTCACCTGATCTATGCAGGAAAGATAATTTCCAATGAGAGTGCGCGAGTGTTTCAATGTAGGCGGTGTTTGACACCAACGTATAAAATGATCATTTCTGACCTAAATTAAAGCCATGAAAGTACAATTCAATTATTTGCCCAAAAATGTTCATACACACTAGTGTGGATGTAGAGACATTTTATGTGTGCGTCAGTTTGTGTAAGCGTGTGTGTGCATGGCCACTGATCTCTTCACTACTTGTATGTGTTTCCGAATATGAGCAGATATCAATTTACATGTAGAACACCCCCCCCCCCTACTCTATGAGTAATTCTCATGTCTGTCTACTGGGGGTGGATGTGCAGCACAGCATCGCCTACCAGGAATGAGCAGAGTAGAGTCGAGCAGAGTTGGGCACAGTGCTGTTTCATCACCACCCACATTGAGGCAATGTCAAACCTTGAGGCCACTGCCAATCCCCCTAGTTCTGTTACTTATTAGAGAGTCAGCCAGCCGGGAATTGGCGAGGAAAGGTAGGGGGGGAGGAGGGGAGGAGGAGCAAAAGGCCTGGATCCCCATCTTGGAAAAGACGTAAGGAAATAGTGAGGATGAAGGGTCTCGGATCTGTTCTGACAGATGACATGATGTTTGCAGAGGTGAAAAGATTTTGGCTCAGACTGGCCTGTGACTCACTTTTCCTCAGAAGAAAATGATGCCATTTGAAAAAAAAGGAATAAAAAAACAGGAAAAATTCACTGGAGCAGTATTTGTGTGTGCATTTCTTAAGTAAAGGGAATTAAACCAGGATCTTGATGCACACTTTAAATTCTCAATAGAGTATCTGCATTAGCTGAATGAAATTTAGGATTAAACAAAATGCATCATGAAGTGGACTTCAGTAAAGGAGTAAATAAACCTCTACACTGATTTTATCTGCAACATAATCTAACTGTGGCCTCTGTACCATAATATCTTTCAGGAATTTATAAAACTTCTTGACTGACGAAGATATGAAAACAGGACTACAAACATGAAACATTTTGTAAAGGAAATGGAGCAAAATGGCCACATCAACATTATCACAGTCACATTGCAATTATTGATCATATACAGTCAATCACACTTACACTAATGAGCTGCTAGCATTGCACTTTCATGGAAAAGGTCTATGGATAGTTATAAAAACAATGGTATTCTTAAAATGATCAACAGAGTTGTGGCCACAGCTTTCTGCATCTGCTCTTTGTGGTTCTCAGACTAACATAAGATGTGAAAGCTGTTTAACTTTATATTTATATTTCAATGAGTTGAATCCATTTTAGGTGTGACTGTTTCAGATCTAATTGGATTTTAGTGTCTGAGGAGATGAGAAAGAAAAAGCAGGAAGGAATGTGATCATTAACCTGAAGGGTCATAATAAAAAGGACAAACAAAACACACAGTCCTGTTTCATCCACCAACATCAAAGAATGATTAATGACAGTCATCAGACAGTTAAACACTGTCTAATGTGTTTGAGTGCTTTATTTTATTGTGATTACATTGGATTTCCCAATTTTAATTTATTCAAAATCTTGCTAAAACACGTTATACTTTGTCAGACCAATCTGTCACTAATTGCTGGTAATCAGGTGTCTTCTGACCGGACTAGAATCTGACCACTGAGCTCTTGATGAAGACTTTATCTCAGGGTGATTATGTAAACAGGCTGGAAAGGCTATTGGGGCTAATCAGGATTACAATTTACCAGTGTAATTATACTCTATCTACAAGGAATGCACAGCATTATCCCACTGCCCCCTAAGGTTTTTGATATACAAGTACAGAAGAGGGACATAAGTACAAAAAGAGAATGCTGAGTTTCAAAAGAAGTCAGTGAGGTTCAGCTGGATCAGAAAAGAACAACCTATTCTCTCGGATAAAGGATACAGGAGCATGATTGGCAACCTTTAGCCTTTCTTAGTGCTGGTATCATAATAGATGGTTCTCAGAGGGTACGCGACGTATAACTCAGCTCACTCAACAACATCCTGCTAGAAAGGCCTGGCCAAAGCTTTTAAATGTCACCGCAGGGTTTCTGTGAAGACCTGATGCTTTGTGGGTATATTATATGTGAGTATATTAAGAATAGCAGTGTTAAGTTAGTTGCTTTTCCTTTGGAAGGAAACAAAACTTTTTGCTGTTTGTTGAGATAAAATGTATAACATTAAAGGGGAAGCTGTTTCCTAAGACAACGCCATGGATTCATGGGTTCCTGTCTCTTCTCATGGTACTCATGGTGCCATTATTTTCAGGGGATGAAACTGTGATTGGAAGCATCTTTGCTGCTAATTCACCCCCCCCCCATCCTATATTACTAATGCAAGAGTTATATACCAAAATTAAAAATCCCAGTTGCAATGTACTGTTGCAAAACTGTGTTTTAATAAATGAAAGTGGATCAAGTCATTTATTATGGGTCCAGTTTAATGAATGAACTAATAACTACAAGGGGAATGTGGTTGCCCCATTAAAGCACAATAAATGCCTTAAAATTCTTTCACCAAAATAAAAATAGCATCTGCAGTATAACATAATATATTTTCAGTTTTGATAACGTGTAGGCCTGGAAACCCACATACCCTCATAAATCTTCCTCCACAGTGCTCACAGCAGCTCCTGTTTGTTACTGTGGCTGCTGACTGGATTTTTGATATGTGACAGGAGAACTCATGCAGAGCATGGTCAGGGAAGCAAAGTGAGTGACTGCGAAGGTAACGGAGGAGGTAGAGTGCCTAGCATGATTCAAAAGCAATTAAAATGATGAGTGCACATTGCTTAACAGATGACACACACCACGTCTCATCAACTTTTAAGGTGCACACAGATCACAGAATATGATAATGGCTGAATTTACCAAAATACCACTTTGCATTTAATTGACTTCATTGTAAATTTCCTCACCAGCTCTGTCAGGCTGTAGGCGTACGCAGCATTTACATGGGATTTTGTACCATGTCATCCTCATGTTTATCCACCTTTTTAATAAGAGGGAGAATTCATTGCTCCTTATAGTGTTTCATTTACTTATAGTGACTCGTGCTGTTGGTCCAACATGCTTCTTATTTGATTTTCTATCAAACCACATCTAACTTAATAATAATAAAAATAGAGCAAAAACAAGTATAGGCAGTGCCACGGTAGCAGTGATTATTCCATCCTAGCAGTATCATTCCACTGCAGGCCATAAATATGTGAGAAAACTTCCAGTTGATTCTCTGGAAGCTGTAAGAAATTAAAGCACAGGTAGGTTAGAACTGGCAACAAAGAAAAAAGGAAAATATCAGCTTTTTTGTTCCCATTTACAGGTCATGAGTGCTAAAACTAACAAGCAACATCACAAGTCAATAAGATACTGCATGGCAAATAGCATCCGTAGATACATTTGATGTTTTATGCTCCACAGTGCTCCTGCAAATTTGTTTGCATGCGAGAGGCAAAAGGTAACATTAAAACATTATGTATTGAATTTCTAACCAGGTGAATTTTAGTTGCACTATCAGCTCATTAACTTACTTAATCAATTAAAAATTAAAAATGAGACAATACTAGTCAGGGGATTTGTCTCCAAGTAGAGTGTTTAGTTAACGAGATGCCTCCAGAACTTCTGAATACATTAATGCAAACGAAGAAGTTTCTGTAATATTTTCACTGTGCATTTAAGGAGTTGCAGTTTCATTGTACATAGTCTCACCCTCCTATAAAAAGATTGAATATAGCATACAAGTTTGATGAATCTTCACCATAAGGTGGTTTGTCACTGATGAGCCCTGCAAGGATACTCTTGTTGTTTTCTTTAGTTGGCAAAAGAATATGAAAAGATTCAGATTGATTCTTTTAGATGTCCAGTAGCTGACAGTTCCCATCCTGCTCTTCAATTATGCCAGTTACTTGAATGCCTGTTAAAAATCTGATATTTATTACTTTTCATTGTAGTTTCCAATCTATCCAGATGAGAAAAATGAAAGCCAGAATGAGGAGGAAGCACTCATGTGAAAGAAAATGGGCCAATAGGTGTAACTTGAACCATTGCTGCAGATGCAACCCGGATAGTTTTACAAGTTTCTGGCTACAAATTAAGTTAGACGAGTGAAACGAAAATACAAGTAGCTTCATATTAAATCTTTCTGTGAATGCCACATTACAGCCTTGAAGCAACAATGAGAAATATGGGAAGATGTCTTATGGAAAGGAGTTGCATTGGATTTGCATTGTTGCTTCTCTGCTTGTATTTTCAGTCGACACCGCAGGTTACTGTTATACAGTCAAGTTCCAATTGTACCATTCAATCTATTCAAATGAAGTGTGACAGATGCAAAGCGAGCACATGCACATCAGCACACACACAATCACAAACCTGCAAAGTTTTAAAAGGCTTCCTGAGCAACTATTGCCTGCAGGTGGAGAAAGTGTAAAATGTGCAGCAGCTTTACTTTTTTTTGCTTTGCATGATCAAAATCTGCTGGACTAAACTGCTGCCGCCATTACTTTTCTTTCCTGGAGGGGCAGCAGGTTAGATACAAAAATGGTCTAACAAATTACAGAAAATACACAGCAATCATTAACAAGGTATTTAGCTTATGAATAATTTTAAAGGAAGCTACGAGTGGAAGTTTGGCCCTTACCTTCAACTCTGTAAACAGGCTTTTAAATAGGAGATGTTTAGGGTATGAGGGTAGATGAGGGTAGAAACTGTTGGGTAAGTTGCAGTTTTCTTCAGCTATAAAAGACAGATATTTGCTCAATGCTTCTTTTCTTTTCCTTTTTCAGGGAAAGTGAAGTGTTGATCTTATTGCTTGTTTGAGAAATTGGAAGCTAGAGAGAGACGAGAATCCTATTAGATGTGCTGTTGGCTCACAGTTTTGTGTTGTACAGCAGCTCTCACAGTGGTGATCTGGCATCAGGTGCAACGTGGCTCAGTAGCACTTCGAGGAGGTATTGGTGTCTGGCCACAAACCACTATCAGTAGGGAAGTAGCTAAAGCACCATCACCACTGACTTTGGGAAATAGTTATTATACTTGGCCACCCAGACACACAACCTCTCTTATTTCATTGTGAAGTGGTGAGTGTTTGGTGTGTGTATTTGTGCATTTGCCTGCTCTGTTTAAGTGTGGCATTGTATTTAATTTTAGTATTTTTCACCTCAGTGGTTGGCAATTTAAAACCACCAAATGGAATATTTCAGAGCCCCTTTTCCAAATTGCACCGACATACTCATGAGGTAATAGTCATTCGCTAGAAAGCCTCTTTTCTGTTTTTGTTGTATGGGGCCCATTTCCTTTTCATCAAGCATGCAGACAAGCGTAGTGAGGAGCTGCGATTATACACATTCTATCAGCATGAATTGTGAGGGTGTAGCACAGCCATGCAGATAAAACCCTGCTCTATGGGGACATCCGTTGAAGAATTCTGCCTCCAAAGGTTGTTGTATTGGCCTTTGGAGTCATTGCTGCTGTGTTCATGATTTTACTGATGAAAAGTGACATCTTCTGCATTTTTATGTCTACAGCTCAGAAGAGTTTGTTGTAAATCTAAGAGAAAAGTTATTTGATTTCCAGAACCAGATATTCATTTTTTATTATATTTATTACAGAATACAAGAAATTAAATGGAATATTTTTGTTCTTCTCTACATTTGTCTGAGTAAAGTGCACACTGGAAGCAATAAGCGGAAATTAAATTTCCCTTTTATTTTCACTGTTTTTCTTTATTTGTTTTGCTTTGTTTTAAAAGTTCATTTGTTCAGCCCACATTACGCTTAATGTATTTAAATCATTTTCCAGAGCTGTCGATTTTCATTTAATCATCTGTCTTTTAATATGGAAATGAATGAATCAGTGCATTGAGGCTGAATAACACAAGTCTACTTTTTTTTGCTGTTCTGCAAAGGGTGTGGATTCAACAGTGAGACAGGAACTTTGCAGCAAACGAAGCCCACCAGTGTGTTTGTTGACCTTTGTTTTGCTCTGTAAGGGCTCTGTCTTTACAGTCAGGGCTCTGTAACCAGGCTTCACTGATGGATATCTCTATATTGGCTGACTCACCTTTAAGGTCAGGTGCAAATCAATGCAGGTTTTCTTTTTCCACTTTAACTGTGACAGCAAAGAGTAAAGCAACGGTCTCCCACACTGTTTGCGATGGGCCACCTTGATAAAGGATGATGAAATACCATCTGCAGAATGAGAGGTCCTTGACTAAACATACAACCCCGTCAATCAGGCGGAAATGAAGTATCACACAGAGAGAAGATAATACATGCAGAAAAGAAGACAACAACAACAGGAGCTTGAAAGTGCATTGCTGCTGGGCTTTAGATTTGTTTGAAGACAGATACTCAAGCATCAATTTGCTTTGTAGCCCGAGTGGTGTTCAAAGCAGGTGTCATTGCATTTTTTTTTTTCTAAATCCAAACTGTTCTATCCGCACACTGTTCTAACACACAAACATATATA
>JBAMHX010000007.1:20905177-20918267 GCA_037177515.1 Pseudomugil tenellus | reverse complement strand
TTAACAACTTTGTGACTTTACCTTGCCATCAATGGAGTTAAGAGTTAACAGAATGTTTGAATTTATTGGTGACACAAATTAGGGCTTGCAAACTGTATAATTTCCAAACTTTCTGGTCTACAATGTCATTATATACCAATGTCTACCTTTCAAAATTGTAAAATGATTATGTTTTGCACAACAGGACTCATACATGGTCAAAAAGGTAAATTAGATTTCTAGGCTTCAGAATGCCACATCCATGTTTCCCCTTGCAAATTGTAGCATACCTACATTTATGCATGATGTCATGGCAAATATTATGTGTTCAAAAAATCTTTTCAATAAGTGGAGAGAGTGGTGTTACACTGCCAATTGTGACATACGAAAAGCAAGTTTCCAGTTTTTAACTTTTCTGTCAGTCAAAGTTTAAATAGCTAGGGATGAAAATGAAAAGCAAAGTGGTTGTGTTACATATTTATGAATGTCTGCACAAAAACTCCTAAATTCCTCCTTATACAAAACAACAGGCAGTTTTAAATGTTATCATTACAACGTTTCTGTGCCATTACTGTGATGTGTATGCATTTTTGATGTGTGGACAGGCATGCATATTTTCTTGTGAGAATAGACTGACTCCTTACATTCCAGGTCATAGATAAGCAGTTTTAAACAGTAAATAAAGATTTAAGAGATCACAAAAAATGTATAATAACATTAAACGTGTATTACTTATACCATGTGTAGCCTAAAAGCTTTCTGCAAAAGCTCTGTTCCTTATCAGAATAGGTGTAATAAGGCATGAAACATCTTACCAGCAGCTCATAGAAGAAAACAATTCACCTCACACATTGTCAGGCGCCAGGCTCATGACAAATGCACACTCTGGCCTAAATAACGAGACGTGTGCATGTGGGGGGAAGAATGTGAGTCACTTTGTTTCCAAGCATCTGCTACATGATTCTGATATCATTGCAACAGCATTTTTTCCTGAAGTGACACCCCTTTACAATTCCATATATCAGGAATATGGGGTACGAAGTTCTCCAGGTTTTCAATGTATCCCCTCTCAAACACATCTGACTCAAATCAATGAGTGCAGAACTTTGTAGGCCGTCAAAGCCATTTGAGTCAGGTGTATTAGAGCAGGGATACATTGAAAACCTGCATCACATCAGCCCCCATCAGAACAAACTGAGTAGCCTCGAACTACACACAGATGTACATAAAACAACACAGTGTGAAGTTAGGACAGGGTGTCCTAACTGCAAATAAATGTGTAATCCATTTAATTAATAGAAGTAGTTTATTATAACGGGTATCAATGGTGACATTACTGCATTTCTTTAATTGCCAATAAATTGAATTCCATTAATAAGGACAAAAACTGTTTAATTTCTCTATCACTGCTTGCTGTAAGCTGTAGGATTTTGCTTCGATTAGATCAGATTTATTTTTCTTGTGCCCAGCTGAAACATAAAGCGGAGGAAAATAGTCAGTGTTAAAATATAGCAGATCAAATCAATGTGCTTCAAGGGCAATAAAGCAAATGGAAAACAATCGGTTTTCCAGACCAGGTTTGGACATTAGACTGGAATTCAACTTTTTCACAGTCGAATATCTGATGTGATTAGGTTGAACAATGATTGTTTATTTTGCAATTTAGTATTAGAAAAACAAATAAATATCTATTGTAAAAGCAATATTTCATCCCTCCACTCACCCATTACCTGGAGGCATGTTTGCCACTAATTTGAATGGAAGTAAAGGCCTCCTTTCCTCTTCTGCTCCACTTAGTTGTTACTCCTTTATGGTCTGATACAAATTTGCAATTAATAGTGGACAGCATGTTGGTCTCTTACATGCTCACACAGGAACTCTCCTTTCATACACTAGTATAGCCAAAATCATGTCTCTTATTTTCTCCCATGCCATAAGTAAACTGCAAATAACCCATTTATACTGTAACCAATTTGTTTAGGCCTTGGAAATATTAGGATCCCCCCCATGATGCATAATGCATTTTGTTTACAAAATCAATCTTATTCTCCAACTGCGCTAAAATGTGGTTCATTAACTAGTTTATTCTGCCCCAAATCTCTGTGTTCACTGCAGGAAGCAAGATCACGTTCAGTATTTCTGTCTCATCCCCTACATTAGAATTACAGCAAGGCCAAAACCAGGCATAAATATGCATGTGCTCAAGCTCAAACAAACACAACGTTCAACACCGATGAAAATATACCTTAAAAAAATCTTATCCGGGTGGGACGTAACTGTCATTTTCCTGTCTGTCTTTCGAGCTGGGAATGTGACAGTCTGTTATCAGCATCAGAAGTGGGGCAGCCAGGTAAAAAGTGGTATTTCTGTATGTAAACATAAGGGCAGTGGTAAATGTAGGTGTTTGTAAAACAGCTGGAAACATTCCTCAGCTGTCTTTCAGGCAGGTCTGCCTCCTGCTGAGGACTTTGTCTCCACCAGACCTGTATGATATGATACAGATTCATATTTCTGAACCACATTTTCCCTACTGTGCAATCACAGCATGTTGTTAATTTGGCTTTTCATTGCAATTCATGGACAGTATTGCAACGTGGCACTAACACGGGGTCAGAAAAGACTCAGGGGATTGTGCTCCACGACTGAAGTGATGATAGAGGTCAAACCGGGCAACCGAGCGGTGACAGTGGAATTCAAAGAAGACATACTGACTGTCCAAGTGATAAATGAATTTAATGCATATCCCGTCTCATGTACAAGGCAACACATGTTGTCTTCACATTTTCCTTTGAAGGAACAAGATGAATGTTTACAGTGTTCTTTTTATAGATACAGCTTTTATGGAAGTGACAGTGCTTAACATATTACAAGCTTGTATGATTCACAGCGTTGAAAAGGAGATTCTAATTTATAATAGATAGCATAGAAAAAGGAAAAACAAGGAAGGTGATGGATAGTGGTGGGGACCAGGGGGCTGAGTTGCAGTGCAGGGAGGAAGGTAGGGGTAAAACAAGCCTCTGGAAAGAATTGACTGAAGTTTGTCATGGGCAAAAAAAAAAACAAAAAAACAACAAAAAACAAAAAACTGGATGAGACAAACAGGGTTTACATGTGAAAAGAAACATCACTGGTTTGAGAGTTGTGAGCGTGAGGGAGGGATGATGTAGGATGAAATGAGTATGTAGATCTAAGTACAAAGAAAGTTGAAGAAAAGAAGCCAAAATTTGGCAGTGACCCTTTATTGTGTCATCTTCTGGAAATCAGAATCATCGTCGACACTACAAGTGGGGAGGAGGGGGGTTAGGTATTAACCCTCCTCAGAAGTCACACACTTAAGGTTCATCTATGCACAATTTAAACATTCCATGATATCAGCATATACTACCAAGACAGCAACACCAGGAAAATCAGCCACTGCCAAATCGCCACAGAACCCCTTTAAATCCATGAACACAAAGAAAAAAAAAGAAAAGAAAATGGCCTCACAGCAAAGCTCACAGAGTGATCAAGGGGAACATTAATCAGAGAGATAACACAAAGACCAAATAGAACTGGGAAAGAGCTGGAAAGCTCCTCAGTGGAAACTAACCAGGACAACAATAAGCTACATATTACATAAAACTGAGCTTTATGTGGGAAGATCTGTTTCAGTCTGCCAGAAATGTGGCACCAGGATAAAGGTTTATCTTCCAGCAGGACAATCACTCCAGGTATACCAGGTATAGTTCATTTGACTATGTGTGCCATGACTTTTACATATTCAAGTTAATGGTGGTGACCCAATCTCGCGTTGCTGAAAACCCGAATGCCAGATTCTGTAGCTCGGGGGTAACAGCAGTTGTCGGTTGGCAGTTCGATTCCAGGCTTTCCCTCACTCCATGATGAGGTGTCCTTGGGTAAGACACTGTATCCTATGATCCCCCCACCCAAAAAAGTAAGTCGCTCTGGATAAAAGCGTCTACGAAATAACTGTAATGTAATTTATAAAATCATTCCTTCTGCGATTTGTTGCTGCAATTACTTTATTATAAATGACTGACTTTGGGAGGGTCACGAACATGAACAACACTTTCCATTTTGTATTTTTATATACATATAATAAAAAAGATAATAAAAAAAATTTTACGTTTTGCTTTAATATTAGAACATTTTTAAACGACAGGTTATAGCAGATACAAAAAATAAAATGTGTTTCTCTACCTTCAATACTTTATATGATGCCTGTTTATTTATAATATAACAACTATAGATATGAGAAAATCTCAACATACCAAACATTATGTGACTTTTACCCCATAAAGTTTTAAGCACTTCTGAGTCTAAAATGATTTTTACAAGTTTTTCGTTTATGATCTTTAAACAAGAGCTTTTCAGGTTTATGTTACCCTACAGTGATACACATTACTCACAGTTATTTGTGTTGTCACTAGTCATATCTAGTTTACTTGATTTGCACTCAGAGCAATGTTGCGCTTATTAAAATTGCATGTCTTAAGTTTCAAATATATTTCACTTGGCTGTTTTAACTGCTTCAGTCTAACAAACATCAAATCAAGTGTTAGAAGTAACCATCCTGCTGCAACATTTAAAGAGGAACTCCCGAGATGAAGGATAAGTGAGATTAATGGGTTGGAGAGTTATGGATTGTTAAAGCTGTATGCCACAACTTCTCTGGAAAGGTTCCTAGTGTTCTATAAGAAGTATCATCTGATGATGTTTGTTATGGGCTACATAGTTACTCCAAAATACATTTTGTTCTGTAGTGACAAGCAGTTAAAATAAAAATTCAGGCAAACATGCATTCATATGTTGTCATGTGTCATCTCAACCCCAATTTTTTAACCCAATACTTGTATGAATGAAGTGAGTGAAGTCTAAACTACAGCCAAACTATAACAGTATAACTGTAGGTGGTCTTACTTTCAGGAATAGGAATATTTTGTGTAAAATTTCTATTATAAGAGCTGTTTTTTTTTAATTAATTTTGGGTGTTATTTCTTAACAAATTTCTTAATAAATGGAAAAAGCACATGCATCCTCTTGTCAGATATATAAAGTAGAAGCTGATGACTTAGCAAATTATAAAGCAAATATTAGCAAATATTACTAAAATAAAAATAAACATGTAAAAAATTTATTAAGTTCAAGTATGTGGAAACTTGGCAATAACAAAATCACATTAATTTTGGATTTTTTTGAGGAAATACACAATGTTCTCAAATGTTTTTGATTTACCTACAAAAACTACATTTTCTACTTGTTGTCATAACTTGGCTGGGTGATTGATGAGGCTTGTTCAGGCAATTATATGTCAGAGAGCACTTGAATGCAGCAATAATGTGCTGTGTCACAGGTTGGATCATGTTGACCCTGTAGGCGGCGCATCAATGGTGCCATGATTAGCCTGTTTGCTCTGAGGTGGCGGAAATAATTGCAACTTAGACATGCAACAACCCTTGGGAGGAATTTATTCCGGAACGGCGGCTCATCACCAGAAACGACACTGTACATGAAATTGTGGATGCCCTACGTTCTTATAGAGAGACCGGGCCGTTTTGTCGCTTGATGCAGGAGAGCTGAAGAACAATCAGAACAGTAGAAGAGCTCTTTGCATATGTTTCTAGGAATTCTGGTCCAGGTCGGCTCTCAAACAGTTTTCTTTAAACATTCGCAGCTGAGAAAAATGATGAAAAATAATTGAAATGAAAATGTTAGACATGAGGAAAATTATTGACCAGTTTGTCTCATTGCTTAACATTTTAACTGTTTGTTTACACCAGTTTATTAGAAAGCAAATACATTATTGGAAAAAATAGTTCATGCCTGTCTAGTTAGAGGCCATTTGAATTGCATAGCTTCTATGTTATCTGTATGTTTTGCTTTCTATTCCATACTCCATAGTGTGTGTTTGGCCAACTCTATGCAAAACATCCTTTACCTACCAAGTGTGAAAAGCTAATTACACTCGGAGTAAATTGTGGAGGGTAAACCATGCATCTTAATTAGGTCTGAATTTCATTAGACAACACACAAGATAGGCTTGAATTAAAAAAAACATACAATTTGCACTGTGACACTGTGTATGGAAGCATGTCAATGTCTTGTTGTGCAAGTGTTGCATTATACTGGATGTGGAAGAGTGGAAGGAAATGTGATTTTGTGAGAACAGGATTTTAGGGAAGGCCTGTTTTTTTTTTTTTAGGCTGTTGTGTATACGTTAGGATTGGAAAGCTGTGTCCATGTGCATTTACATCATCGTCACAACATTTAGGCGAGAAATGAGATTACAGTAGTTTGACAGTGATAGTGCAGTGTTTGACCAGATGTGTAAATGGTATTGATTTTTAGGTAGCAAGAGCATTAAAGGTGCAAAGTAGTGCTGTATCTACTGTGTGTTGACAGTGAACAGCTTGCCGACCCTAACTGGAATCCCAGCTTGTTATTTTTCCCCGTTGCTCTCTGGGCATCTGGGGAAAAAAAATAACAGTAATGATGCATCCAATGCTTTCCTCTTTTTTTAGGCATTAGAATAAATAACATTACCAGAGTCCATTGTGTCTTTTAGTTTTAAACCGATAACATAAATGGAAATTCATTTATCCCAAACCCTTAAATTCAGCTATTCCGTAAGTTGCTCTGAGCTTTACTGAGAAGAGGCTGTTTTCATGTCAGAACCTTTAAACGTTCATGTGCGGTGTCTGTCCACACCAGCTCCATGCCCCTTTTGAGGAGAGGATGCAGCTTCCGATGCACCTGCTTGGTTATTTCAGAGGGTGGGCTCAGCAAGGAGGGGTGGCAGATCAATGGCAGTATCCACTGGTTATTTATCACAAAAGAAAAGATTTCAGACTCACCACTTTAAGCACATATTTGCTAAAAAGGTTGGAAAGCAAGTGAGAGGTGACATAGTTTTCTCATTTTTGGGCCTCAAACACGAGCTAAGGGGACATGTATGACATAAAAAACCTTTTAGAAAATGAATTTTGCATATGGGACCTTTAAGCTATCTGATGGTTGCCAGATTTCTCTCACAATGTTTGACAGCTATGTGGAATTTCCAAGCAATTAATCTCTGTTGAAGAAATATTGACTTGAACTTCTAATATGTCTGCAGTTGTAACATACACACACGACTGTTTAAAAATGTCACAGTTTATTTATTGCTGCTTAAATATTTGCAGCAGGCAAAGTTTATAAAAAATGAAGTCCTCGTTTTTACTCCCTCCTGTAATGTCTTGTAAAACTTCCACCTTTCTGTCTCTCTCATGTCCACTAATAACTTAATGTTTGTTCTCTTTCTCTTCAGGTTTTATCCATACTTGTGGAGGCACATTAAAAGGGAGGAATGGGACAATAGAAAGCCCTGGTTTTCCATATGGATATCCAAATGGAGCGAACTGTACCTGGGTGATTGTTGCTGATGAGGGGAACAGGATTCATATAGTTTTTCAATCTTTCGCCGTGGAGGAGGAATATGACTTTTTATCTTTGTATGACGGGCATCCACACCCGGCTAACTTCAGGACGAGGTAAGGAAGTGGCCCTGAAGCCATGAACCTTGAAGGCTGAATAAGAATGCTGATAAGCGGGGATGGAGGGATGTGAAGCAGGAATGTCTTCTGTAATCGCTTCTGATGAAAAGGTTATCTTTAATGTACACATGACAAAGACTGTTTATTTTTATCAGAGAGATATCAAACAAGGCAGCTTTGATGGGAATGCTGTGTGTTGGCTGTTTTATTTTTAGTTTTATTTTATGTGGAACAGAAATAGTGCACAAAAAAGCACATCTTCCACTGGGATTGGACTTGTGAACGACTGATTTTTGTTATTGTTGCTGTGATTACAGAGAATTCAGCACATAAACATGCCAAAACCAGATTTAAATGGAGAACATTTACTTCAGAGTTTTTGTCCGAGGTGCAAAGATGCTATTCCAACAATATTAGAAATACGAAGAAATTAGAGCTGTCTCTTTCATGAGATACCATTAAAATGATCATGTCTTTTGATTATAAAAAGAAATTCATGAGCTATGATGCTTCAAGCAGAATCCACTGTCTTATTTCCTGATAAACATGCTGTGCTGGCTTCAGTGATGGATAGGTCAGCTCTGTAGCTACTGTACTTTGTTCAAATGCTTCACAGGAGGAGACAGAGCTGGGGAGACGTCTGAACATCAAACATAGAGATTTCTACTTGTTTGCTTTTTCACTGAACAGGCAAACAACTGTGCGCTCAGTGCACTTTCTGCAGTTTGTCAAAAGTTTGACATTTAAGGGGTTCAGAATTTTTAGCGTCTTTGCATTTTCATGTTGCCCTTTTAATATTTGTTGGAATTATTTGTTCCATCCTTTGTTTGTTTTTGACAGTGAATAAACAGCTGAGCACAATACAGTAATTGAATTTAATAAAAGGAAAAAATAGGACTGTCATGTGAAGCTGAAAGTTCATGAATTTTGACAGAGAAAGGCGTTGTGTTAAACCCTATAAGGTGTCATTATGGCTGAATGGAGCACTTTAATTTAATTATTAATTATTAATTAATTACTAAAACTGTTATTTTAAAGTTTGAGGTCACATTGTACAGTTTAAGTACCAATCGTAATAGTTTATATGTACTTTATAAAGCATCTGCATTCTGAAGTTTAAAAAATCAGTTTATACCTTTTCTTTGGATTTTAAAAGAAAATAAATTTAAATGTTTCACATTTTCTTGGTCAAACCAAATTGTTGAAAACAAGCCATTTATAGATAAAGTGTGCTGTACTATAAGAAGATAATCTTAGCTTATAGAAAATGTGGATGCATACTTTTTTTTTAAATGCCAAAGCCTTTTTTTTCTTTTTGAAAGAAATCTTGATGTCTATTTATTTATTTAAATATGCAAGCATAAATGTCCATCAGCAGGAAGAATGGTGTCCATTCACTAACAGACACTAAAAACAGTGTCAAAAGATTATTCTTAACCCTATTTTGTGTCAACTTCATTGACAGTGGGCTTGGGTAGAGTCACATGGTAATTCAACAGAAAACAAATAGTTAGTAGCCATAACAAAGGGAAATTAATGCATTGAGTAGTTGTTGATACTCTAGAAGTTGAATTATTGTGGATGTTTAAAATGTTGCATTGTGCTTAATCAAGCCTTATAAAAAGGTTTTCTCTGTGCTAGTTCAGTCAGCCTGATCTAAACCACACATCTTATTTTATAACCTTTCTGGTTTTCACTGACATATGAACTCATCAAACTCAAGCTGACACAAATAATTAAATTATGCAAAATGGACTTTTATATTCTCTGGCTTCTCAGTGCGGGTGTGGCGGATGAGCGAGAGGAGCTGGGAGCAAGCGGAGCAAGCTGTTCACAGTTCCGGGTAGAGACCTTGTGGAAGGAAATCAGTGATATGGAAAAACTATAGTTCGATGCATGCTGCAAAATGCATAACATTATCATAAATGTGCATAGAATAGACTGTGAAATGGCAAACACAACAAGACAATTTTACTGACATGGTCAAATCCAACATTTATTTATATTTTTATGAATTCTGCTGATCAGTTTACACTTTAGACAATTATTAAGCCACAAAAAAAAAACCTGTACAGAGAGCCATTTAGTTCTAATTTAAATTAATAAAAAATATTTAGATTTTTGAACGGTCAACTTAATTTTACCACATTTTGAATTCATATTTGGCTTGCAATTGGTCATTCAATACTTTGACTCTTTTATTTAATAGTAATATTTCAAATAAAATAATGAAACTTTTAGAGATTCAGTTTTGTGATTAATTTAACATTTTCTAAAAAAAATAGCACATTTTGGGCAAGTGCTCTATCACACCAGTAGCAGAAATGAAGAAACTGCAGAATGTAATTTGATTCTGTTTGGTTTTTCTTGTTGAGGTCACAATTGGATTTGATATTGATTCTCAATTCAAACTTATTTAATTTAGTACAAACGGGGACTAATTTCCGAGTCAATCCAAGTTCATTCAGAGCAGAGAAGGGAGAGGTAAGCTTGACAGCAGACTGAAAAGTGTATATGTATGTGTAATATATATTTAAACATGTTAAAATTATAGTGCCAGACAGATGACAGATGCAAGTAAAATTCGGAGTAAAATCCATAAAATACGAGTAACTACTCAAATCTGAGTCACTTTAGCAGAAAAAAATGTGGTTTCACTAATGAATGTTTTTAAACAAGTCTATTCTCTATTGCTATGAAAATATATAACATCACGCTGACATGGCATTTTATTAAAATACTTATCAAATGTAGGAAAAAAGCAATTATGGGTAAAAAATGGTTTGAATCTTCCATTGTTTGTTCCAACTTTGACATTTGCTTGTCCCTTTTACTAAGTCAATTAAGCACTAGGTACCAAGGCTTTCTACGCTTTTGTCTTTGTACAGCTTTGACTTTTTTATGTAGAAAAAATGTCAGCAAAAGAAAAATATGACTCAGTTATTCCTTTCATAAGTCTTAAGTGAGCGGTGAGGTTTTGGTTACATTGTTTCTTCATTGGAAGAAAGATTCTGGTCTATATCTTTTGCTTTTGTATGGAGTTTGCATTTCCTAATTGTGCCAATATGAGTTTTTCTCCGTCATCCTCCCATCATTCAAAGACATACTACGTTAGCTGTTCATACATTGACCCTCGGAGCAAGTAAGAGCATGTCTGCCTGTAGTAAATGAGCATTAGATTACAGCGAGTTGTAAACTTCTTGTGTAAAAAGTAGTAGCTTTCCCTTCTCTTCTTATTTTTAATATGCAGACATTTGTGTTAATATTCTTTGTGTTGCTTTCTTCATGAAAATGGCTTCAAAAATAAAAATTGATTGATTTTTTTTTAAAATAAACTGATAAAAGTAAAAGATAAAAGTATTTTGTAAAGCTGTTTTCCTGTTCTTGTGGTCCAGACATAACCATAAACCGACTCGTTATTCAGTTTTTTGCCTATTATATATAGAAAAAGGTTTGGCCTAAATGTGGGATGGTTTATAGGCTGTTCTTCTGTTTAAGGGAAACTGCAGAAAACTAATGTGTTTATATAGATTTCAGCCAACCTCTCTGACCCAAATTTTGCAGCTAATCATTGCAAGGCTTCTGCAGTTTACTATTTTAACAAATAAATTAGGCATTTACCCAATAAACAATGCACAACCAAGTTCAGTTTGTATAGCATTCTGCCTTTTATTTAACTTATTTTTACTGCTGCATCAGTAATGTGCTGCTGGTGGTTGACAAGTTGCAATATAACACTGCATGTAATGATTAAAATTGGGTCAGGTATTGGCACTAATGCTTGTGTTACATCACAAGACCTTAAGCAATAAACCTTTGTCTCATCGCTGGGGTTCTGAATAATGAAAAAAAGATTTTTGACAATTAAGACACTAAATGTTGGATACAATAAACACAAGATGACATGATATAAACTTATAAACTAATGATTTAATTTAATGTTGCACAGCATGATTTCCTCAGCAGTTATAATTAAAACTAAAGTAAAATTTTCAAAACATTTTTCATTGATATATGTTTTTCTCTGTGAATAAAATAACACGCACTAGTAGTTTTACTGATAGCTTATTAGGTATACTGTGTGAGCTCTTTTACTAGACATCAAACATTTCATCTTTGAAAGTTCAGCTTTCATATTTCCTTTTACTGAAGAAGCTGTATGAGAGAAAGTAACTTGATATGACAAAATTTCAAGAATATGTTTCATTAAAAAAGTATTTGTAAAATAAATGGAAGCATAGATTCTGAAAGAAATGTCTACAAAATATTTCTATCTTTCTATGAATGCTCTGGTATATTTCTCAGTTACTGTTAGAATTTGTTATATTTAATTAATTTTTTGTTCAGTTTGTCTGACGGGTTTTGTATTGATAAATTCTTGCTTTTGCTGGAGCTAATCCTGCCATTCGTTGAGGAGGGAAGGCACAACTAATTCTCACTGTGAGACAAAAGCAAATGGTACAAATTTTTGGGTTTTTCCTGATCCAAACCAAACCCCTAAATAGCAATGTTCTTCTCTATGTTTTAGTCACACTTTTGTTTTTTGAAGTGTTGGATCTTCTCAGAGTGTGGGACTATGTGGTGTCCTGCCAGAAAATGATAAGTCTTTACTGTGCCTGCAAGGTCTCATGTGTATACTAGTAGAACTGCTGCTCTCACAATTACACCTCTTTAAAATGCAAATTTCTATCAGAGTAAAAAAAAAATCTTGTCATGTTTTTTTTTTACAATTTTAGTTAACTTTGTCTAGAAAGATGCATCACATAATGTACTGTACCTTTCTTATCTTCAGAAACTTGTTCTGCAAAAACACCTACTACCAAGTCGTAGCTTCCAAAGTCATTCGTTTTTTCACATTTTTGTTGTCCTTTCTCTGAATGTGTTTTTTTCTTACTTAGAATAAAATAGGTAGACATAATGACAGTCATCTCTGGTCTGTACTCTTTCTTCTCCCTCTTTCACTGTATTTATAAATAGAAACTTTGATCAAGATTAAAGAGGGCTTTAATTTATTAATGCTATTAATTAAATGATTAAGGCTGAAATTCAGAAGGGAACAGGACAAAAGCGACAAAATTTTTTAACATGAAAAAGAATCGAAATCCCCATGATGCTCCTGATTAGTGTGTCTCCCCATTGATCTTTGTATTCTCTTTGCTCTATAAAGTTTTGCCCATCCTTCTGCTGAAGTTACACTGTTCAATTCTTTATGCCTAAGAATGGTTGAGTACTCATTATTGTGCTGAGGGGAGTAGAATAGAAAAGTATTGGGTTAATAATGCCTTTTAATAACAATTATAATGCCCCTGTTTCCATGCACAAACTGTGTTTTATAGGGAGACTTTTAAAATGCTGTTGTTATACACACAATAAGCAGAAACTGATAATTTCTGCATTAAAGGAATTAAGAAATCATTATGTGAAGAAGGACAGATGTACTTTCATGACATTTCTGGGGTTTAGCATGATGTCACACAATGTCGCTCTGTGTTGATTTGATCTTTTTTTAAAAAAACAAAGAAAGCACTACCCATACATACACACATTTCTATCACATTTTGATGTGATAGAAATATATA
>JBAMHX010000007.1:20868979-20881774 GCA_037177515.1 Pseudomugil tenellus | reverse complement strand
CATGTGGAAAAACCAGTAAGAAAACAAAGAGATGAACATAGCTACACACACACACACAATATTTTGATTACACACACACACACACACACACACACACACACACATATATATATATATATATATGAAATTAGTTTTTTTTATATACGAACAAAAGCATCAGGATTAAGAAGAGAGGGATTGCTACACATATTTAGATCGCCAGATTGTCCGGTTGAAATACAGCAACAGCACCAGACCACAAGATCTTAACTAGGGTAAGAGGTTGACACTGAGTGAATCTCCTTTCGTTTCATTGTGGCATTGCGAGCTGCATGAACTGGTAAGCGTTGTGGTCACGTCATAGCCGCTGATATCGCTCCTCTCTATACAATTCAACGCAGGGTGATTCAAAGTGCTCTACAGAAACATTCAAACACAAACAGGATTTCACATTTAAACAATAAATAAATGAAAAGCTAATAACAATAAAAAAATATTAAAATCATGATCAATTCCAGATTAAAGAAACAAGAAAACTTAAGATAATGTAAAATGAAAACAGGTGTATGTTCAATAGCTGTTGCATTTAGGTGCAGTGGATGTAGTCAACAACAGACTTTTCTTCGGGGTGGTGTCAGCGTCAAACGTGATCCAGATTATATGCAGCATAAAATTTTTCTTACACACAATGTGCCATGTAGAAAATATTCTGTCCTGGCAATTATACTGGATACCCGATTCTATTTCGTCTGGGAACTCAACATGCACAACACATCATCACAATCCCTATAGATCCACCCTCCCCCCACCATGTTGCCCAGGTTTTATCTTTTTTTTTTTTTTTTTTTTTTTTTTTTTTAGAAAGAATCAGACATGCAATTGTAGTAGAATATGTTTCATTTTATTGAAAAAACAGTCAGAAATATGAGACAGGATTAACAGATGTGCACTGGTGAATTTTTGTTAATACTTCTCTCTGATACATCAGATGCCCACAGCCAGAAGATGGAGTCATTTTGATGTGTTAAATGTTTCTAAAACAGTGGTTCATTTCCAGGCATTTGTGTCAAACTTGCTCAATGTTTCATGTGGCTTCAGTTTCACCATCCCTACCAGCGGCGCAGTCTTGCAAGAGTTAGGAGTTTTGCTGCTGCAACATAGATTCTGACACAGATTAGACTTAATTAGCAGACCGTTGCAGCGCATGACATCAAACTCTGGTTTGATGCAACATAGCAGTACAAGTCTGCTAATTACCCATTGGTTTGAGTCAGGTGTGTTGCATCAGAGAAACTTCAAACACTTGTAGGGCTGCAGCTCTGGAGGGCTGGAGTTGGCCACCCCTGGGGTAAATACCTACATTTTACAACAGAGGTCACTTGCAAACAAGTAAGTACCAGAATATAATTATTTAATCTATATTGGTAGCAACAATAAATCATGTTATAATATTTAAAGTCAAGTAACTAATCAGCCACTAACAGCTGCCCTCCAGGTGCTTAGCTGTCGCCAGTTTGATTATCAGCTGCTGCTGCTTGTGACCATGTCTGCTACGTGATCTCTAGCATCAGTCACTAGTTACCCTCCCCCCAAGGAGGATAGATGGCCCTATTAGTTATTGGTTACCTCAGCTCTGTCTGTCTGGCGAGTGGTGAGTTTCTTAGATGGATGGAAAAAATAGAAAGGTGATATTGGTGCTTTTATATGCAAAAAGCATGGTTATTTCTTATTTCTTTAAAAAAATGTTTGTGGCATGGTGGGTTGTGCATGTGATAGGGTCTGTGTCTTTAAATGCCACATGTTGTGAAAATGTTATTACTTTCTCACCACCTCAGTCAGCTGTATTTATTAGAACTATCCATTTACTTGCAACAGCAAAAATGGGAAAGTTGCAACTTTGTGCTTCATGCTTTTGTGTTAACCACGCCCACCTTAATAACAATAACAAAATACCCCTCCGAGCATCTCAAATAGAAAGTTCTGCTTGGCAGACCTCTGCCAGGCTTATTTTAGGGTTATACATCAGTCAGAGCTCAGTCCTACGTGATCTTTGTCAGAGTGAAAAACAGCAGACCGAACGGGTCTGTACGAGCCGTCAGCTGCCATTACAAGAGTGCCTATCTCACAATTTTAAAGAATCAGTAAAATCCCTCCTGGATCCAGACGGCGATCTGGATTACCTCCAAAATCACTTGTTCATCTTTCTGTTATGAATATATCCTGAAAATTTCACATGAATCCGTCCATAACCTTTTGAGTTATGTTGTATACAGACAAACAAACAGACAGATAAAAACTCCGACGATAGCATAACCTCCTTGGCGGAGGTAACAAACTGAAAACCCGAATTATGCCTGAGAGAACAAAATGTCGAACATTAAAAAGTTCTTGCTTTCTGAGTTTGTAGCAAGCTTTACTCTTGTTACACTACAGTATTCTATTTTCAGTCATCAGCAAACTGGTTGCAGAGAAGCAGAATTAGTGTAAACAGGGAAGGCAATGTGAGACTAGTATATTCAAAGATCTCCATTCACTAAACTTTGGAAAAAAAGTGTCAAACCAAAGCATTTTATGGCAAAAATGTAGTAATGTCTAATTTTTTAATACAAATGATTGATGTTTTCAGCGTTTTGAGACTATTGGAGTGTGACTTTAAGGTGTGTTTGTGAGCAAAATTTTTAACATCATAACAATCCTGTTTCAGTAGGAAAGGTATGTGTGATGTGAATACCTAAAACTGGTTTTATGCATGTATAATTACTGTGTTTCACATATTACCTTAACAAAATCTTTCATTTTAAATGCAAAATATGATGAAATGAGTACAAGTTTAAAATGAGCTTTTTCTATTTTTTAAGATTTTCTTTTATAATCATATAAAAAACATCAAACTTTATAGTCTAATGTTTTTACCCTCACTACAGACATCCACTTTCTTTGTAGGAAACTTCTAGTCACACTAATTTAAATGAACAAATATTCATCGACCTCATCCATAAAACATTTTTTGTTAACTATGGTAAGTCACTGTCATTGTTATATACCTTCCTTTTATGGTGATTTAGTTAGCTCTGTGAAAATGCACATAAATATGTATGCGTCTCTCATTCTTCGGACTAAGAAAGTGTGATACTTGAAGACTCTCAAAGATGATTGAATCTTGGCTGCAATTGGATTTGAATCTACAGCACCTGTATATGAAGGACGTGGTGAAGGGCACATCCAAACTGAATCTCAATTCTCAACGGCCTGCCAATCTATCAAGTTTTACTGTGCATAGTATTACTGATTAGTGTCTACTTTCATAGCTCTTGTCAGAGTGCTCCTGCAGCTTAAATACATAAGGGTCAAGTTATTTTCAGAGAACAGATAACATATGTGGTCTTTTTGGATGTGAACGGTAGCTATTTGTGCTGTCCAAAGGATACAAATAATCATTTAAAAGGAGATATAAATATTAATGAATAGATAAATATTGATGATTTATATACAAAAGAAAAATAAATAAGTGCCCTTTTGGACAAAGTGTTTTTTATTTAATTTTATTCCTTTCATGGGGCACATGCATGTACTTTCCCAATACTAAGCTTACGCATAGCCATTTGCTTGCCCAACATTGCAAAACCTTTTTTTAAGTGTTGCCTTAATGGCATTTAAATGGTATTTGAAAGACAACTGACCCATAAAATATAATTTCACTTTTCTTCCAAATCTTTTCACATGTCCCTGTGTCGCATAGCAGATTATTCAGGGAGTCACAAAAGCATGTTTGTGAATGCACATTTGAGTTTGTGTTGTTTACCAGCTGCTCGGTCCTGTGGTTTAACATGTTTCAGTCTGTACTTCTTTCCTGCATAAACAGAATACTCTACTCAGCTCTGTAGAGTGTGAGGCATCTAGCTAGGATGCCAGTCTACACAGCAGCTCCTGTGGGGAAAGTGTTCTGCTTGTGTGCTCCCACAAACTGCCACTCTGTCAAACTCCTATCCTCTTCAAAGGCCTACAGTCATTAGATATAGAGCTAGAATAAATAGCTCAGCCCCAGAGAAACTCTGCTAGCTCATTTACTATTTCACATAACTCACACTTCTACAACTGTGATCATAATGCAAACTGGTTTTACTCTGATTGTCTGTAAATGTAACCTGTAAGCAGAATTGACAGAGAAGTGTTTGCTGTGACAAAATCCGGTGGGCTTGTGATTTTTTCCCCCCTGTTTTTCATTAGTGTTTTTCTTCCATAGAGAATTATATTGATACTGTATTGACATATGTGACTATATTATTATTATTATAGCCGTTTTTATGGACAGGATAACAAGATTTAGCTGATATGAAAGATCTCTGCAGCATAATATAATTTTTACTTTGATCGTGTTTGTGTTGAAATGAAGACATGTTGTCCTGGCCTGCATTACTGACAGGGTGAAATTAATTAGATTACAATAGGCTTTCATTCTTGAAGTCTTAAGCCTGAGTACAACTGTCCTGTGAATAAGTAGGTAAGTAGGAAGAAGCTAAAGAACATCTGCTCATATCAGGCTATTTTATTATATACATGACTGCAATGACATATCTTCACACCTTCATCTTTTGTCTATATTTCATCTTCTTCCACCCTTCATTTTCCTAGCTGATCACATAGCGGATTCTTTGACCTTTCAGTGTCATTCATTTTATTTTTAATTTCACTCAAGAATGAAAATATTACCATGTTGCAATGGGACAAGTTCACAAAACCTAAAAATAATAACCTGAATGTGACAGTATCACCAAAACAGAGAGCTAATAGTTTTTGCAGATTGGCTTTTATTTTTATCCAAGGGATCTGGAGGTAAATTTGTTCCTTGCTCCCGCCTTCTCTGATCCTCCACTGTTGTTCAACACCACTGTATGTCAGTTTTTTCAGCAGCAAACTGATGTGAGCTTGCACAATTAGCTAAAGTGACATTAAATTATTTAAAAACTGGATTAAATCTAAACTTTTTGTCTTGCTAATTTTCTTGCTTGTGTGTCTATATATACACATTATGCCCTGGGTGTTTGTCTACTCTGTCCAATGTAAAACACCTCTGGATGTGAAGGACAATCTATAGATTTATGTCCACTTGAGTTTGAAATAAAGCGACGCCTTGTGAGGCTTTATTCTCTCTACTGGCATTAGCATTGTTTGCTTTTAGTTTCCTCCCTTTTTAATCCAAGTTTGTGCAAGTTTTTAAGTTTATAATATTGAAGTTTATGGAACAGCTGTTTAAAGTCCTTTAGACAGCAATGCTTGCTTGCTCAGGAGTAGCACTGTATCTACAACACTTGATTCTTTAGAGGGTTCTTCAGGTCTTCATAAAAATTGAGAGCCTGATTCAATGTTAAGTGCAGGCTTGAAGTTTCATCCTTAGTTTTACTGAGCAGCTGACACTGAGGTACAACGGTCTCTTTTTATTTCATTACATTGAACGACTTTCGTCAATACACAGCTTCTATTATCTGTAATGTTTTCATGTGAATTAATTTGAAGGCCATGTCTCCGTGAGATATTAGTTCTGACTCCTTCATACACCATAGGGCAGCGAGTCAGTGCTGAGATAATCGAAGTTGGTATGCATCTATTCCTTATTCATTAGTGACTTGGGGTAAGTTTATTTACTTGCAATTATGAATCTTTACCCAAAGATGATCCTCAAAAATATGGATCAATCACAGATTTTTGGTTAACTAATTTGTTTTTTGCCTCAACAACATTTTATGGTAAAACTAAATATCTGTTATGTGTAAACTGTTTTTGAGTAACCAACATCTTAAATGGTGCATACATTTTTAATTATTCTACTGGAGATGAAAGCATGGATGAGTTTCTCCTGGTCTTTATGGGAGACTAAACCGTTAATTCTGTTGATGTTTCTGAATTGGTAAAAAGCTTTTACTTATAATAATAGTGCAATAATAGTGCAGTAATAATAAAGTAGTAATAAAGTAATAAAAAATACCAAAAAGAATAACAACAATGCCTAATAATAATGCCTAATAATGTACAAACCAGTGGGGCAGTACTATTATGTTGGCCAGCTACAGTTTGCATATTCTATGATGACAATACCAATAATATCTCATTTTATTTATTTTTATTTTTTTATTTATTTTATTTATTGTTTGACCTAATTCAGGATTTAGGGGAAGATGGAGGTCATCCCAGCAACTAACAAGCAAAAGGCAGCAAAAATTGAAGGACTTTGTCAACAGACCATCGCAGGGCATTGACAGAATTAATTGGGCATTCAGAGTCCTGACCTGAACTGCATTGAAAATCTTATTTTTTTTTATTTATTTTTTTTTTGGCCAAGGAGCGTAAATACTACAGGAATGAATGATACATTGTCAAAATGAGACTGGCAAATTATGGCTGCCTCATTTTCAATGCTAGCAGGGGTCACACTATACTGTTAGCTGGGTTGGCAATGGCCACGTCTAAAATCTCTTAAGACACAGCGTGTGCCACATAAGGTGATTGACAGGTAACTGGTAAAAGACAGGAATGTCTTTTTAACACACATGGATCACCAGTGTCATAATTACACCATTTGAAGTATATTTAGAAGTTTTTTTCCTCATTAGTCATCCTTGAAAGTTATTGGCATTTGATTGCACATTTCTAGAAGAGATTTTGTTTCTGTGTATGCATAGCTACTATTATTACCTATTTTAGCCTGTAGCTGGTTAGCAGTACTAATCTAGTTATATGATAGCATTAGATTAGTTTTAAGATAATGTGGGAAAGCCATGTCATATTTCGTTTTCAGTGAGTGTGCTTATGGTCTACACATTAATTCACATAGTCAAGATTTTTACTTTTGAGCCAAAATGCTACAAAAGTACCACACTATGCAATAACCAGGCTGTTAAGCTATAGAGCTATGATTTTCTTTATTGAAACAGGTGGCCAGCGAGGCCAGTGCAAGTACCCAGTTTAGGCCAAACCTGACCCCAACCCCAGTATCGCCAGTGGAGCTAACCACATGAGCCACTGTGGTCAGACACAAAGACCCAGTTTATTACAACCACAAGACAGCAAATTGGAACTGTTAATGGTAGAAGCAACTGATCCCACTACGACCACATCAAGCTCCACATACTGCAATCCAAACAACTAATTTACCTTTCTAAGAACTCTTCTTTTATTTGCTGCAAATATTTCCATTGGGTGATCTTGATTATAACAGTGTACGTGATTCGTGTGTTAGGGGCAGAAACAATAGTTTCTTTTGTTAGTACATGGCCCCCCTCTTACCCTGTTGTGGTTTTCATTCCAGTAATGACCTGGTAATTTTTGCAACACCTCTTGGAGTTAGAGATGTATAATTTTACCCTTGTGAATCCTGTCAAATTAAAATACCACTGCAAAATTAGAAGTTTACACTTTTTTGTGTTCAGGTCCAACTCTGTAGCAATTTTAAAATGAAAGAAAATATAAGATTTATTATTTTTCCTGGTCCAGAATGATTACATGCATTACCAGATCCCAAATGTAGAGGTGTATAAACTCTTTCAGGCTACTGTTGAGATCAAAGCCATTTAAGACATTAACACAGCCTGTGGTGAAGTTTAAACTGGTTTAATCAATGCTTTGGGTTTTTAGATGTTGGATGTTAAGATTAGATCAGATCTTATCCAATAAATGATTTATTCTGATATGAAATCCCTTTTTCCTGACCTGGTGAAAGTGAGCTTTTCTCAATGAAATGTCTTCCACCATAAGTAGACTTAACAGTTTCATGTATCTGAAACTGATCTGTGTTATTATCTACGGATGATGTATACTGTTGGACTTGATGTATTGATACTACATGCCCGCATGGGACTATTTGGCAATGAGGGTATGTAGTCATTTTTGTTTTAAGTATGCATACAAATATTGTGACTTGGATAAGTTTGAGTTTTAACTTTTCTCAGTTTTAGTCCAATTCAAATAAAATATCAAGTCTCACACTAAAAGAAATGCAAAAGAAAGTCTTTTTAGGGCTTCCACAGAAAAGAACATTTGGTCATAAGAATATTAAAAATGATTAATTATTCAGCATTGTTATAACAAGCACATTATTAAATTGCTTTGAATTTAATTGAGTGTTTGTGGTTTACTGGGAGCAGTGCTGATATCCAAAATGAGGTAAATTATCCCATTATCACAGGAAAACCGTCCTCCTTAACTCAATAAAATAAATAAAGTTACTTGTTTTCTTGAGATGACAATCAAAAAATAAATAATAGCCTGTAGGGATGTATCGATGCACTCAAGTCACGATTCAATTCCAAATTAAATTCTCAACAAATTTAACATCAGTTATTTCAGTGCCAAGTTATTTATTTCTTTATTTTTATTTAAACATCTGGCTTTTTGTCCTCGTATCAAAGTAAAACTTGTTTAACTAACAGAACCCGACACCAAACAAAGTAATTTATACAAAATATCAAAATTGCTATAAATCCTTTTATGACTTAGAGATGTTTTATTTTATATATATATATATATATATATATATATATATATATATATATAAATAATATTGCATTTATGTATCAAGTAGAAGAAAGAACTCACCTCATCTCCGTTTGACTGAAGTGTGAGCGTGACAGGATGAAGTACTTCAGCTCTAAATTTCAAATCATTTATTGACTGCCTTCATTCTCAGTTGGAAAAAGTCCTCATGTCTTTTGTTATATAAACATCGATGGACAGAGCTCGTTTGTATAGTTTGTCCCTTTACTTTCCTTCGCTCCTGCAGTGGTGTGTGTGGTTAGCTCGCTGTGGTAGCATATTGGTCGTCCTGTTCGTGTCGGATATCTGTCTTTACAATACTTACACATTGTTTTTGTCTCGCTGTAGTTTTATTGCCATTTTCACTTGTAAACACAGCGAAGCCAAAATGCTGCCACATTTCTGACTTCACTTGGCTGCCGTTGCGACCAGGTTCTCAGCCGGAAAATGGTGGAGTGCCCTCTCCGGGTCGGGAATGAGATCCCGCCCCAAGTGGAGAAGGTCAAGTATCTTGAGGTCTTGTTCGTTCAATTTACCAGTCGATCTTGGCTCCTACCCTCACCTATCCCCCATCTCCATGCTCCTTAGTGGCACTGCTGCAATTCACAAATACAATATTCAATAATGACGTCTGGGTCAATGGTGCCAGATTATGTACTTTGCGTCTGGGAGTTAATTTACAGGTCTGTAGTGGTCAATTAATTTATTTTATACATTGATTGATGTTTTAATAGACTTGAATTGATTTTGAACCGATTCATGAAGCATTGTTACATACCTAATAGCCAAGTATGATTGTTCTTGGCTCCATACAACAGGTCAAAAGGATAAACAAAATAATCTTGATTGATATCGAGATGTCTGTTACATATTGTGACTATAATGTTTTGTGAATGCATTTTTTTGTTTTTGTTTGATTTGCAAGATGCCATGTCAAAAAAAAAAAAAAAATCAATAAAGCCTACATGTCCAGCATCTGCTTTGACTCATGTTGGGATGAAGTGAGAGCACAGTCAGCATCTCTTCATATTTAAAAACAGGTTGGATGTGAGTTCTATAAACAATAATGCAATGTTACTCTGTAAATGCATAAAGCTGATTTTTTTTTTTTTAGATTTGGAATCCTCTTTTGCTCAAACTTGCATCAATTTCACAGCAGACAGTAAAATGTCAGTGGTTAGATGTTTTTTCCCATGAAAAATGCAGATATTTGTTAGGTATCATCCTACCAGTTGATTTTTTTTATTTATTTATTTTTTTTATGTTGGGCATTTTTTTCATTGCTTTCAAGTAGTTTCATCTCAACAGTGTGCTGAATTCAGTCTCTGGATCTAACTGTAAAGGGTTGTTGTGCTGTAAAGTTATTTGATATTTAGATTGCTTTTGATGTGCTTTGTCACTCTAACCTCCAATTCTGATTCCAATCAAATGAATTTCAATTTCGTAATTTGTAATCAGAGTTTTTTCATTTTTGTTTTTGCAAAGTATCAGACTTTCCCATGTAAGGATTCATATGTTCATTGCAGCCTCGAGTACATGGCTGCTTTTAATTCAAATTTTGAAAAACTGCAGCAAAGTGGGATAAGTTTTCTCCATGTATGTAGGCGCTAATCAGCTCAGCCTTAATGATTATTTATACTTCATGAGCCAGCAGTGTTTGGATCCTTTAAAAACATATATATTTTAGTGACGATTTGGGACCCAAATTAGCCCACAACACCACAGTTTATTTATAAGGAATGGAACTTTGTGTGACTCTAACAGCCTACATTTATATACTTGGCTTCTCTGATATTTGGTTACTTTTATGCAAAAAGGTGATACATACAAACTTATTCAACAAATCTAATTAGCCTTGTGCATATATTACCATGCTTAACACATTAACGGGTGTTTGTTTTTTTCAAGTTATTGCAGCAGAAGAAATTGTTGACAAAATCTATTTCCGTTGCAGTCAGTCTTTATTTCATTTACTCGTGAACATAAAGAGCTGGAAATTGATGGCAATTTATTTTCATCCATTAAAAAACATATGTCCAAGAGATACATTTATAAGCATCAGCAGTGTAATGAAGAGGAGTAATTAGATTGTAAAAGTAATTTCTGAAAACTAATATTATATGATGTGACTTCAAAGTCTATTGGCAACATCAACCTCAGTTTTCGAATATGTACACATATTCCTATCCTTCTCCATCTGTCTCTTCATTGAACCTTCTAATGCACATGATATGTTTTGTGAGTTTGGCTTTTTGAAACTGCACACAAACAGATGGCACATGTCAAAAGTAATTTATTTTTCTTATCTGCATATTTGTCTGTTAAGCTACAAGTTGGAAGCAAAATCTGAATCATACTTATGTTTGTACTCATGTATTCATTATCTATATTTCTTATTCAGTTTTTTAAAATGAATTCTATATATACTATTATTTCTAACTTCATAATTTCATCTTTTGAAGTAAAAATGACATGCTGGACAGTGGTGCTGGTTGAGACAACATATTTGGATAGTTAGTTCAGAAATCGGATGCGGATTGTCTGAAAGGACTATGAAATACACTATAAAACTATTTTCAGCAAAAGAAACAAAAAATAAGGATTAAGTCCTTTTTTTAAAAAACATTTTAGTAGTTTGCTAAGAAGCACACTGATCATACTCTGAATAAGCAAATATGCGTGGTGTTAATAATTTCTTTTTAAAGCACATCTAATTTAAAATGCAGTGTCTTCGAATATGAAATAGTACTAATGCATTCTTAAAGTATCTTTTGTTGTTGTTATTGTTATAGACATTCTTTTAAATGAAGCAATTACTTGTTTTACTGCATTTTACCTTATAGTACTTGGCAGTAAATGACAAATATACAAAATGTTATTTAGGAGAATGAAACTGAGTGAAATGAAATTAAACATTATCTTCAGAAATTAGTTTGTTGTTCTTGCCACAAGCAGCGTGGTTTCAGACATTTATACATTATCTGTTTCTTCAGGCTTTTCACTACATTCAGTTTAAAAGCATCTTGGTATTGAATGTAAATTGTCATCCTTATTTTGAACAGGTTCACATAAGCAAGAACATTTGGGGACTAAGCCCTTCCAACACATAATATGTTAGAAGGGCTAAGTGTGACAAAATAAAAGTAACTGTCAGAGTTTTTGCTTGAGGAGGTCAAACCGCAGACATCTTAGGATGCTCTGTATTTTCTTTTATAATACTCTCCCACGGCAATGCCACAGCCATTGTCAGCACTTGCTTATTTGGTCTCTCTGCCTATGGCCTGGTCTTAAGAAAACAAAATGCAACTCAGAGAGATTTAGGTCAAGTGATTTTAAGATGCTTCACTGTGTGAATCATGTTGTGCATTTAAAAGTAGATCAGAAAACACTGAGAGGAGAGATCTCCTTTACTTCAGTGATGGTCTATTGGGGTCCGACATGCTGTACTTATCCAGGAGCCATATGTATCTGCCTGTAATTAAAAACAATTTAAAATAATTTATTATACATTTTACACAGTTCTTACATAGTTTCTGCACAAAGTATACCATCCTATTTGTTCAACGGCTTTGAAGCCTTGTGCCTTTCTTGGGCCATTTTTTTTATCCATTTGTTTCCATTTTTTAAAACTATTCCACTTGGTGATTAGTTTGTCTTTTTCATGACTTGTCTTTTATACTCATTTGATCCCTCGAGTATTCTTTGGTGACCTTCATGGCCAAACAAATGGTGGCCCTGAAGTGTCAGCAATACAAAAGCCAACACTCGACAATCAGCCACAACACGAATACAAAAGCCACAACATAAAAGCTGCGATGGAAGTTCAACTGTTCTATTATTCTTAGACATAACCCTGCACAAATTTGGCAACAATGTAGGTTACGCCACAGGAAGTGAGTGGCAACCAAAGTTACATTAGACACATCACCCCCTGATGTGTTTATCAATATGAGTGAGTGTGTGTAAAAGGGTGAATGGGACATTAAATGTAAAACACTTTGAGATGTCAACCTGACAGGAAAGGTTCTATATAAGTATAGTCTATTCTTATGTCAACTTTTAAAGTGTCACTTTTAAAACATTAAGTGAGGCATAAATTTAAAAAAAAAAAGCATCCGTTGCAGCTTTTACATTGTGTTGTGACAGATTGTGGATTGTTGTAGGTTTTGTATTTGTGTTGTGAGTGGATGGTGGCCGTCAGTGGCCAAAATTATTTCAGACACAAACAGGTTTTCCTTTATTCGGACCCAGTGGCCTCAGATGCAACGATGACAGCACCTTGTGTAACTT
>JBAMHX010000007.1:20848836-20868834 GCA_037177515.1 Pseudomugil tenellus | reverse complement strand
TATATATATATTAGATGTCTTAATTTCCGGTAAAAAAATTTTTCAACCTCAGCATTTCAACACTACAATGCGTTTAAACAACATGGTAACCTTGCAAAAAGATTAACAGAAGAAAACTGCTTTACAAGGCGTTTCATACACTTTATCTTCATTTTTCAATAAAATTAACCTAAAATTTACATTAAAATAGAGATTCACATGAGAAATGTGCAACTATTATTCAAGATAAAACATACAATTGGCTATGTATTTACACAATATCTGCAATCAGCGGTTCTGAAGTGATTGGTCATTTAGTTTCCTGTGCTACATGTGGATTAACAAAGGATTTCCCATTCTGATAAATATGCAACATCGTCAGGAGGAAGGAGATGCAAGGTTTTTTCCATTCCAAAGTCCTGAGAAAAGATGGCAGAAAAACAAAAAAAAAAATAGTCTTTTTGCAATTTCTGTACCTAGCAACAATACTATTTTTAGGTAGTTACAAGTTTCTTTTGGACCTTTTATTTATTATTTTTTCTAAAAGAAGGAAAAATAATCTTGTATTAAATATTGAAGTATATTTTTGTAATGAAATGGGGTCATGTTTTAGTTATCTATTCACACAGAAATTTTAAACTTTTGCTTGCTTTTATTTTTTTTATATTTCCCTGACAGATGCAACAGGAAAATGGCAGGAGTGAAATAACAAATGAATGTCAGAGTAGACTTCACTGGAAATCATACATGTTTTAACAAAAACACCAACACCACCCTGCTCGACATGAGGGGTGGTATGCTTTTTTTCCTGTTCTCTTGTATTCATTTTTTTGTTTGGTTTTGAATATAGTCAAACATCATTAATAAACTAGGGTTTTTATTATGAATTATATGTACATGTTCCTTTAACAGGAACACATGCATAAAACATTGTTTCATGAAATGAAACAAAGTAAATGCAATTCCTCCTGGTTTCTAGCAAAGGCTAATTGTTACCACTGTCTCTCTTGAGACTTTTAAAATGAAGAGACAATTAAATAGCATTGAGTTAAAATACCAGAAGTATTGAAAAGGCATATAATAAGATTTACAATAAAATTAAATTTACTCAGTGAAAACTAAAATATGTTTTACGGATTTGCAAGAAATGAATTATACATATGTGTACCTTTTAATTAATTAACATTGAGAAAACAAACCACTTCAAGTAGGCAATACACGCCAGAGGAGCTTGCATTAAAGTTTGTTTACTTTTATTATTTTTATGTTTTACTTGCTCTTTTACTGTCTGCTAATTTGTTTATTATAATAAAATAAACTTAGTAAATAGATAAAAGTAATACAGACAAACACACATCTGATCATTAATGTAAGATGGCAAGCGCTTATTTTAGAACCATGATGTCTCATATTGTATCGCTCATCTTAACTGCTGTTTTGCTTCCATGCTTTTTTTTTTAAATCCTTTTTACATTTTGTTATTTACTTGTTTTTCTTTTCCCTTTGTTGCTGCTCATTGCAAAAGCTTTATGTTATTTAGTGAATTTTTAATGCAAAGAGATGGGTAAAACTACAGTGTAGTGCAATGGAACTCCCTGGACAAATCATATCATCCTGCTCTTCGATGAATTCCCACTTTTCACTCTTAAATAAGTGAATGAGGAAGACTTGCATAGAATATTCACTTGACTTTTGTTTCAGGTTTGCTTTACAGCATCTAAGATGACTTCCAATCCCAGAGACATAAGAAGTCAAACTAATATTATAAACAATGCCACGTGCAAATTTCATGGGTCTTCCACTAAAACAATGCTCACTTGCATTCTCTCTTTTTCATTTTACAGAGTTGAGAAGCAGCTCATGTGGAAACCCAGGAGTTCCACCCAAAGGCATACTGAATGGAACTCAATTCAACGTAGGTGACAAGATCCGTTACCGGTGTGTCACAGGCTATGTCCTGGATGGACACTCTCTCCTCACCTGTGTAACCAGTACAGGTGGTGTGTCAGTGTGGGACTTCCCAGTGCCAATCTGCAGAGGTGAGTATAACTGTTTGCATATGCATGTTGGTTTTACGCCAAATCCCTACTCCGACTAGGCAGTGTAATTGTTGGCTATCAGAAAAAGCCCTCAATGTTATTTCCTTTTAGTGATCCCTTAAGAAATGAAAAAATAATTGAGTGATTAGATTGTTTTGACCTCTTCTTATTAATTACTAAATGTTAATTGCTTTTTAATGATTGACAGATTGAAGACTGTGGGATTGGTGGACGTGCCTGCTGCTTGTACGCTAAAATGTAGCATTAGCCTTCATTAGAGCAATAAATATATTTGCAATCTGATGAAATGGAATGACTTTAATTATACTGAAGAAGTCCATTAGAATTTCCATGGCTAAAAGGGTTAATTGAATATTTATCCCTGTGGAGGAAGTAGTCTGAATATGTTAATGCTGAAACAAGCAGTGGTGCATAAGGTTTTACCAGCTCTGTTAAGGTTATACTGTACTTTGACTGTATGCGAGTAGATTTGACACCTCCTCTTTGTATTCTGAACAGATTTTCTTTGTCACTTATTCATTCAGCCATGATTCATATCCTATCATTGCAGCCAATATTGCATCAACTACTGTATTTAAGAGCTTTTGAGGTCGACAGAACAACACAAAATGTTTTATTAACTATAAAACTAGAACTATGCCCCCTGTAGAACCTGTACATATGTAAATAGTCTCGGGGGGCTGTTTTGTTTCGCCATCAGATACACAGGGCATGAAGATGAACTCCACCATGTTGATCATCTCTTTCTGCTTGATTGATGACTGAGCAGTGCTCTTCTTGCCATGCGATTTATCCTTTTCCATGTTTGAATGAGTTCTGTTGTCGCTGACTGACATAAATAATCCACTTTTACATTAGTAGAAAGTCATTGTGTAATTAAGGAGCTTTATAGAGTATATGGATTTTGAGAAAGTACATTATTGCAGGTCTGGGTATTAAATTGAACAAATTGATTAATGAACATTAGGACTTCTTAATGGAAGCTATTTTATATGTCGACTAAATGGTCTGTCACATGGCTAGTCAGCTGTGTGTTAATGCTCTAGAGCTCTCGTAGCTTCAAAGCATTTGGCAGTCTCTAAATATCAGTTAGGGTTCTAATGCACCCTTTACATTCATACCTTACAAACACTATACTGTGTTTCATTTTAAAATTAAAAAAGTAATAAGAAAACACTCATGGTGGTTTCGTAAATGTTTTGAAAGAATCAGGTTTGTGCTTCTGGAGAAGCATCCCAAGCCTAGGTGTGAAGCCTAGTCATCATGCACTGTTAAAGTTAATTCCAACAAGCATAACTGCATTTTGTCTTTCAAGCAGGTGAAAAGTTTTGTCACATTTTACAAAACTGTCTATTTTATTGAACACAAAGCCATTTCCAAAATGGATCATTTCTTTTAAAAACAAGTATATCTGCTCAATTGTTACCTAGCTTTGCAGAGAGGCTTTATAAATTACAAACGACATACAATAATGAAGATAATTCTGAGTAAAGCACAGTGGAAATACCTTGGTCAATGCTTCATTAATTACATTGCTTTTACTCAAGTTTAATCATGCAGCTATTTCCATGAAAAATAGAAAATAACTACTTCGTATGTCTTGAGTTTTAGAGCAAACTTTAATATAATTTTTTTTATAATTTATTGTGATGGTTGTCTTTGTTTCAGATCTGCAGTCATTCCAACTTACGAAGAGTCAAAGATCTCCGGCGCATTTTAATATTTAATCCTAAAAAATTACAAATACAGCAGAGCAAACTAATTCATGGCAATTTTTTTAGTGCAAGTATAAAAATGAAAGCTATTCAGTGTAGATTTTATAAATTAAAGCTTGCATGCAGCAAAAATTGCAGGTGCAAAGCCACTTTCTGTCTTAAGGATTGTGTCAGCCTCTGTTGCCACAGGCCAGAAACATCACTCCTCTCCAAGGTTGCATGAGTACCACATGAGCCTCAGTCTTTCAGCGAAGTCCGGGCCTGCTCCTATGTGTGGGCAGATGGTCCTTTGATCTTATTTCCTCAGAGATCTTGCCCCTTCTGCTCATCACCAATTGTTTCAGGGTAAAAACCTAGCAACACAAAACCCCTCTCCAATCCACTGTTCAACTCCCCAACCCTAACCACCCCTCCATCTCCTAACACCTAAATCTTTCATCCAGTTGCCTTTTATTGTTACCATCTTTTTTTTGTTTCATCTTTCTTCCAGTCCTATTCTCTGTCACCCTCCATCTTCCAAAGCTCATGTTTGTGAAACTCTTGCATGCACGACTCAAAGATCAAGAATAGAAGTAGAAAAAGACAACGATACAGGAAGATGTTTCTAACATGTTCTGCAAGATTTAACTTGGATTAAACACGTTTCAAATCAAAATTCTTTTTTTTTTGGCCAAACCAAAATGTTTTGCCTAAATGACTAGGAGAGGCTGTCTGAGTTTATTAATGGAAAACTTGTTCTGGGGCATTCTCACAGCTTACTAAAATTAATGCTTGTTTTAAATTTAGATAAATTAAATAGATGTATGCATCACAGACTTTCTAATAAATGACGAAGTGTGAAGAAGAGACAGGAAAAGACAATGATAAGTAGATGTATGTATGTATGTATGTGGGATGTAGCCTTATGTGTAGAGCCAGAGGGACTGAAGAATCTGCTGTAAAAAAAATAGTCAAAAATCCATAGAAAGAATTAACTGTTAAGAGCAATGCTGCTAGATGGAGAATTAATGGCTATTGTTGAGTTATACTGCCCTTCCCACAAACCCATTTTGGTTCCTTCAATCTAAATTGTCTCTTGACATTCATTAAACCAGCCAACGAGACAGCAAACAGGGGACAGCATGGTAACATGAGAATATAGTCTATTGATAGACTGTCATTCTGGCTGCCAGCCACTGTCCAACAAAATAAGGAAATTAGGCCACAGAAAAACCTTGCTGTATTAAAAACATCCCCATGCTGGTTAACATAGAGGAACCGAATGAACAGCTCTCTCTGCAATGTCTTCACAACTCTCAGCTACTAAAATTGTGAGTTCAAACACGAAGATCTGACTTGCAAACTTGCCGGCAGCAAGATTATTCAGTCCAAATGATTTTTCTCACAGTCAGAGCTGAAATGAAAATGATATTCCTGTCTTGACCAGATGCTACAGATAAAGTGTGAAAACGGGGTTTCATTAAAATTTGAATCAAGACTTGTAAACCTCCATGATCAATATATATTGATATGCAGAGAAGAATGAGATGGTAATGAAGGCTATTACAAGGAATAGCATAAAACAAAAAATAATCAATCCCTTACTGTTATTAAGCATTGTCAGTGTTCATATGGTGTCAAATTCTTTATTAAATATCCCCTTTCTGAACTGATATTGAATTTAAAATCTGAAATTCTTTTGAGATGGTCACTGTAATGAATTGACCCCCAGAAATATGCTGATGCAATATGAACGGCATCTTCACACCCATTACAGATCTTCTTTCCATTCCTCAACCCTATCAATGTTTAACACGATTTGGAGTCGAGCAAATGAGAGACTTACTGTAGACAGAGTCACTGCCTTACATTAACACAGGGATTATTACAAAAAACCTGAGGTAGTGTTGAAAATTATACATGAGTTCCTTCCCTTCTATCCTTGGGGGTGAATATTTCTAAGTAGAAAGACAAGTGCTGTATATCTGATCAAAGTCAAGGGGAGAGAGGCTTAATCCCTCCTCAAGTAGCATTAGATTGCTGATGCCGGGGATGTAAATGAGCTCAGCTAAAGCAGTTCTAATCCTCACCACCATCTTTTCTTTCTGTTTTTTCCCCTCCAACACTGCCACCATTTTTTCCTTTTTTTTTTAGAGAAGAGCTCCTTCTTCATTTTAAAATCCGGAGCATGTTCTATTGATTTGCCAAGGAACACATTTCCCTGCATTGAGTGTCTTTAAAATTGCTAAACTTAATTTGCATAAACTGTACCTTTTTAAATATAATGTAAAGAAAGCATCTGAATATATGAAACTTGGAGGCCATTATCTGACCAAGGCTATTTAAAAATTTTAAGCACCAAGGCATTTTTAAGGCTGACAGCAGCTCGACTGTTCATGATTTATACTACCACACATGGATGCTTCTCAGAGAAACAGCAAAGAAACCTGCTTCCTCTGTAAGATTATGAATTTCTTCAAGGCATCTTTCTAATTTTCCCTGTGCAATATGTCTACACCAGTAGACACATTTATGAGTTATAAGTGAGGTTATTATTGTTAAATGTGGCTGTGAATGTCTATCCCATGCCTCTACCATGTGCTGCAATATTGATCATTAATATACAGCCCATAAAGCAAAGAATGTTATTGCAGCTTGTTTAGTTGAGCTGAAAATGATGTCTAAAGTAGTTTGCAAGGCACTGGGTTTATAACACATGCATGTTTTCTATTATTACTGTGGGAACAGTTTCATTTATTTCTTCCTGTTAAACCCAAGAACATGAACATTGGACCTATTATATTAATACGCCTCAAGACCTAGCCTAATATACTCTTTGGTGTTTTACTGTATTTTTATATTTAAAAAGTTACACATATCATATTTTATTGCTTGTAACACCAATAGATAACCTGCAAACTGTTTTTTGATGATTGTGTAAACAACGAATGCATCCAAGTTTTATAATGTGAAGATGTGGAAGGTCTTGAGACCACATATATTCAGTATCTAATTTAATACACTTAATAGGAGTTTAGATCTGAAGAACCACAGAATAATCAACATATTTATTCGGTTCCATTTGCTCTGACTCTCATTACATTATCTTCCTTTTTAATTACCTCCAGACCTGAAGCCATTGTGCATCCATCCAAAAATAGAACAAAGCAACAAAAAGGTCTGATGCTAATGATCAGACTTTCATATTCATCAGTCAGTCACACAACCTAACATAAATAAATATTGTCAGATTCAATGAGTTTTATTTTTGACTACATTAGGTATTGGTAAAATCACGTTAAAAAAGTTCATATTTGTGGTAACGTACGCAGTGATTAGATTTTTAAAGATATATCCAGATGGTCTCCAAAACAGCCTCCATCACACAAAATAGGACAAAGAGTCACAAATCTTTCAGTTACCTGAACATATTATAATTCCGACATAAAAAGTCTTTGAAGTGGAAAAGAAAACAAGCTGAGAAAAAGCTTTTGAAGGACAAAATTCTAACTCTCTCACTTGAAGTTTGGGTGGATCAATCACCCTTAGCTTGCCTCATAAAATTTTTGTCTCAATTATGAGTATGACGAGTCAGTAACATTGTGAATATGTGGAAATATTATCACTACTGCAAGTGGAGCTAAATAATAGCAGCGACCTGAAAGATAAATGTGTTATAAACATGTGGACCAATAAAGGCATGTCATGAGATTGCCTTGACATTGATCATCCCTTTGTGCATACCAGAATGTGTTTTTCACTTAAGCAAAGTATTTCTTTTGTTATTTGTAAACCATCTTCCTCTCCATTTATGTTTCTAGCTAGTATTGCATTTTTTTGCAATACTATTAATTTTTTTTCAAATGTTTGTATTTTCTCTCCCACTGAAAAGTCCGCATTACTATCTTATGGCTCAGTTTGCGTCATTGGCCATTAGGACACTGTGATGTCCTTATGTCTGTCATCATCATCCAATAGGGACATTTTGTAATTCTCCTGGTCACTTTGTATACTTTAATACCAGTTTCATCTAAACAATTACTTTTCAGACCTGTTGGGGGGAAGCATCTTTGGTATGTCATCTTAAATGGATGTTGCTCGGGTTATGTTATACAATGTACTGAAGAATAATCTGAAACAAATCATGTCATGCAGTTGTTGTTGCAGTGGTGCTGACAAATAAGCCTGACTATGGCTACTCTAATGTAAAGTCTGAACTTCATAAGACTCATAGACACGTCACCATCATTTGAGTCTTACAAATTTCCCAGCTCTTTCTTGGAAGGACTTTGATCATTCAGTTCTTTTGTTAATGTGTCAAAGGACACACAGATCAAACCAACATACAGCCCTGTTTTCTGCCCTTTTTGCTTCATTTTCTCTTCACTTTCATACAGGCACTTCCTTGTTCCTTGACCAATCCTTTAATGTGGCATATAGGAATACTTTTAGTCTAGCAGCTCTGACAGCCCTGCATGGAAAGCTGAGCCATCAAAGGTTTCAGTCTGGCACAGCTGACTGTCACATATTAGTCTTAAATGATCTGAAAACTGTGAAAGCCCCGCCATCATTAAGGATTCTTCAGAGAGTTAGAAAGACGCATACAGGGATAGATGGGAGACTGCTGGTGACTAATAGTGGAAAGAGTGGCAGAAAACGGACATGTGACTTAGATTGAGGAGAGCAAGCCGCTGTTTTGGTGGAGTGCATTGATATTCAGTTGGTGTGCCACACTTGCCACATTGGAATGATTTTATTACTTATTTATTTATTCAGCTATAATATGGCCTCCTTTTAATCACAATTTGTTTCTTGAAGGGACTTTGAGGAACCATGATCAATTACTCATAGTTGGGTAATGACTGGTAAAAGAGAAAATAAACCTGTGGGGCATAATGATCTTTCTGCTGTTCATATTGACAGACGTAGAGAAAGCTGCTTGAATTAGTAGAGTTTATTTGCTCTGATTTGTTGCTTGATAATTTGTACCTTTCTGTTAACGGACACTTGTGCGTGTGTTGATTCTTGCTGCAGAAATGTCATGTCTGCTGCCTGTCTCTCTCTCTGTATAGTAAAAGGTTTAAAGTATGACAGAGTACACGTGTCTGCTCTCCCTGACTCATCTCCTTTTTCCACCCTGCCTTTTTTTTCTATTGGTGACTGACAGGCGAGGACACGTGCGGTGGAACCCTGAGGGGCTCAAGTGGGCTCATCTCCAGCTTTGACTTACCTGGAGGTGACTCCCCTGGCACTGGTGGAGGTGTTGGAGGCCTGGGCAGCAGTGGGGAGTGTAAGTGGACCATACTGGCAGATCCAGGCGACACAATCTCTCTAGTGTTCACAGAATTTCAGATGGAGGAGAAGTCCGATTACCTGGAAATAGAAGGATCTGAACCACCAACCATCTGGTAAGTTGACCTATGAGGGGGAGTGTGGTGGGGAAGTGCTTACATTTTACAAGGTGAACATTCAGGTGTTATATCTGGAACAATAACATCCTTTGTGTTAACATTGTGTTATCAGAAGTGTTCGTTAAGTTGTTAGGGTTGGTTAGCAGCTTGGGTCGCCACATTATTGTATAATTACTTTAGTGATTTAATTTAGGTTTTACTTTTTGTCACATAAATCAAGAAATTTGTATAAAGAAAATGGCTGCAGTGACAACTACAGAACTGAAGATTTTTCACACCTAATAGTTCACACTGGGTATGACTCTTGTATTGGGGTTTGCCATTTAGCTACTCCATGTTTGCTTTTAGACTGCACTTGTTCAAACAAACTAAATCTCGTGAATAACATATTCACCTCTTCACCTGAGGCAGTCTAAAGAATGACTGAAGAGGAAGACAAGAAAAACAACAAACAAGAAAAGTCACTCTATGCACTGGCAGCTCTCATGTCTGAAACAGTGTTGTTCCCAAAAAACATGTGTTGTTGATGTGCTGTTGTGCTGTTCTAGATGCCCATGTGAGTTTGACTGAACATTCACACCTTCCATGAAGAAATTAGGTTGTCCAAGAAAACAATCTAGGTATTAAGAAGGGCTGATGTGAATGCTCCTGAAATCCACAATTTAGGACATGGCTGAGGCAAGTCTCTTTCTCCTCAAGAAAGGGACATCACTGTAGGTTGTGTAAAACCATTTCTGGTGAACAGTTTGACATTAATAAAATGTATAAATAAAATATTTCTGTTCCCAGAACAGTTTTCTTTGTTTTTATTACTGACTTACTATTATCATCCTCAATGCCATTAGTACATAATGTGATAGGGATTAGTTGAGAAAAATAATTGTAGAAATTAATCTAAAGACTAAATCAAACATTTTATCCATATAGTTAAGAAAATGTTCTTAATTTATTTTTGAAAAACCAGCTTTTTTTAGTTGGGATCTTACTAAATGTTGGTAAAGTTATGAATGATCTACGTCATTATAAATAAGGAGATTCCAGCTCCAGTCCACCAGTAGATGTTTGTCTGCTGCAAAATGCCTGACTCAAAATAAATGCCTTTGGCCAAAGGCTTGTTATCTAGTTCAAACCAAATTGTTGAACCATTAATCTGATTCATGTGTGCTGCAGCACGAAATATCACAAACATGCAGGACAGCAGCCTTTGAGGGCCAACTTTGGACACTCCTGCAATAGATTTACTGAATCTGGAAATTAGGATTTTCGTGTAAATAGACCAGCATGCACTGTAGCAAAACAGCTTGAGTAACTGCCTCATATACAGGCCTGCCTGAAACCCTTTGCTGCAGATAATTTTTTGTTTCTTTCTGACCTCTGTCCTGTCATACTGCTGTCAAATAAAAGCCACTAAAACCCCCAAACCCTTTAAAGTAAAGATCTATAGCTCTATAAGCTGCACTTACAATAAGAATAAAATACAGTCTTAAACTAATATAAAGAATTAGATTATCCTGTGTGTGACCTATGAATGACTGAAAGCTGCTGTAGATAAAGCCAAAAGGAATGCAGAGAACTTGCCAAAAGAAGAAAAAAAGAATAATTGAATATTTTAGCACATTATCATTGTCCCATAAAATACTATTTAACTGAATTTACAATTTTTTAAAGTTTATTGAATGTATTACAGATGCAGGGCTAAATGACTGATTAATCATTTACAGATACGCTAAAATGTTTTTAACCATAACGTAAAGAACAAATATACAGTATATATATGTGTGTACTGACATTTACAGTTACATTTAATCATTTAATAGATGTCTTTGACCAAAGTGCTTAATTTACAAGTGAGAAAATATATAATCTTCAGTGCAAAAAGAAATCCTGGACTGCACACACAGAGTGCTAGATCACTATCAATATCTGCAATTTACCAAATTTACGTAGAACAAAAACAGAAGTGGAAGTAAAAGCAGTTCTTGTTATTTATTTTACAGCAATAAAATAAATACATCATTGATGTAAAGGTGTTAGAAGTTTTGTTGGAAAAGTAATTTAAAAAAAAAGAGATTCTTGAAGCTAGAAAGAAACAGAAATGTTCTCAAAATACTTGGAAACTCATTCCACTAATGTTGAAGCAAAAATGACAAGTTTGAATTGAGACTGCCTTGCATGTAGGCTTAACAGAACCACATAATGTTCCTGAGAGAACAACGTGCTAAGGAACATAAATCTGTATGACATAGTCTACATGACCTGGGGGCAGATCTTGCTTTCACTCTGTAGGGATGCATGAGTGAGTTAAATTTAATTTATAAGACATGAGCAAAATTAGTCACCAGTAATATGGCTTAGGATTTCTGCTTTTCTGCAAGCAACACTTTCAGTCATAGGAAGGCAAGCTCAGTATGTTCTGTATGGTAGACTTGAGGAGTCAAGCACGATTACTTGAGGTTTTGGGCTTTACAGTCCAATACTGTGCGTCACAGGGAACTGATGAAATAAGAAGCTTGCAAGCTTGATGATAAAAACAAGAAGCTGTGACATATCAATCTCCTTTTGCAAATACACCAGAAATCCTAGTTAAGGATTTCTGTATAGTTGTTGAACTGCAGTAGAAGAATTTCCCACTAAAAATATCTAAGAGGACACACGTATGCAGTCTGTTTTTAGGACAACTGTTTCACAATAACAACTGTTTTTTTGGTTATAAACTTACTGTGAAGTTTGAGCTTTTTAAAAAGAAAACACATAAACATTTAGAAGGAATGTCAGTCAATCAGGAGGTCTAAGTTCTATTCCATTTATCTATAAATTTATAATTTTCTCAACATTGGTCTGGGCACACTGGACTTGTTTCTCCATCCTGCCCAGTACTGGGCAGAGGTGGTCTAGCTATCTAGCTTCATTTGGTGGCAAAAAACTGAAATGAACAACATTCAGGGAGTTAGGCCATGTACACACCGTATATTTTACGCCTTCGGCTAGTAAAAAAAGCAAAACATTTTTTCATAATCTACTCTTGTCAGCTAAATAGTACAGTGTGCAGACAACATTGACTGGCGATGCATGACAGTAGATTACCCTTCTGTGTGAGGAGGACCATGAAGTGAAAATTTTCACACCATTCTTACGCGAAGGAGGAGATCTATGTGCAGTAGTAATTGTGCTTGTAAAACAAACAAATGCCTGTTTTGAGGATATCAATTTTTACTGGTGTAAATCTGCATTTTCATATGAATGAAAGGCTAAGTTAGAGAAAAATATCTCTGTTTTGTGAGATACTTGGCTACATGTGGACAAGGCATTAGTAGGATTCTGAGGGTTTTACTTACTACTAGAGTGGTATTTTAATTAGTTTAAAATTATTTTGTGCTAGAGGTTTTAAAAAATCGATCCATCCACACATTTTTTTTATACCAATTAATTCACTTCAGGGTTGTGGGGAAACTGGAGCATATCCCAGCAATTAGCAGGCAAGAGGCAGAGTATAGAAAATTGATGTATATAAATATATTTTACAAGCATGATGTGAAACGGTGGCAAATACTTTCTTAGTTAGGTAATTTATTAAGTTGAGGCAAGTTTATTTGTATAGCATTATTCATGTATAAGACAATTCAAAGTGCTTTACATAAAAACATTAAAGTATTACTGCGGGTGCCGAGACCATTAGAAAAAAAAACATCAAAAGATGAATGAGATTTTTTTAAAAAGGGAGGGAATAATGCTTCAAATAAAAGTTTCAGTGTGTTAGTTTGCTTAAAGTCAACAAATAAAACAGTTTTAACCTTGATTTAAAACAGATGAGAGTTTCAGCAGACCTGCAGTTTTCTGGGAGTTTCTTCTACAAGTGAGGAGCATAACAAGTGAACGCTGCCTTCATGCTTAGTTCTGTCTCTGGGAACAGAAAGTAGACCTGCTCCTGATGACCTCTGTGGTCTGGTTGGTTCATAACAAACCAGAAGATCCTGAATGCAGTTTGGTATTAAATCATTAAGGGCTGTATAAACTAACAACCGGATTTTGCAGTCACTTCTTTGACAGACAGGAATAAAAATATATATTAAGATTAAAGATCTGAGGACTGAAGTTATAAAATTCCCTATCTTGGTCTTAGTGAGGACTCGAGCAGCAACATTTTGGACTAACTGCAGCTGTCTTATAGACCTTTTGGGAAATCTGTGAGGACAGTGTCACAGTAGTCTAATCTATTAAAGTTAAATGCCATCTATCCATTTTCTCAACTGCTCCATCTAATTCAGGGTTGCTGGCAGCTGGAACCTATCCCAACAGTCACCTGGGTACACCCTGGACAGTTCGCTAGTCCATCACAGGGCTAAAAATAAATACATTGACAAGTTTTTACAAATCATTTTAGACATCTGTCCTTTAATCTTTAATGTATTCTTTAAATGATAAAAGGTGATTTCACAACTGTCTTAATGTGATGCTGAAAGACAAGATAAAAACTTTATCCTGCAGGAAATTCAGGTCTGAATCCAGGACAATACCAAAATGCCTGGCTTTGTCACTAGTTTTAATGTAGCTGTCTGAAGCCGACTACTGACTTTTAAAATATTTTTCTTTAAGCCTCTATAATTTTGATCTGGCACATTCTGTCTTTAATTTGATTAGTGAATTTGGATTGTACTATAGTCTACTAATGGAGATTTGTGTGTCATCAGCATAACTATGGTACCATAGTTTGTTGTTTTTCATAATTTGAACAAGTGGGAGGATGTAGATGTTAAACAGTGGCCTCAAAATGGAGCCTTGGAGAACTCCACAAGTTATTGTAGTTAGCTTAGAGTTATAGTTATCTATAGCCCCTGTCTTTTAAATAAAACTCAAACCACTTACTTGCAGTCCTACTCAGCTACTAATATGTCATTGTCGACTGTGTGAGATGCAGCAGATCCAGCAGAACAAGACTGAAAAGTTGCTGCTTATACTGTATGTGCTTAAGCGGATGTGATTTAAGATTAGAGCAGTTTCAGTGCTGTGGCTGAAAACCTGACTGGAAGACATCAAAACAGTTATTTAGTGTCAAGAAGTTCTAAAATGGTTGAATTACAACGTTTCTAACATCTTACTAAGAAAAGGGAGGTTTGATATTGACCTGTAGATCCTCATAACTGATAAGTTTGTTTTTTTTTCTCATTCAGTACTACATGTTTTTTGTAACTTACTGTTACTAAGTAAGAAAGCATCATACTTTAGAAGCCCCAAAGTGAAAAGGCTTTAGAATTAGTGTCTTTTGAATATTTCTCTTATAAATAGTGTCGACATTGACAGACATGGATGAAGACTATGGAGCCTAACCATCCAAACAGGTTTTTCTGTTGTTGTTCATTTTTCAAAAGAAATGTTTAACCATAAGGTTATATATGTTGATTTCTTCTAACACCAATAACACTTTGTATCAGGGATAAAACAAATTACAGCCATAAAATTACATTTTTATTATATTTTCATCGACAATGCTCAAAAAATCTTTTAAATATGCCTTGTAGCTCTTCTTGAAGTAAATCAATTTATAGAAATTGAATTATATAAACCTGAATTATAAATTGACAGTGTTGTAAAAAGCAGCTTTCACACATGCATTTTTCTGACTTTCTCAGGAGGTTTGACACTGTTACACTGAAATTATTTTTATTTAGAACCTTCAGGTTAAGCTTAGCTTTCTCTCCTCCATCATCTGTGAATAGAAGCATCTGCTGATTGTATTTGATCCTGCCGGCCATTAATAATAATTCAGCGAAAGATGCTCCAATAAATCAGTGCCAGGAGCTCTGTCGTCCCTGAGAGTTGACATTCAGGAGAAAGAGAGAGAGCAGAGACTGTCAGTGAGAGATTGAGTCAAAAAGAGAGGTGCTCTGGGTATGGCGATGACTGTTAAGTATTGTATGCTGACATTAAGAGGAGTGTGACACAGAGTCAATATGGAATGACACTGATGTGTTTTGACAGATCATAAGGTATCTCTCTGCTCACAGGTCTAGCAACAGAATATTATCTCTTTCTCGGATTGAAATGCCTTTAAAAAAGATTTGCAGGCAGCACATGCTAGCATTTCTTTATGACTTTTCATTGTTTGAGCCTTAAAATATTCTCGTAAAATGGTGTTGCATTCAGTGAAGAACATTCTTATTCAGATGTTGGCCAAGGTGAATGTGTAACTAGTCTGTGTTACGTTTTTAAAAGAGAAAAAATCAAATAATTTAACAAAGTTAAAATGTATTTTTATATTTACAAGCAGTGATTTGTAAAATAAGGGAGTTGCTAGGAATTCTGGACCCCTCTACCACAGGATCATTGCCACTTTTTATGCCTGTGTCTTATGGTGTTTTTCAGTGTACTTGATGGTACTGAATGTAATGCATCCAGTTTTTTTCTTCTTTATGATGTGATGGTAGCATTATTATGTCAAATAAGAGTTATTAGTTGTGTAATTTCTCTGAGCTGCACTCTGTAGCACTCTTAACTACTTAAAATCACATTGCATCTCTGACTGCAAATACATTTTATTTTAAAATACATACAGTTTCTGGGAGATATGCGTGACTTTTGCAGTGCATTCTTCACTTCATTAAAATATCCATCCACCCATTATCTACTGCTTATCCCCAAACTGTAGAGGCAATAGAGTCTCCAATCAGCCTATCCCCAAGGTGCATGTCTTTAGACTGTGGAAGGAAGCCAGGTAACCCAGAGAGAACCCACAGTAACACAGGGAGAACATGCAAACTCCACACAGATAGGCCACCGCCTGAGCCGGGGATTGAACCAGCAACCTGCTTACTGTGAGGCCACAGCGCTAACCAGTGCACCACTGTGCAGCCCCTCATTAAAACATATGATGAAAAATAAAAACTAATCAATGATGTTAAAAATAGATACATTGAACAGCCCTTAACAAGCATTATCTTCTGTGCATAAAATAGTGGAGACTTGTATTATCATGTGACTGCTGAGTTAGAAAGGTTCCAGCAGCATTTAACATTTCTTTTGAAAAACATGCTGTGACTTTAAATGTTGAGCTTTTTACATATATTGCATGTAGTATTTGCAGACATGAGTGCTATTTAGTTTGCAGTACATGTTTAATTATTTTGAAATATCCTCATACTTATACTTTCAAATGTTTCATTAACTGCATTTAGTTTTCAACAGCAGTTATCGATTTAAGTAACATTTTGTCCATGTCTGTAAAAATGGTCAACATAAAAAATGATTTAGTTAAAAATCTTATAAGGCTTCTCCACTGAGCTGTTAGTTATTTTTATATCATAAGATTAAACTTGTCTTTGTTGGTCAGAGAAAGAAGTCTGACTGGCAGGGTTTAAACTTCAGGGAGTGTTTCTTAACCTGAGGTAAGTGGACACAGAACATCACGTGAATCTCCAGGATGTTACTGTATGTCACCAAATGTCAGAGGCTGTCAGACAGAGTTCTCCTTTTAAGCTCCACAATCCCTGAGGGATCCACTGAGCTGGAGTGCAGTGGGGCCAGCTCTTCAGAGAGATGGCTTCAAGTTTGCCAGGTAAACAAACAGACAAGCAAACAAGCACAATTCAGAGCGAGTGAATCCCTCTTGCACATAAAATTCATCACTCGGGCTCTTTTTTTATTTATGAGTGGCTCTGAATGTGCACAAGGCAAGCTAAACATTTTAACATCCTAACACATAGCACCCGCTGCAGGCTGGGACATGCCAAGTGTCAATATACCCTTGAGGTTTACAACCGTCTAACGATGACCAGCTTGAAAGCTCATATATGTCCATATGTAGTGTTGTCTCTTAACCCTTTTCTTGGCAAATATATGTAAAATATGAGCCACCTTAATTTGTTTTCCCACTCTCATCTCTCAGTTTTACATATTATTACCAAGTGATGCCATATGAATACAATAGGAAGGGAATGAATGCAGAAAATGAGCTTCAAATTAAGAGTAATTGGAAATGGGTTCATTAATTTTAATGCTGGAGAATAGAAATGTCCAAAATAACCTGTCAGCCAGTAATTAACAAAATCATCATGAACTGACATTACTGAAACTATATATTAGAAAGTCTGGCAGTATTTTGAACCGATTTTGTCACCACTATTCTGAAAACAGATGTAGACATGATAACAGGAAGAAAAAATCTCTTTCAGATCACCAAGAATCGACCAAATCCCACCCCATTGGGCAAAAAATATGTTTTGCTGACACCTTTTTGCTCTTAGCAGCTTTTATCCTTTTATCAATTGAAGATTTCTATCAGATCTCTGCAAATGGGTTTATCGAACCGATGAAGGTTGATGTGAGGCTGCACATCAATCATTTTGAAAATGGACAACAAAAGAGTTTATTTATTTATTACTTTTCAAGCAAAAACAACAGTAGAGTCTGGGTAAAGCACAAAACAGTTCTTTGTCATTCTGCTGACCTTTAATATGATTGTTCAGCCCTGTTTACAAAGGGCAGAAACAACAAGCTGTAGATTACACGTCACTCATTATTTCAAATATGAACACAGAGTATAAAGCCATGAAAGCTTGGAGAATGTTTGATACACTATTTGTTTTCCCACAAAGAATACTACAAAATTTGGCCAGAAAATGTAATTATTTCTCTGTTCGTCTGGCTTATTTTCCACCTCCAGTCCTGATTCAATCTCTTGTAGATGTTTCCAATTATTTGTGTAACATTTAGTTTACATGCTGTGCACCTACTATGAAATCTAAGTTTAAAATTGACTTCAGACCAGACAATGTTTTGCTTCATTTAATGTGAATTTCTGTTCTAATATAATGGCTAAATGATTACCAGCGCCATATTGCAATTGTCAAAGGTTAGGTTGCATAAATAAAAAAAAAAAATAAAAAGAGTTTTGCAGATAAATTACCAACTGGTTATATTATGATGTGTATTAGATTTTATTTCTTCTCCCTGGAATTATTTTTTATTTATCATCCCAGGCAAAGTAAAACTCATAAACGTGTTGCTAAGGCCCCACCCTGTTGTGGTGAAAAAGCGGAAATGAGAGAAATGAGGACATGAAACAATTGACTCAACTAAATACTGAAATAATAAATGTAAACAGTTACAGGCTGCACAGCAACTCGATCACTGTTCTCAAAAGTCAGTGTGCTGTTAGAGAACATGCACCAAGTGGAATAACTGCATCTTCTATGACTGGGACAGCAGAAGAACTGCAGGGCAGGTTTTTCCTCATCATAAAAAGAATTCTCACTATTCACCTCTCTTGATACATTTATGTGTAGCTAAAATCTCCTGGCTCTTTCTCTTTTAAATTGAAAATTTTCATTCATTATCTGTGTTAGAGGACGGTAAAATAAAAGCCTGCCTTCCTATAAGACTAGGTACAGATATCAGAGGCTTTAACGTATCATTATGGCCTCAAGGCCACGTTTAGCCACAGTTCCTGCACACTGAGACTGGTTATAATGGTGTTTTGATGAGATTGTTATGCTGCATCAGACCCTTCATCCTATCAAATGATGCATATTTTACAAAGAACTTTGTGAGAAATCCTTAAAGTGGCAAATGTAGAATATGTTAGAAATATCTACTATACCAATTGTCCTTGAAAAATCCTAAATTATTTATATTAAACATATGAGAATGAAGTGCAAAGAATCATATTGCATTCCTTTTTCAAGGAGCAAATAGAAAGCATGAGTGAACCTTCAAATATAATACGGCTGTGTGTTTTTTTCTGCCTTTAGAGACTTTAGAAAGTGAGATAGAAACGATGAGATTTGACACATTTTTTTAAACTGATTTTTTTTTCTTTTTGCAGTTACAGCTCACTTACATGTAATGTTTGGTAAAAACCCCAAAAAACCAAAATAAAACAAATCTGATGCTCTGTGACACTGGGGACTAAGATCAACGTCTGTTTCCACCATGCCTGTCATCATAACTTCATCACCTCTGCTTCTGTGTTCTGATTGCGTTCTTTTTTTTCTGCATCTTTGCTGTTTATGAAGCAGAAATATCTACATTAGTGCGTGTCAGACTGGACAGAGAGCAGGGGTGTAAACCACGCTGCCGCAGTGGAAGTAGTTCCTACCTATTCTTAAAGTTCACTTAAGTTCTATAAATTTTGTTATAGGACCACAAGTGCTATGCAGCCCTGCAGGGATCTTCTCGAACTTCTCATTGACACCATTGAGCCATTGAGTGAGCATGTGTGCCTGGGGCGGTTAAGAAACATTGAAGCAGGTGCACAGTTGTGTCGCCAGACGTTTTTTTTTTTTTTCTGTGGAGCGGGTGATTATTTTTATCAGCATCTATAGTAACTTACATTGGTTTTGATTTCCAGACTCAAAACATCCGGGAAAAACAGCTGGCAATGGTGACACACAATGCATCAGTTCCAGAATTTATATGGGAAGCTGCAACTTTTTTTGTCTGGTGGTCTTCTGTTTGTAAGCCTATTTGATTTCATTGGGTGTGTGCTCCTACTGGAGCAACAGCTGCAAAAGTCATAGGAAAGTCTTTTTAGCATTGCAAATCTGGCTTCCCTTGGTTCATACCAGGATGCCAACATACTTTTTCACTTTTTGCATGTCTTACATTTTACTTTAGGAACATTTTTTTGAGTAATTGCATGAGTGTAATTCTTTTGTCCTAAAGCCCATTATAATATTTTCCTAAATTTGGTCTGTTGTTGGAAGATTACCTCGGATAACAGACACCTTTAGGCCCAATACACACTCCTTTTGGCACTTATATCCCAGTTAAACTACTGGCAAATGTTGTGTAAGCTATGTTTATTTTATTTAGTATATATCTAACCTCAATTTTACCAGGCAAAAAATGATCAACCATCAT
>JBAMHX010000007.1:20831832-20848736 GCA_037177515.1 Pseudomugil tenellus | reverse complement strand
TAAGGGCTTTGGCTGAGTGGGCAGGTCTGGATGCTGCCAGCCAATCAGGGATCTGTGGGGGTGACTTCAGCTCATGGTTCATGGAACAAAATTACCTGTGCATACTTACTGCACACTTACATGAAGTGAATTCCACACATCAAAGCCAATTATGGGCCAAGCAAAACAGCTGTTCTAGATGTTTATCCTCATCTGCAATGTTTGCCTAGGTAGCAACAGTGCAGTTGCTTCCACTGTTAAATTTGAAGCCACTCCACTGGTCCTGCTGGAGAACTAGACTATCTTCTGTGTGTGACAGTTTAACATATAAATCTATTGTCATACATCATTTAAGTTTAAATTTTGTAAATATTTGCAACTTTGACTCCAGGAAATTTGGAGGCAATGTCTTCTTTCTTCTGCTTGTTTTCATTAGCATTTTGTCAATTATGCAATGAGAGAAAAGGTCAGCTGTTGTGTGCAGATCGATTACCGTTTGTCTGCCCCCTTTGATTGATAATCTGAACTTAAAAAATCTGTATTTAAAAATTACATTTTGCTTGTTCATTAATTACAAACAAAGCACACATCCGCCTGTATCTGACACAAGTTTAATTCGGAAGAAATAATGTCCAGAATTCAAACACCAGAGATATGAGTGTGACCATAATGATCTAATGCTGGTTAGGCTTAAGATGAAATGATAAAATACCAAGCAGCTAAAAATGTGTCCACTCTGTTTTTTTCCCCTCATTCTCTCACTTTTTATTCTTTCACTGACAGTCACTTTCAATTATTTTAACTCTGCTTTTGTTTTGTTTTTTGTTGTTTTTTGGCCCTTAGGTAGCTCTGTGGTAAATGCCAAAGATGGAAAACAAATCTTGAAAACAACCCTTACACACCTTGACACAGTTAAAGATAAACAAGCACAGAGACACACATGCACACAGAGACAATATCGTTTCTCTTTTTTCAATACTGAGTTAAATTGGGAACATAGGGCTCAGCTACATCATGCTCCTTTTTAACTTGTCCCCAAGAGTCTGTTTAAAAGCTACCATAGCACTCTTGACTGTGATATGACAGGTCCCGGTGCAGAGCTAGCAAGGCAATAGAGAAGAACTCAAGTTAGGCCAACAAATGAGAAGGCTCCTGGCAGTTTTAAACCTCTGCTTTTATAGAACATCCCTGATGCTGCAGCCACATACTGTATGAAACCTGTGATCTAAAAGCAAACACTAAGGCAGATGAAGGCAGAGGATAGAGACTTTGAGTCTCTCTCACTTGTTCTGTTATCACATGTGCGATAGCGTGTGCACACACATACAAGGAAAAAATCTGTCTGACTCCTTCATAATTTCCTGCCTACACAGTTACATTTGCATGCGGCTCAAGCATTTAGAAATACCTGCGGCCTTAAATGATTATTATTTTTTGTTCTGCTGTCAGTTTGTATCTATTTTTTGTACATATTAATGACCTGAGTCACCAGTGTAAAATACAGTATGATCAAATGTCTGCAAGTGGTATGAAGGATTGTTTTAGAAACTGACTAAAACATTTTTATATAAACAGTCTAGAGGAATTTCATGTATTAGCTTTATTACCTTGCTCTTATTTAATATCTAGTGAAAGGTCCGACCATAAGGCTCCTGAACTGATGTCATTCTGACCTTTAGTAAACCATCTGCTAAGACCTTGGTTGTTGTAGCCGAATCAAGGCCGGCATCTTTCAATCAGGGAAATGGTTAGAAAACAGATTGGCGCAAGTGACCAAGGTCTTTAAACAAAGCTCCCCTATCTGACTAGGGCAAATTAGCTCCAGACTTCTGTAGGTCCACAGATCTTTGTGGAATATTCTCCCCGGGTTATGACCTCGTACCATGTCTGTATGTCTTAATTTTTTGTCCCTTCATGTTTCAATGTTAATTGTATGTTGAACTTTTTTTATCTTCATTATTAAATTTATATTCTTCTCAATCTAAAGAAACCAGTGTCCTCGGGCTTGACCGGAATAACGGTCATCTACAACAGTAAAACTAATAGTGGAATGTTTCTTTAAAAACCCAGCACTTTTTGAAAACAATATGTAGTGTGTGAATTGGTAAATACTGGGTTCAGTCTCTGTAGCTAATAGGCCATTCCATTAGTACCTACTCTCACCGGCTCTACTTGGCTCTATCAGGCTTCAGGCTGTAGATATTGCATACCGAGTAAATACTTTTGTGGTACCTACTTCCTCGAAGTTCCAAGCGGGGTGAGTCGAGCTAAAATTGTGACTACAGGTTGGGGTATTGATCAGCCTGTAGCTTTGGTATTAATAACTATCTGGGCTGCAGCTTCAGAACCAACACCGACGTACTTTTTGCAGCTCTGATTTTTGGAAGCTTCATAATATCTCTGACTATGGCGGCACATTCAGATCTTCTCCCACATCGGAGGGTCCTGAATTATAATGGAAAACCAGTACAGTTAGGCTGATCGAGTCAAGTCGAGCAAAGTTATTCTAATGGAAAGGGCCCATAAGTGCACTGTATTTACATTTTCCTAATCTCGTAAAGTGCTAAGGATTGACAAGTTGCTTTTGTTGTTTTAATCTTTCCAGGTAATTGCACCACAAGCCTGTGACTACTAAAACAACCAGTTAATGCAACAATAAAGAGCATGTGTTTTCTCACATTTGACTTTTTCACACTCAGGCTAACTGGAATGAATATTCCAGCACCCATCATCAGCAACAAAAACTGGCTACGGCTGCACTTTGTAACCGAGAGCAACCACCGCCACAAAGGCTTCAGGGCTCAGTATCAAGGTAAGACACAATTACTTCATTTGCACAACGTAATACAGGGCCCCCTACTCAAACAAAAAGGATCATCGTAGGAAAACAGTGTAATTACAAAACATGTTTTTGATCTTTGTTAACTGAATATTAAACAGTTTGATTAACACCCTCAGTAGAGGACATGAAGGATTTTTCTGCTTCAAACCATTCACTTCAAAGGACCTTTTTAATCAAATATTTGAGAGGTAAATACTGTATATACTTTACCCTTTAGAAAAATTCAGCTCTGTAAGCTCCATAATCCATTACCCTGACATTGTTCCCTGGCATGACTTTAAAGTCTGTGTATGTGCTGGATGTGCTCGGTTTCAGAGGCTGGCCTCAAGCCGGGTGTGAAATCTGCAACTTCACCATCAGCAGCTCTAAAGACAAAATCTCCCAATAATATTCAATATGCGGCAAATAATTGTAAACCAACTGCCTGAAAAGCCACATCTCCCATGTAACGGTGCATATCCGTACAGTGGAGAGGCAAGTTTTGAGCAAAGATGTGTACTAATACTTGTAGTATTTAGTTTAATAATCAGCAAATAAAAACTCTTACTCTGACATTAAATTAGCTCCACATCCTAACTGTCTGGCATGGCTTGAAATTACGAGCTGACCGACAGAGTAGTTCAGAGGTGAGGCATTTTCCCAATACTTTTAAATTCAGATCCCATTATCTTTGCCGTTGGTGATGATGGCCACTTGCATCCCTTAGCTTTTGTTTGCAATCTTGCTCATGCTGTGTTTGATTAGACCTAATTAAGATAAGTAGTCCTTGGGATGCTCTTTGATTCAGGATGGTATTTTTTTTTCTTAACTATTCAATTTCCATCCAATATTTAAGCAGTTATACAAGAAAGCAAAAAATGAAAGAACTAGCCAAGATGTTATAAAACTGTTGGGGTAAGTCCTGAAAAAGGGAGTCCAATATGAGCAATTACCATCTAATGTGCTTCATACAATCATTACTCTAACAATAGAAAGAAACATTTGTACTGTATCTTCTCACATCTAATACTGTAACTTCTTTTATCTAATGAACTCTTTTTATTGCTCTCGACCAGTGAAAAGCTCTGGAGAGCTTAAATCCAGAGGGGTAAAATTATTACCAGGAAAGGACAACACTAACAAACTGTCTTTGAGTAAGTCTTTTATTTTTCTTATGCAACTGTTTTCATTGTTTGGATTTTTTTTTTGTTTGTTTTGTGTAGGGTTTGCTTTCTGGGTCTTTTGTTTCTTTCGGTCTCTTTCTTTGCTGCATCATTTGGGTGAAGGAATTAAGCTACAGTACTAGATTTTGCAGAAGTGCAGTCTCTTTTTCTTTCTGATGACCCATTTTGCCTGCTGTCCTGGACTTCCTGTCCTGACAGAGATGCACTCAGCTAGATCAGACCTAGTTATGTATATTGCAGCAGTATGCTAAATTTGATAAGCCTCGGCCGAACTGAACTCCATCTGTCTCACTCTGTACTGTGTAAGCAGTACATTGACTTATGTGATTTACACAAAGGGCGGTAGTCAAGGTTGAGTGAATGCTTACTTGTCAGGTGATTTGTGTACACTTCAAACCAAACAGAATGCTTTCTAAATGCCTGTGGAGCTCTGTCATTTACATAAATCTGGAGGACAATTCCCTTTAACTCAGCAGTGTGCTAAACACTTGGATGATAACAGGTTGTAATCTTTATTACCTTATGCATCATAGATTCTGCACTCTACGGAAACATGAATAATGCAATAGACTGTAATCTCTTCCATGAGACAATACTCTATATCATTAAGACACTATAAGGAGATGCTTCATATACCGTGCGATTTATTTCCCATAAATGAACCCATACCTGTATTGTAATCCATAATGAAAATAAGTTCAAAACTAATGAACTTAATGAAAAAAGGCAAAAATGAAAAGAAGTAATTAGAACTTCATACAAAGTGCAGAAAACGTAACTATATCTTTATACATATATGATATATTGAATGAATTAATTTAAGTTGATTCACAGATATTCATTTTAGAAACGTTAAAGAAAAAAAAGTGAAACATAAAACATGCTTACATCTTACTGAGTTCCCCATTACAACAATAATAAAGAGAAATCAGTATATAATGAAGCCACAGGTTTATTCAGTCTAATTTCATGATTATTATCACTAAAGAGTTTGATGGAACAATTTCCTTTTCCCACAATCAATAGTTGAAGGTTACTTATTCCCCTGTTGGGCCCTTTCTAGTTTGTTTAGCTCTGGTAAGCAAGTTTAATTTAACATGTGCACTAACTCTATCCTCAAACACATGTATGAATTCCCCAATAATGTTTCCAAATAACAGGCAGCACATTTGGAGATGAGGTGAGACCCTTAAACGTCTTTGTGATTCCTGAAGCTAAACATAACTATTATACTGGCAGATTTATGTACTGGTCATGTGCTTCTCATGACAGTGGGTGGTTTTCTGAGAGTACAGAGCTTTTAACAGATTAAAGTGTCTCTCTCACAGCATTCTTGCTCCCTCTCTCCCTGTTTAGTGAATGAAGGAGGGGTCAAGCAGGTCTCTAATTACTGCCCCGATCCAGGGGAGCCAGAGAATGGCAAACGAATTGGTTCTGACTTCAGGTTAGTTGATGCTTTGCAGAAGAAATAAAGTGGCTGGAGTTTGTATGCAGGACTGTTAACAGGGTTAGCTTTATAATAAAGCATGCAGCATCTCTAAAACATTTCTATAAACTTTGATGAATTAGAGGTGAGATCTGTTTTCATAATCTTTACCATCTTTTAAGCAATATTACACAGTCATGACCACTCTCAAGCCCTATGTTGTCCATGAGTAATGTGAAATAAAAATGATATTCCATCTTCGTCATCTTTTAAGACTTGATTGCTTCTTATGAGGGTGTTAAAAGCATCTGTTATCTCCTCAGCATCGGAGCCACTGCCCAATTTACCTGTGATGAGGACCATGTGTTGCAGGGTTCCAAAACAATTACCTGCCAACGCGTAGCAGAAGTCTTCGCAGCTTGGAGTGACCATAGACCAGTCTGCAAGGGTGAGCATGGCCTCTGAGGAGCTAATAAAACAGTTTGATTAAGGCAGTGCCTCCAGATATAGGCTGTATGCAGATAGAGGAAAGTTCATTTCTGTTAATTATGCATGAAAGCCTCAGCTGCACCGCTTTTCCATTCCTAAATGCTTTTCCAGTTTTTCTGTGTTTCATAATACCTGGAGCACCTTTTAAAATTTGATTAATGGAAATGCAGCTAATAGACCTTCTCTGTACTTGTGCAAACAATATATTACCTCTCAGTCATATTACAATGCAGGAGTTATTACTCTGCCTTGAGAGCACCATTTCCATCAATATTTATAGTGATTCTGAGGAGATTTTTTTCAGACTGTGTAGTGTGGTAGGTTGATAGATGAATACATCTATATAAATAAAGTGATGCAGACACATTGGTGTGGCTCTTTCAACTACAAAAATGACACCAATTCTCCCATGTGCACTTGCTTAAAAATTGCAAAGGTGCTTGGCAGGCAAGTTGTTCCAGGCATCTTGGAGAAAAACTGGAAAATATAAACTGTCTCATTTGCTTCTGATCTTGATGTAATCCCAGATTGACTCCATGATGTTCAGATCAGGGAACTGTGGGGGGCCTTAATGTTTGTTGCAGGACTCCTTGTTCTTCACGTCACTGAAGATGTTTCGTCATGACTGGTTGTTTTCATGCCGCTGAATGTCTTTGAAACAGATCAGACACCTCCCTGATGGTGTTGCATGATTGCTAAGACAATGTTAGAAGAACTTGAAGCACCATGCACCATGTACATGTTATACACTTTGTTACTTGTTACTTAATTTTTGTCTCCTCTTCTGTTGCAGTGAAAACATGTGGGTCAAATCTGCAGGGGCCTTCAGGGACTTTTACATCCCCTAACTTCCCCATCCAGTATGAGAGTAACTCCCAGTGCGTGTGGATCATAACTGCCAGTGATCCGAACAAGGTAATAAAGCAGATGCCCTTACCTGTTCGTTTGTGTTAACCTTATACTTTGCGATGAGAACATGCTGCTAATGTGGCCTTGTTAGGAGCAGAAGCCAATCATTAATTTAATGGTGTATTTATGTATGCATCATAGTTTTCTGAAGTAAGAATGTACATGCATGTAATATGCCTATTAGGTCATTGCTGCTTCATATACTATTGGATCACATTTCAGGTCACATCAGCCAACCCGTTTGACTGTTAATTAGTATTCTCTTAATTCAGCAGGCAGAAATTCCCACACTAACTCTGAGATATATTAACCTAATGAGAACACCTTTTTCCCCAAGCAAAAGAGATAACAAATGCTTTGTATTCTTTCGTGATAGCCAAACACATGAAAGTATTAACTAACTGCTTCTTATGAATAAATATTAACTAACCAACCAACACTCATTCACAATTCACAAATACTGGGGAGTTCCACACCATTGTGCTATTCTGCAATCTCCAAGACAAGCAAGCCTTTGACTTGGCAGTAGAAGTTTCTCCATTAGTGTTCTTATGGTAATTATGCTTGTGTGTGTTGTTATGAAGCTGTTATACATGGATGATGTTCTGACATTGTCCACCCTACGGCTATAAAAAGAAAGGGGGGGGGGGGGTCTGTTAAGAATGAGCAAGCGACCATCATATGGTTGTTAACAACAGATGTGACAAGAGTGTCATAACCACATCCTTCCGATCATCGTTAATCCAGGAAAAGTGCAAGCTTATGTGGCTCATTGTGCACTTTCTGCAGTAGACTTTTATAGGATTGTTATTAGAGCAAGCAGCTGTTGCCAGATTGATCATTAAATATGTCATCTATTGTTATGTTATGTACATTAGTTAAACAGCTAGATATACCAATGACAGCCAACAAAGATATCTCAAGGGTAAATGCAGACAACAAATGAATATTTTGGGTATCTCACATTCAGTTTGAATTTGATTTGTGCTGCAAAGTAATGTAACGTGACACTGCTGAAGGATGTTTTCGGTCTTGAGCACAGATCTTTACTATGTGTCAAAACCTTGTTTTATCAATATTCTAAAATATGATAATAGTTCAGTTCTGTGTTTGTTTTCTATTATCTTTTGTAGCTTTGTTGATTTAGGTTAAGGGGTAGTTTTTGCATTATTCATTGGATTATGAGAATATAGACAATATTATGCAGTAATATGAATCATGAGCCTGACGTACGTCTTAAGCTTTTACAGCCCTGCTTGATCAAACATTATGCTGCTTGCTTTTGCAAATGTATACTGCATTTCATTGACTTTTTCTGTAGAATGGCCTTTTGTAGTTTAGCTATCTCCTGAAACATTTTCTTAAGAGGCAAGTTATAGAAATGAGCAGCTATGTTATAGGTTTCATACAAGAGAGCGGGTGCATTATTTGTTAATGTGAAGCTTGGAACCCATTTGGAGTAACTGCTTTGGTTGAGAAAGTCTGGTTGGTTTAAATTATTTCTCATGAGTATTTTCTTTATCTGAACAAGATTCATATGGTCTGGTGGAAACAAATTAACCCCAACAGCACATGGCTGTGTTCCCAATTTTTGTTTCATTTGATAGAAAGCTCTGTAACAACACAGACAGACACAAATACTTACTTTAAAATACTCTATATGCACGTTATTGTACAAAAGACTTGATCAGCCTTTCATTTTTATATACACCGCTGGGTCAACAAAAATTACCAATTGGATTAAGCTAGGCAAATATAGATGAGCCTTCTATTGAATAAATATGGAGAGGATAATTATCTTTTAGCCAAACACATTATTTCCAATCAAATCAAAATTTAATTTATAAAGCAATTTTCATACAAACAGTAGCCCAAAGTGTTTTACATAGAAACAGTCGTGACATATTAAAAACAATTATTCCCTAACAAGTTTAGAATTTGTAAAAACAGCCCTTATCATAGTCTCACTCTCTCACAAATGCACACACACACACACACACACACACACACACACATACACACAACATGCACTGACCAACCCCACCACCCACACTCAAGCCATAACCACCTGCAACCCCGAAGGGTAATAATAAGCCAAGCATCTTGGTAAACATTATGCTTAACATCTTATTATATCCCTGAAGTGTAGGCATTCGTGTTCACCTCCGGATATCCTGCTTGTGAGATACTTCAAACAAGTTTTACAATTATATTTTAAAACCTGTTTTACCTGTTTAGGTCCCCCAAGGGGATGACCTGGCTAGAATTTCACCATCTTGGGACTTATGGTTTCCTCACTAGGTGACACTTCATGCAACAAAAATCGGATTTTTTCTATGTCTCTGGAACTATTTACAATTGGATTTTGATACTCAGTATACCTGTTTACACCCCCAAGAGGATGACCTCTATCGAAATTCACAATTATTGATTCATGATTTCTCCACCAGGTGGCGCTTTATGCACAATCTGATTTTTGCCTTTTTCCTTCATTTACATCAAATGAAGTGCAAATAAAAGGTCATGACCTCAGGATGCACCCTGTCCTGATGTCATACCGGGCTGGTTCAAAGTGTCAACACCAGGTAGAGGTTTAAGACTGAATATATCTGGCTTTTTTTGTATTGTGTCTATTCGTGGATTGGGGAATGGGAGGATTGGGGGCGTTAAGGGTTATACCCCCAGCCGTCGCTTCCAACCGCAGAGGCCTTCTTTAACATCTGGCTTGACAATGCTGTGAGAAAACAATATCTTAGGGATCTGTTCATACCAGAAGTCGATCCACTCGCAACCACAGGGGACCTACCAGGAGGAAAACAACATAAATCAGGGTAGACAAAGGTCTACACCATATACACAACAGCCATAGGAGTGGCTGCAGCGTAGAACTTTCACAGACAAAGGCAACCAAAAACCCTGCCGTATGAGCAGGCAAAGCCTCCAGCATGTAGGATCCTAACGAGAAAGAACAGTGGAATTAAAAAAAAACAACTAAACAATAAAAATAAAGCAACTAGAGGTAACTTCAAGTTATTCCATCAATGGACATCAAGCATCACAGAGTCTGGACCTTAACTGCATTAAGAATGTTTCCAATCCAGATGTACCGGAAAAGACTTTGCACACATTTTTTTCTTTTATCCTTCACTTGTTTAAGAGCTGAGAAACCTGAACAAGTGACAACTCATCGAAGTTTGCACACCGAGCTGAGATGTGCTAATATTTTGGCTTGTGGCTCTTTGGAAAACCCTTATTGTGAAAAAATACAGTTTTACATACCAAACATCGTTACCTAAGGAATTATTCATTATGAAAATTAAGAAATGGAATCAAGTTTTGTATCTTTGCAAAACACTACTCGTAACACTGTCTGAAGATACTGTTAGTTATCTGGTATGTTTTGACAACAATGGCTTAACCTTGTTTAAGCTTACATGGTACGTGAACAGGCAAATGCTGCATTCCTCTCACAATGCTCGCTCCCTGCTAAATATAATGCAAATAATAAATAAGTGAGGGACGGGTAAAGACTTTTACACAGTACTCTGTACAAAAACTGTCTCTAGTTTATGGTGATGGGAACGCTTCTGTAGGATTATTCTCAAATTATCTGAATTGATGTAAGAATTGCCCAATTGCTTGATTTGAAAATGAAAGGGAGCCAGAATGACTTGTGCTGTGTGTAATTACAGGTTATTCAGATCAACTTTGAAGAGTTCGACTTAGAAATTGGGTACGATTCACTTACCATTGGAGACGGAGGGGAAGTAGGGGACTCTAAAACAATTATTCAAGTGTAAGTAAATATTTTACAGGGTATGGTTTGAAACCAAATACTACCTTATAAGATATTTGCTGTTAATAGCTTGATGTTTTGCACTTTTTTTAAAGTAGTTTGGTTACCATATTGACTTTCTTTTCTTTTTCCCAGGCTGACTGGGAGCTTTGTACCAGACCTAATTGTCAGTATGTCACATCAGATGTGGCTCCATCTCCAGTCTGATGAGAGCGTTGGCTCAATAGGGTTCAAGATCAACTATAAAGGTAAAGTGACTTAATTGGCAATATTTCTCGCTGTCTTGTAATCACATGTGCCTGCATATTTCATTCGATTCAGTAAAGGAACAACTCTTTCTCCTCACTGTATACTTCTCCTCTACCTACCTCTAAAATAAATTCCTCAACCAAAACTCTCAGACTCCTCTACTGGGCCTTAAGAGATAACATTAAAGGGGGAAAAAAGTTTTCTTAAGTACTTGGGTTGACTTAATACTCTGCTTTAACCCTTCCCCTCTACTTACTTATTCCCATTCATCCAACATTCCTCTGCTCCTCTTCTTACCCGCAGAAATTGACAAAGAGAGTTGTGGTGACCCCGGCACCCCTCTGTATGGGTACCAGGAGGGCAGTGGTTTTTTAAATGGAGATGTTCTTCGCTTTGAATGCCAGTTTGGATTTGAGCTCATCGGAGAGAGGATGATAACCTGCCAGAACAACAATCAGTGGTCAGCTAATATCCCCATCTGCATATGTGAGTCACACACTATTTTTTTTATTTATATTTTTACTCTTTCAATGGCGCAATTATTTTAATTCTTGGAAGAGATTGGATGATTAATTACAGTATTGTAATTTGAACATGCAGCATGTTGTTTGCAAACAACTAGCAGTTTGCATAATGTAGAACAGGAAATTGCAAGTATATGATTGCCTTGCTGTTTAAGCCTGGTTTGAAAGAGAAGAAAGTGGGATGATGTGGTCATGCTGTTCCCATTCTCTGGAGAGGCAACCTGTATTATACAGTGCATCATCCTTTGTCAAGACAGCCATAATTCCTTCTCTTTGTTTCAAAACACCTAAGCCATATCCACAACAAAAAATCCAGACTTGAGTTTTTCTACGTTAACTGCACCCATTGGGAGCAGTATTCGGTATTCTGGTGCGTCTCTCCTGCAATACGGCCATTCACCATGCAGTTTTATGTTTCTCTAGCTACTCAGGACCCATGGGGGTACCGCAGTCTCCTTATTGCTGAGCTACTTATACAGTTGTGACATTGTTTTACACAAATCTTTTTGCCTGATTATCTTGTGGCAGATTGCAAACTTCAGAAAAGTATGTGCCCAGTGAAAGATGCTGTAAGACAAATTACCTGACTTGGGATATTGAAGTTGTATAAAGTTATGACTAAGATGTTTTTCCCCACACTGTCGCACAGTCCCCTGTTTCTCCAACTTCACTGCGCCCATGGGGACGGTGTTATCTCCTGACTATCCCGAAGGCTACGGGAACAACCTCAACTGTGTGTGGCTGATTATCTCTGAGCTGGGCTCCAGGATTCATTTGGCCTTCAATGACTTTGACCTGGAGCCTCCCTATGACTTCCTTACAATCAAAGATGGAGATCAGTCAGGAGCTACAATCCTTGGGCGTTTCTCAGGAGCTGAAGTTCCTTCCCATCTGACATCGAACAGCAACGTTCTGCAGCTGGAGTTTCAGGCAGATCATTCTATGTCTGGTAGAGGCTTCAACATCACCTACAGCAGTAAGCGAATGTTTGATTAATCAATTAAATCATTAAGTATTTATGGGCAAAAAAAGTGTATCCATACTTGTCATTTTACAGCTGGGGAATATATTGTATATTATGACTGAGCATTGTGAAGATTGGCCCTCTGAGCTAATACATTTGTTTACTTTTAAGAAACAGTTTATTCAAAAAACAAAACTTAAAGCTTGCATTGCATGTTTTATTTTGTTTATTACAAACTCAGGAATCGACTCCATCAGCTTCATGCTTCCAAAATATTATTTTATTTTTCGTTTTATTTTGGGTTTTTTTTTTTATTACTTTTGCTGATGAAATTCTTCTAAATTTCTTGAATTTTGACAGTATCTCATTAACAGTGGAGGGAAGCATATACAAATCCTTTCCAAGCTTTCTTTGAGAACATTCCAACTGGAAATCAGTGTGGAGATTTGCCCATTCTTGCACCTCAGAGACTCATTTCATGGATATCCAATTACCTGTTGACGTTACCTCTGATTAAAGCCATAGACATTTTAGTAACACATAGTTGGCCTGAAAGTAGGAATAAAGATGCAGTATGTTAAAAAGTTGACAAGAAAAACATGCAATATTTTCAGAATTTGTAAAAATAAAAAACATGGAATCATAGTAAATCTAATCACTTTTAATTTTTTTAAAACTTTTGTTAACTGTTTGGTTTATAGTTTTATATTATATAAGAGTGTAAATTCCAGGAGCTCAGGAATAAAAAAAATAATTTTAAAATATTGTTGGGCGGGGGCCTATCTGTGTGGAGTTTGCATGTTCTCGCCGTGTTAGCGTGGGTTTTCTCCAGGTACTCCTGCTTCCTCCCACAATCCAAAGACATGCACCTTGGGGATAGACTGATTGGAGACTTTAAATTGCCGATAGGTGTGAGTGTGTGTGTGCATGGTTGTTTGTCTATATGTGTGGCCTTGTGATGGACTGGCGACCTGTCCATTGTGTACCCTGCCTCTCGCCCATTGTCTGCTGGGATTGGCTCCAGCCACCCCGCGATCCTGTTTGGGAATAAGCGGTAGAAATTGGATGGGCCTAACTATGGAATTATAGATTCTTTTTAAGTTAAAAGAAATGTAGAAATGTTGTAGTCTGAAGGCTATGGACATCAACATTGACTGTGTCTCCTCCTTTGTAATGCTTTTCCATGCATCTACTGTCAGTGGGTGCCTTTAATTGTTATTGTGCATTTCTGTCTCCAGTTTGGTAGATCTTAGTTTTATCTGAAACAAAATAATTAAATAGAATAATATTTCCCATCTAGCCTTTCTCTTCTTGAATGGTTTGCATCTTCCTGGGAACTCTGTATTTATTTGATTTCTTCTTTTTTTTGGTAGATTTGTATAAAAATGTGACTATCTTCCATAGATTCATCAGTCAACTGACTAAGGAAAACCTTTATTTACATTTAGATAGGATCCTGGAATCACACATCCATCAAACATCAAGCCTTTAATGTTGCCAAACTCACCAGTGTGGTCTGCTTTTTCCAAGAATGAAGCATACTGTTGGCTTAGCAAGAGTCGGGTACACTACAAACACTCGGCATTGCAAATGCAACTCGAAACCTTTTAACTACTCTACTGATTAAGAAATAATGAAGGAGTAGCAGTAAAGAGTATAAAAACTATTCGGCCACAGCAAAAGTTAAACCGATAGCACATTAAGAGACAAACAGCCCCATTTGAAACACTCAACAGCAGGCTAAACTCCTCTGTTCTCATGTCTATCACAATGTTTTTGCAGTTTTTCTTTTGAGGCCAACTCGCAACAAGCTCTAAAGACAAAGGCTATCATCAACTATGGATGTAAAGCGAAACATTTTTTTTCTTTCTTATAGACAGCTTCATTCATTTTCCTTATCTATCTATACTCTAAGACCCTATTACTCATGCTTACACATGCATTTGACAGTAAATCTTGTTCTCTCTCTTCTTATTACAAGCTTTTGGGCATAATGAGTGCCCTGACCCTGGCATACCTTTGAACGGTCGACGTTTTGGGGACAGTTTCCAGTTAGAAAGCACCATATCTGTGGTTTGCGAGGAGGGCTTCATCAAGACACAGGGGGCTGACACCATCACTTGCCATCTAGAGGAGGGGAAGGTGATGTGGAGCGGGCTCATTCCCAGATGTGAAGGTACTGAAATGGAGTCGTGTGTGGATTTTGGAACATTCTGTATAAGGGACCATTGCGACGATGAGAATAAAGGAACAGGAAAGAGCTAAGAAAAATGTGTGTGTGGGTTATGAAGAGCTCACAGCTCAGTCCACCCAAATGCCTGAACCTTATTTTCAGGCGTCTGACTCATCCTATATGTTATCTTCAGTGTTTTTTTTTTTTCATGTAGGTCCAACATTTTTCCATTTCTTTAAAGCATTAATTCTCTGTTGTTTCCTCTCCCCCTCTTCTTATGGTGCCACATCACTCAAAAACATTCCCACTTCTCTGTTCCTCCAGCGCCTTGTGGGGGGCACTACTCAGGGCCGTCTGGTGTCATCCTCTCCCCTGGGTGGCCAGGCTACTACAAAGACTCTCTGAGTTGTGAGTGGGTCATTGAGGCCGAGATGGGACGCTCCATCAAGATTAGCTTTGACAGGTCTGTATGACAGTGCTGAGCCAACTCAGCTGTAGAATCAAAGTCACACACTCACAAAAAGACACACAGAGGCTTTACACACTGGGTTACTTCTACAATATGTAAACACACAGACATATTTCTTCTGACAGATAAATAAATACACATGCTCATCCAATTTTTTCCCGTACTTTACACAAGCAGCTTATATTTCACCCTGAAGTGCTGGAAGCTTTGAGTAACTCTTTACTTTGCTTACTGGCTTTGGTTTCCTTTGAGAACATCAATGGAAAAATCATACTTTCAGATATTTATTTCTATATATTAAAAGGCAAAAAACAAAAGAAAAAAACTACTAAATTGTGTTTATAGCGAGTAGTTTCTTTTAACTAAGTAAAGGTTTTATCACATAATGGTAACATATAGTCACCCCTCTCAAGAAAGTCTCAGTTGCTTTCACAAGAATGTTCCTTCTGCTAAGTTAGTGAAATCTTTTGGTTTGGTGAATACACACATTTTCCCACATTAATAGCATATTTCCATACATATTTTATTGTACAAATATCTGAGCTATTTGTTCCCCTAACATATTGATTAGTTATACTAAAGCTGTTCTCTGCTTGCTGTTATTTGATGTGTGATGATGAGCATGGCTGCAGATTCATATCATGTTATATTTTCAAGAAGCTCATTGAGCTTACACTAGTACAATAATTAGAATGATTGCTACGCAAGTTACGTCATCTCATCTTTTTTCCACAAATGAGTCAAACTAGCAGTTACTGTTCTGAAAACAAATGCTTTCTCTCATTCTGCAACCACCTTTCTCTCCTGTTTTTACCACCAAGGTTTCAAACTGAACTCAGTTATGACTTTCTGGAAGTACATGATGGCCCCAACTTGCTCTCTCCTCTGATTGGCTCATTCAATGGAACCCAGGTGCCTCAGTTCCTGTTTAGTAGCAGTAATTTCTTGTATCTGCTTTTCACCACGGACAACAGTAGATCGAATAGCGGCTTCAAAATCTTCTATGAAGGTGAGAATGTGTTGCAGGTAAGTGCATATACTGCACATTCAGGTTGAAAGATTTACATTTTATCATTTCAACAATGCTGGAATGACCTAAAGATAATTTAACGCAAAAACACTAAACAGCCCCTGACTTAGATTTAGATTTGATGTCTTTGTTACAATTTAAAGTCGGCTTAAATTAGATTTAAATGAATTCATTTTTCATTACACTGAATGCTATATCAAATATTCAAAGACAGAAAACAGTGATTGGTTTTTCTTGTTACATTTTTATGAAGTGGTTTGTGTCAGTACTAAATTGGAGATGTGTTACACGAGAAGAGCATTAGTAATAACATGCGAACCTGGCCGAGCTGAAACTAAATGTAGTCACTGTTGGTGGGGGAGATAATAAATGAAGAACCATCTTCATTTCAAACACAGCTTACTGGTATTTTAGGAAGGAAGGGAGACCCACCAAGGTCAATGCTGCCATTGTGAATCTTATCGTAATCTGTCGACTGCTATTAATTCTTCACAACTCATGAATGCTTCAGGCTTATCGGTAATGGCAGTTTAAAGTTATTTTTTCATGAGAGATTAGGGAGCAGCTTCCAAGTTAAATAAAAGCAGAACTTTTTGACAAAGTCAGCTGTACATAATGGTCTCAGTAGCTTATAGGAAAAAAAAAATCTGCAAAATTCTCCTCATCAGGGATGTAGATGTGCTGTATATAGTTACTGTTTATGCTACTGGCTTAGCTTAATTACTCACAGCTTGTCTCCAGTGCTGCGTATGCATTGTGTTGTATCTAACTTGATTTTCTGAAATCTTAGTTGCCTGTGCAGAAGTTAAAGACTTAAAGATTATTATTATTATTATTATTATTATTATTATTATTATTATTATTATTATTATTATTATTATTATTATTATT
>JBAMHX010000007.1:20809045-20831732 GCA_037177515.1 Pseudomugil tenellus | reverse complement strand
ATTATTATTATTATTATTATTATTATTATTATTATTATTATTATTATTATTATTATTATTATTATTATTATTTCAGATGGTTTTCTGTTGAAAAGTGTTCTCACAATGTAAAAATTACAAGGTAATCTAGGTTGTTGTGATGCATTTTATGATAGTCTTTTAAAGCTGCCAATGCTGTAAATGTGGTGTTAATTAAGGACTATTTGTGTTAGAGTTGTGTTGTTTGCACATACAGGTTTATCTTCAGAGGTAAAACTGTTCTTATGTTGCCTCTCTGGGTGCTTTAATTTCTGGAGCTATTACCATCCACCCATACAGCAATAGCATAATTTGAATGTCCCCTCTCTGTTGAGTAAAAGAGTCAGACTTTATTTGGTCATTCTGAGCTCTCTAATAGCAGCTTTGTTGCAGTCAATACAAATTATCTTGCTGGTCAAAGATGATCATGGCTGGATAAACCAACACTAGTGGTAAAATAAGCATTTAAGAATAAATAATGAAAGGAAAAATGTGGATTTGTGAGCTTTTTGTCAGCTAAAGAATTAGTAAGATTTAAAGTTCACTGACTGCCAAAGAAAAGCATGGTTTTAAAAAAAAAAAGCAAAAAAGTGCAATTGCTCAAACTGTATGATTACAGGTGACTTTATACTGATATGGCTTTTTTGAACCATAAGCACCTACTAAGCCCGACTACCTGGTTCAATCATTTCCATCACAGTTGAGGTTCCCTCAGTGTGGGCAAAATTGTTGCAAAGCAGCTGGTAAGTTTTGTGAAGTCGTTTGTTTGCGACACACAGCACAAGGACGCTGAGGACATTCTATTCCTGCTGCTCAGTCTATAGACTGTAATCAGGAAAAGATTCCATGAACAGAGCCACAGCTATGGTGCTGCTGCATGCTGATACGACATAAAGTTGTTGTGAGGAGTCGCTTTCATGACTCATGCTGTGATGTCAAATTCTGGCCAATAGTGACCTGCAAACTGGAGATATCACATTTCCAGTTCAACACTGCACCCTCAGAAACCCCAAGGAAGTAAATAGTAGAAATGTGGAAGATCCTGAGGGAGAAACCTACAAACCAGGAGGAGTGTCAGGCAGAGCTTAGTAGACACTAGTGGAAAAGGATCCCCTTCTTTATCCTGCTTGGAGCAGTAGCCTTTGACAAATCTTGCAGGAAACCTTTGTAGACAAAGTATGAGTTATTTTTGAAAATGTTTTCAGTATGACCATTACCCTTGTAACTGATTTGATTCATAAGACGAAGTTTATTATCATGCTTGTATTATTGACTGAAAGCAGCGCACATGTGACCTTGTCTTATTATGTTTAGCTCTCAAGTGCATTTCTCTTTTGTTGATTTGCTATCAAAAAGCCATGAGTAAGATCGTACTAGTGTCTTCTATTGCCCGGTTAAGATATATCTAACAGCAGAAGTACGTCAGAGAAAGCCTAGTCTTATTCATTTGTATAACTGGCTGTACAGAGGAAGGTTAGATTATTATGTGAAAAAAAAGATACATAAAAACACGGTGGTATTACTTTTGTATGAAAAAAAAACTTGAACCGTTGTGTAGAGAGACAAAACAAAAACAAAACCAGTTTGGGATTATATGAAGATGTTTGTACCCAAAACATTACATGTACAAAACATTTTCACATATATTAGCTGGACTCAGTGTTGTACAGAGGTCGTTATTTTCTTCCAAATTTCTGCACCCTTGAGGCCAGAACCAGCAGTGAGCAATGGATGCTCTAATTCTTGGACACATTATGGCAGGATTCATGGTTTCATTACTATAAATATCTCGTCTTACAGAGGTGAAGTTTTCTACTGAAGCTTAGATGAGCAAAAGAGGCACACAGTTAACAGACTGGAATATTCAGTCAGCTGAGGATAGATTGGATTATTATGTTATTTTTGACATATATCACTTGCAAGTATAGTTATTTACTTTTAAGTCTCATCTGTTTAGTCACCAAGGTCATGCAAAGTAGTTTTGTTTTGTCTGCAAGCCGTAGAAATGCCTTCTCATAAGTGATAACTGCTTTATGATTATCTCTTCAGATTGTTCATCTTTATTTTGCAAGCTGAGAGTAAACGTGTTGTGTTGCATGACTGATACAGTTGTACATGTGTGAGCTGTTACTTTAAATACGTGTCATGGGACTCTGTATGTGTATGCTGATAACTATTTCTTTAAACTTGTTAAAATCATGCTGATCAGAGACTGAAATGTTTATACATGAACACAAAAGGAAGAAATCTTAAAAGTGGGCTGTTTACATGCTAAAAACATTTGATAAAAATGTAATTTTTTTCTCTAATTCAGTTTTGGTATTAGGTGTTTGGTATTCCAAAATGTTAACAATCTTTAATTCTTCAAAGGTCTCCAACAAATGTCAGGCTAGTTCAATTTTACAGCCAACACCTCACCTTCCTTCCATATGGCAAAAGGATAATATTTGTATTCCAGTCAAACAAAAACTGAAAAGTGAATTTTCCCAGTTCTCATCAAAAGACGTACAACACCCTTTTTTTATTTGAGTTGAATGTTTGAGCTGGCTGGGCCTGATGGGATTGGTGTAATCTGACTGAGGTGTTTACATGAGGCTGATGTAGACATTTCTCTTGATAATAGAGAATCAACAAGATCATGTTTGCTGGTTTATAGCCCTTTGACTGTCAGTCTTTTGACATACTCATGATTTAATAATATGACACAGAACTAGAATCAACATTCCATCAAAAAAGGGTGACTGGCGACCTGTCCAGACTGTACCATGCTTCTGTCCTGCTATGAATGAATAACTGTATTTATAGCTTTTTTAATGTCACTCCTGAAATATACGATAAATATATGCAAATATACATTTAGACATTTTTAATCGGTAATGTAGTAAAATTAATTTAAACAAGGTGATCAGCCAAACGAACTTGGGTTAAATTAAATCGGTTGCTAGACAGGAACTAAAAATAAAAGTACTGAAAATGAGTGCTTAAAATAGCCTACCCTGCATGACCTAACAACTGCCTACACAACTGCTGCCAGTCATTGCCTAAAATCAGCATATTTTTAGTCCATCAAAAGCCACCCTACTTGGAAGCTATCCAAATGGAAATCACAGGGAAAAATGGGGTCATCTCTCTCAAACTTGCATCACTGAAAATTTGGAGGAGCTGCCACTGCAATGAAACCATTACCATTTACTCATTCTGCGAGTAAAACAAGCTGTCAAAGTATTTTTTTACAAAAGCCGAAAGAGGTGACCTATCTTTTTTATTGAACAGAAAGAAGCACATTTGTACAGTTTATCCAAGGTCTTACCCCCAGTACCTGTTCCACAAGAAACACCTGCCCTGTTCTCTTTTACTCAACTGATCAAACCTTTGTTGCTCTATCAGTGGGTACCCTGCTGATTTAGCAAAAACAGCCTTAGTATGAGTTTGAAACACTGTTTCTATAAAAACGAAAAAAGCCAGAAACTCTGCTGCGATTGTGTACAAAGCTATTTTATTGTCGTAACATAGCTTTTGTCATTGTTTGACTTGTCTTTTGTAAGTACAACAAGCATAGGCAATTATTGTTTTGTGTAAAGTTAAAATTTAATCCAAGAGCCAAATTAAATCTTGGGGGGAAAAAAACTCTTTAAAAACCAAAATCTTTGAGATGCATGTAAAATTTCACTTTTAAGCACTTTCGTGTTGTTTTCAAACTCCTTTTATAAAAGAAAACTGTTTTCGACAGCAATTGAGACGATAAAGCAATGAACAAAATAGAAATATAATAACTATCATGTTATTGAATGTAGCACTTTAGTTCTATTTGCATCTGCATCAAGTTTAACAGAATTGAATAATATACAGGTCACAAATTATTATTTGCAAAGCTTATTTTCCATTTAGTGCCTTAATGCGTGTGCACCAAACACAATAAAACCAGGTGCATTCAGATTGCCTATTTTTTCCTGTGGAGTGGACCACATGGGGTGCTCAGCCATATTGGTAAGACCCCACACCACAGGCAGCAAAATTGTTCTGTTTAAAGGGGAAATGTGAGCTGTTTAGCAGAGTAACTGAACAATGGTTCATCACTTCTCATTAGCTGTGTTCAATTCCAGAGTGCATATTAACAGCACTGCCTACCCCCCAATCACTGTTCAGATAAAGTTAACAGAGGAACTTTTCAGCTAAATTCATCTATGTGGAACAGTGCCACAGTGCTAATGCAGAAAGAGCTCTCTCCATCTATTGCACTCATCATTCTATCATTTATGATATTTTCAGCTGTGGCAGCATCAGGAAAGTCTTTTTTTTAAATGCTCAATAACAACTACAACTTCTTAGATTAATTTAAAACAATTTCAAGACTGAACTTCACAGATGCCAGAAGGACTTCTATCACAGTTAAAATAATCATTCATATACAGTAAAAATGATCACATAAAATTGAATATTTAACATTTATTAAGAATTACATTGTTTTTATTTTCTATAGTGGTCACATTGGACACATACTCTTGTATGGATCCTGGAATTCCAGTGAACGGCAGACGGTTAGGCCATGACCTGTCCATTGGCTCCACGGTGTCCTTCCAGTGTGACCCAGGATATCGACTGAGCCATGAGGAACAACTAGTTTGTGAGAAAAACCACTTTTGGAGCCACTCACTGCCTACATGTGATGGTATGTGTATAAAACTAATTAGAGTGTTTGAGCTAAGGGATCTGTTGTGAGTGAAATACCTTTTGTAACAGAGCAACTAATTAGGATATGAGCATAAACAAAACCACAAAGAAACAAATAGAAAAGCCACAGAGCTTTCACCTTCACAATATTTACACACTGTCAATGTTTCCGCCATGAATACTTGTGAGTAGCTGTGTGTGTAGCCTGCAGTAGGTTTGACTAAGACATGCACTCTCATCAAATTGCTCTTTATTCAGCAAACACCGGGCTTGTGAGAACAGCTCACTGGATGTTAAGAACCATGCAGTAGAGTAGACAGATCCTCCCCTTTAAAGTCCAGATTTTACCATGTATTTCATATGATTGTTCATTTTCTGACCTGTGTTTGTGCAATTTTTATGTTTAGAAACACTGAGACATAAATGTTACACAAATATATTGACCATGAAATAATAACTGATAAAATGCATTCAAGATTAGGCATGAAGAGTGTATGTATGAAGATCCTTGTTATTTGTGTCTTGTTATTTGCTGCTCTGAAAACTTATTTTCTCTCTTGGAACATATTCTTGCCTAGGTGTGTGCCAGGTTGCTGCCAAGCGCCTTGGCTCTCTGTCTGTGGTGTCTCAGAAGTGATCATTTCCCAAGCATGCTCATCCACTTTTAATGACTTTATGTAATTTTTGGCTCATAAATAAAATATTTGATGTAATTTTGTTGGTGGGTAAGGATTCAGGCCTTGATGTGTTGTGTTCGCTGGAATGCCCCAAGGGTAGAAGGAGAGGATAAGAGGAGGTGGGTGTGTGCAGCTGTGGAGCCTGAGGCTTCCCATGCTCCAAAACATCAGCTGACGTTTATTACTTTGAAAGTGTACACATGCTTATGAGTTCTACTTCTAATGTTTGTTAATGATAGCTGTTTAGAAGAAGACATGAGTGCATTTGTCTGCATTGCTGGCTTTAAAGTATCTCAGCCAAAGAATCCTTAAACGTGCAAGAGAGGAAAAACAGAAGCGTCATGAAATTAGATGAATGTTGTTTTTAACAAGCTCTGCTCTTTATGCAAAATGACCTTTTAGCTAAAACCCAGGGAGGGCTTGAGAAAAAGTTTACAGGCTTGAACAATATCCAATTACACCACTTAACCTTCAGGCAGATCTGGTACTCACCTTTCAGTGGCCAATCAGCAGCCAATGCTTGGAGAGACTTATCTAATAAAAGTATTTTGATGAGATAAGGAGCTTTTTGGTGATATGTTAAGCCAAATAGTCAACTATTCACAAGAGTCATAAACCTGAGGTGACATGATCGGTGCTACCTTAAGCAGCATTTTCAATCATCTTATCTTTTTTGCTCCACATTAAGTGGCTGCAGCAGTATAAGTAACTAGAATGAAAAGTAGTTGTACAGTAATAGTCCGTATTTGAAGGAACATTTAAAATGAGTTAGAAGTGGTCGGTATAAATCCAGATGCTCTAATCCACCGAATATGCTTGTCACTTCTTGTGTATTGTAGGCAAATTTAATGGATCATCATGTTTTCTGACAATGTCTTTCATTTTAGGATACTGAGAGAGTAGAAAACCTAGTCGGATAGCTGAATTAATGAATAATTTAGTGCCCTGTTAAGCGGTGGGGCTGGTTTGGAGAGAAGCAGAGGGGAAAAAAACATTGTGTTGGCAGAATTACAGGTACTCATAAAAATAGCCGGACAGAATGTGATATGACTTGAATGCATTATTCATCCAAATCGTTTTCTTTGTCTTCAGGTGAAGGATTTATTGGTTCTTTTTTTCCTTTTCCTTGCAACAGTTATCATTCATTATCTCCCTCCTTTATTCAGCATCATGTGGTGGGGATATCAGGGGACCTGCTGGGATCATCCTATCACCTGGATACCCAGAGCTGTATCCAAACTCTCTAAACTGCACATGGACTGTTGAAGTCAGCCATGGAAAAGGTAGGAAAAGCTACCACGTGTGTTTTTAAATTAAATGTCATTCAGTGTTTATTTATGCACACTGCGCTAAACCTCATGTAGTTGCAAACCTTCATTTCAATTCGGAATGCAGATTTAAGAAGTTTACTTTCTCTTAGACGATTCCACACAACACTTTAGTATCAGCACTAATATTCTAATAGTCAAACTTATGTTAGTCCTAGTCATGCAAATGGAAGGGAAAATGGATGGTAATGGACTCTCAGCAATATCTGTAGTTGCAACATGTTTAACTACATTGACTTTGATCTCTGGCCATGCAAGTAAAATATACAAATTATATATTGATTTCTCTTTTAAAAATTATTAGTTCTATTTAATATGAAGTTTATCTTTATTACCAGTTGATTAAAGTTTGGGAATCATGTAATTCCTTTGCTTGACTAAATGAGTAACTATACTTATTTGATGGGTTTCTTTACAGCTTTTGGAGCTTGTGTTAATATTTATGGCCATGAATTGGCACAAATGTAGACAAAAACACACACATAATTTGAAGAAACAATGTAGTTTGCTAATGCTTTTCATTAGATTTCTCTGCTGGACAAATTGTAACATTTTTAGGAGAATATTGTGTTTTACACTTCTCTTCTCAATTAAATTAATGAACAGTCAGTAGTCCTGGATCAATTCTATGTACTAATTATTTTTTGTTTTATTCAATTTATTCTATTATTTAACCCCTCGCTGTCAGTTATATGATCATGAATGAATTACTCTTTGAAAAGCAAGCTAAGCTTATTATACTCATACTTTACACATGTTCCTTCTTATCCTTTTCTCCAGGGCTCATAAAAATGTGATGTTGCGCTTCTACATTACCAGTTGGTCATATGTCCAAAAGCTTACTCCTGCTCTTCTTTTAAAGGACCAAGTTTTATTGTGATCTCACACTTGTTCCTCTGACATTAAGTATTTTAAAAATCTCTATATTTCTTTAGACTGGTAAAGTTACTGAGCACATGCTCAAACCCACTCAGTTCTTGATGACACGTTAATGGTTACAGTATATAGTATCTGCGTGTAGCGTGTGTGACGAGACTGTTCAGTGCTTTATGAGCATGCCCGTTGACATCACCTAATCCTTCCCTACAACCAACTATGTTCTATATTAACTGCACTTTCGCCATTTTTGGAGCTGAATGTATTTGTGATTATTGGAACAAGAAAATCTCTCAAGACATAACTGTCTGTTACAGTGAAATAGCAGGGTTCATATGGCTTAATCAGCACATCAAAACAGTGAAAAAGGACTTTTTCTCTCATTCGTCAGGTGCCTTTGCATTTACCTGACAAGGTTTTCATTATTAATGTTTCTGTCTGCACAACCTGTAAGTCAGGTAACTTTTCTTTGCAGAAAATCTTCCTCTTTTCTGCTTAAAGAAATATACAGAATCAGAAGATGAGTCGGTTCACCCAACATTGATTTCCAGTGTTAATTGTTACTTTGAGCTAGTCAGCAAAAAAGAGAGTTATCTTAATTAACTGCATCTTGGATCTACCGCATCATAGTAAAGCTCTTCGCAGAGGTGACTCTTGATTAATTGATCATTTGCTTTCATGCTTTGTAATATAATTGCTGTTGTACAAAATATGATCAATCCTTTCATTTGTTATTAATTCTGGGGTCATTTGAGACTTTCTTTATCAAGCGAGCCAAACATTGTGGAGGACATTAGAGTCATATTGGAACAGATTCAACAGATGGCACTGAAGTGACAGCACTGATTGTGCTGAAAAGCAGCCAACTGGCCATCATGGCAAGAATCATGGTGTTATTATTGAGCCTCAGCAACAGTGTGGTCAATTAGACACACACATTCCACACACATACACTCAGGTACTGAATTATATTTAGTCGAAAAAATCTGTACATTTTGAGCTGTTTTTAATAGACTTTGGTTTGCTACCTTAGATCTTCTAATACCTCCTTGGTTTTCTCCTCATGTAAATGTGATTGACTGGCAGGGTCTGATAGTGCAAAAAAAAAAAAACTGTAATTATCCTCCACTTTCCTGTTATGACACTGGGTGTTGCCATGACACCTGGTCCCCCAGGAAGCTCGGTTGTTCACTTCCAGTCTCCGCTAACTAGCAAACACACCAGTCTATTTTAGAAGTGCGATTTGATATATTCACACACATGGGACGACATGTGCTGTTGTTACTTACACAACTCATGTAAACTTAAAGATTTTATGACATGTTACAACCATAAACTCGCTTGCAAGATAATGCAGAGAGATGAGGCGATTTCAAAACAATGAGTTGCACCGCTGAAGTTATTACACCCACCCAAGAGGGTCTGCTCTTATTTAATTGATAATAAATTGATAGAGTTGGATGCAGCTCTCGATGCAGCTCTGTCAGAATTATATTAGCCCAGATATAATGGGTTACGAACAATCGCCAGCAAATTAGAGTCGAAGCCTAACTAGATACCGCGATGTAGCTGATGAGACACCTGCTTCCACTGGCACTACTGAAGTACAACACGAAAAGCCTCGTAAGTACTCTGTTAGTGCAGGTTAGTTCATGAGATACTTTTTATCTTGTACTTTTTTAAGCAATCATGCAGGAACAGTCCACAGTTTCGATCACATTCTCTTTCGTCATCACCCACGCCAGATGTTTATTTTTGTCAGTGCGTTGACTTGACTATTTCAGCTTTCAAGGAAGTAAATCTTCCCGGCTTTCTACACAATAATTTCCCTGTTTTTTTTGTTTGTAGTTATAAGCTTCTGTGCTTTTATAGTTACGGAGTTCATCGCCATTGACACCCTCACTAAAAACAAAGTTATTTAAAAACTTAAAGACGGTACTCCCGAAGTTATACCAACATGTTAAAAGTGTGCTACAAAGGGGGAGAATACCCTGGATCATGTCTACTCAAACATCAAGGGTGCATACATAGCTGTTCCCTTCCCCCACCTTGGACAGTCAGACCATCTTTCCCTCCTGCTTCCCTGGCCTACACCCCCTTAAGACGTAGGAACAAACCCACCACAAAAAACTTTAACAACCTGGCATGAAGATGCACTCGCCAGACTCCAAGACTGTTTTAAACAGACAGACTTGGTAGAGTCCCACCTGTCCAGCACCTTGTGGCATACAAGACATCACTAACTTCAGAGGTTATGATGAGTCAATGGCAAATCAGAGTGCAAGACTGGCAGGGGAGCTTAACTGCTTCTTTACCCAGTTTGAATCTCAGCAGCACACATCTGCTCTAGCCATTCCCTCACCCAGATCCACACCCCCATCTTGCTCCTGCACCACCCCACCCACCATCCATGAGCACAATGTCAGACGAGTATTCCTGGCAGTGAACACTAAGAAGCCTACTGGACCAGACGGAATATCTGGCAAGATGCTGAGAGCGTGCGTTCACCAGCTCTCTCCCACCTTTACCAGGATCTTCAACCCCTCAATGAATCAGGCAGTCATTCCACGCTGCCTTAAATCCTCCAAAAATAGTCCTAGTGCCGAAGAAGTCTCCCATCACCAGCCTGAACTACCTACTGGTGGACCACACTCCGGTGATCATGCAGTGTTTTGAAAGGCTTGTTTTTCGGCACATCAAGGACCATCTGCCACCTTGGCTCTGATCTGTTTGCCCTGCTGCCCTCTAGGAAGCGCTAGAGGGGCAACATGACTAAAAAAATGGGACTCAAAAACAGTTTATTTCCCAAAGCAATAACTATTCTGAACTCCGTCAATGTGAAATATCTTGGAATATATTTCTTGGACTTACCTTTAAATATATATATACTATATATACTATATATACACACTTTCTTTTGGAATACAGACTTGGTTGATAGCCTTATCTGATTGTATTTGTATATAATGACAATAAAACGCATTCATTCAATTCAACTGACATCTGGCTACTGCTTCTAGTCATTTACCCATTCTGTTGGAGGAGACAGATGGGACACTTTCTGTTCTGTGTTCTTTTGATAAATAATGCAATCCATGTATCCACCTATGGCATTTGGTCATTGTTTGAGTAATGGAAATGTTACTTTTAATATTTTTATGAAGTATAATGTTTTAAAACTGTACAAGCTAATCATTATTGCTAACGCTGACGGAAGGGGGAAACCGAGTTCAACTTAATTTACACAATGGATCATGGGAACGGTTAGCCTCCAAGAAAAAGGTCGATACAAAATTACACCACAGCCACAGAAATACAAATACAAATACAAAAAGTGTTTTTCAATTCCTATTTGTTTGTGTCTATTTTTAATCCACCTATGTTTCACTGTAATAATTTTCATTTTAGTATGTACCTCAATAGTGCTGGAAGGATTAAGATTTGTATTGCTGTATAAAAAAAATGAAAAATTTTGTATTGGGATAGTAAACTGAACCACAATAATTTCTTAACATATAAGCAGATTTGAAGTCACAAATAAATATAAAAAATGTGAAACATCAACATCAAAGTAAAAATTGACTTTTAGCTCAGAAGTGTCAATTATAATTATAATCGTTGTTATTTGTGTTTTAGTCAACCCTGAACTTAAGTTTCTTTTTTAAGGTGTCCAGTTCACTTTTCACTCCTTCCACCTGGAGGATCATCATGACTACCTCCTGATAACAGAAAATGGCAGCTTTGCACAGCCGCTGGCTCGACTCACTGGCCCAGAGAGGCCTGCACCAGTTAATGCTGGACTCTATGGGAACTTCAAGGCTCAGCTACGCTTCATTTCTGACTTCTCTATATCACTACAGGGATTCAACATCTCCTTCTCAGGTATAAAGGCCTGTGTGTGTTCTGTCTGCAGGAGAAATGGAAGATGTTGACTAGTATGTGTATAAGGTGCCCGATGGGCAGGCAGAGAGTTTTCTCCCCCACGAGGAGATAAAAAGCACTAAGCATCTGTAAAGTGTGCAAAAAATAATGTGAGAGTTAATTTATTGGTCAATGTGGTGAAGATAGATTTTGCTTCAGGCCTGTGATGGTCAGATGAGTATAATTAACACAAAAAGAGATCATGCAGGTAGTGGGTGTCAAACCATAATGCAAGTGCTCATCAAAGCATGTGGCCGGAGGACTCAGACTGTTATGAAAAAAATATAGAAATTCACTAGCTATGCAGAGTTGTAAAGATGGGCTGAGACAGATGGCACTGCTGTGTGAGCAAGGTTGACTGCGAGGGTGAAGTAAGAGTAAGAATGAAGGAATGTGACAGGGAAAGATGTAGTAAATAAGAAAAAGAGAGCAGGGCTGCTTCATGTGCATTCTAGCTAAATATTTGCCTGCTGTTTGCTGAAGTGAAGCATAACTTATGTAGCTATAAATATTCATGATACAATTTTTGATTGTCCGTGTGTGTGTGTGTTGGTGTTTGTCCTTGCAATTAGCATCTATGGATTCCCTGATTAGAATTCATTTTTTGACCTTTTGCAACCTTTGATGCAAGTCTGTTGACACTCTCAGGCCACATCCTACAGCAGAATGCTGCTGTTATGTTTTGCTGGGCTCAAATCAATAAGACCTATATAGTTCTCCATACTGACAGATGACTGTGAGAGAAATGCTGATTGCATTTAGGTCTTACTTATTTATGCAGCTTTAGTTGCATTTTTCTATTTCTAAGGCCACCAATGGTACAGGTGCAAAAGGATTTATAGAGAGGGTGGCCTAGATTTTAAAGCAGCCATCCTTCATCTAGACATTTCAAGCTTTTGGACACCTCATGAAGTGTCCTTGAGCAAGACAGCTTATCCCCACAAGATGCAATATTTCCTTGTCTGACTGAACGTCTAGTCTTTTTTTGCAGAGAGCAACACACTTATTTGAAGTTTTGAATTTAGTTAACAAAGAGAATCATTAATCTGTTCTTTTTCTTATACAATTATCTTCATTCCGACAGATTAATCACTCTTTTTATTTTGTATCACATCGTTTTCAGAGTACAATCTCGAGCCGTGTCAGGATCCTGGAGCACCTCGGTTCGGCTGGCACACAGGCTCCAAGTTTGGCATTGGTGACTCGCTGTCGTTCTACTGCAACACAGGTTATCGTCTACAGGGGGCAAAAGAGGTGGTCTGCTTGGGAGGTGGCCGCCGCATGTGGAGTGCCCCTCTGCCAAGGTGTGTGGGTACGTGCTCAGCTGTTTTTACTTTCTTGTTTCTGCATGCATGTTCAACAATTTAAGCCATTAGCCAGCATCAGTGAATAATAATGTTTGGCCTGGATATTAATAAATGTACTTGACCTCCAAGAAATGAGTGAAAGTGATTTATTTAAAAAGTCTACTGTGATTACATTAAATGATGTGAGCTGAAGTGAATCTAACCTTCATTACTCTAATCTTTTTATGACAGCTCCAGATATCTAGTATCTCAAATGTATTTTTTTTTTGTTTTTTCCTTAAAACAAATTATCCAGAAATGATCTGATGCATGTACATATACAAAGCGGTCTTTTCTGTATCACTTGTCAGCACAGTTAATTCTATAAATCAGTCTTCCACTGTTGTGACTTGCAGGGGAGCCAGATAAGGGTTTTACAATGATCTTTTAATAGTCTACTTACTGTCTCATAATGTGTCACTCCCAGTTGATAAAGGCTTTTATTATGCTAAAGTAATAATAATGGATGCACACTTGCTCATCTGAGAAATATTTTTGAATTGCACCTTTATCTCTTCAGTTAATGCAGCACTTAAAAAACAGTCTGCATAATCTTCCCATATTAGAATTTGAGGTGGCTGTTGTTGTATAGCTGATGATGTTGTTTGTGTGTTTGCTTACTTGCAGCGGAGTGTGGATCAACAGTGTCCAACAATGAGGGGGTTCTTTTGTCACCAAACTACCCAAAAGAATATGACAACCGACATGAATGCGTATACAGCATCCAGGTCCAAACTGGAAAAGGCATCAATATCACCGCCATCACTTTTCAGCTTGCACAGGGAGACATTCTTAAGGTGAAGAGAAATAACACCAACATTTCCTTAAGTGAAATATTCTTTGTTATAATTTAGGAAAAAATGTTTGTTGTTTTTGTTATGTACAAAAATAGGACAGCAGAGAGGGAGTTTATACAGGAACACCATTAAAAATACTCTATTGTTATTATTGGAAAATAAGAGCAAAGGTTAAATAACTGCATCAGCTTGGCTTTAGAAAGAAAAAGCTTTTCTTTCTTTTCTTAAATGCATTGTAGCAGTTTTGGTTAACACTGCAGATGGGGTGTAAATGACTACATTGTTCCCACTTCATAGCTGGGATGCACTCCTAGGATGCAGATGTCCTGCCTAATGCTCCAATTAACAGAATTGTAGCCTGTTATTGGGATTTCTAGTAATCCCCTTTGCTTAGGCATTTTGTGAAGATCAGAAATGTAGAAAGACATGCTTAGAGTTAAATTGGACTCAAGAAAAACAAAGCAATGCCTCTCCGGTATCTCAAAAGAAGTTCCCAAAGCATTTTCTTTCATTTGCTGTCACTGCACAGATATCATTCAGGAAAAATTAGATGCATAGCTGTAAAGACATACTTGGGGGTTTTAAGGGTTTTTTTTTGCAACAAATATTATCTAGAAGTTGCCTATAGAGCAAACAGTAATGAAGTATTTCTACCAAAATACAAATAAGAAAAAATCTTCCTTAGGGCCTTAACAGGGCCTTAAAAGAAAAAAATCTTTTAGGGCTCTGTTTATACCATATCGATGATATAATACTGTAAAATGCAAAGGTTTGGGTACGTCATAGTGGAATTTTCTTTCAATTCAAGATGATTCTCATCAGTGTCAGAATCTTTGGAATTTGGTGACACCTTTCACAGTTTCATGCACCGGAGCACTCAGAGCTGTATTACTCTTAAAAAACACAACAATAGCGGACCTTTGTGTTTGTGCTGCTGCATCTCTTTAATTTATTTGATCTGTTTTAGAGCATTTTAGAGAAGTGTCACAGACTTTTCCCAGCACAGAAATCGTTGTCATATTATTATTGTGTAAATGCAATTTTGTTCAAATTTGTAAAGAAAAAAGTTTTGCATTTAGTGTGGAAACAGTTCTACACAGACCCCAATTCTATGAAAACCTCCACAAAACTTGGAAAAAGTGTAGTTTGACTCTTTTTCAACATTAAATTGAATATTTATGTGAAAGGTTTTTTATCTCTATGTGCAAAACTGTCCTACCTGTCTCTCTCTAATTAGGTGTACGATGGTAAAGATGGTACTGCCCCTCTCCTTGGCACCTACACAGGCACAGTGATGCAAGGCCTGTCCCTCACCAGCACTTCCAACTATCTGTGGCTTGAATTCTTCTCAGACCATGAATCCACAGCAGTGGGGTTTCGCCTCATATACCACAGTAAGGCAAATTTAATTTACATGGGGATGGGGGCTGCCCTAAAGCTTATCCAAATGTGTGAATTTAGCCTCATTTTTGGAGCTTGGCATTTCAAGTAGCAGAATTTAAAAGAACACTTTAATTGACCCTCACCCTGCTTCACCATGTCTTTCACTGTCAGAGTATCCATTAAACACAGCGTGGTGTTTCTACCCCTCTGCAGCAGGAAAATGAGCCATTTTCTTTCCGTCCTTTCTCTCTCCCTGCCTCTCTGTGCAAACCCCTCTTTTCTCTTTTCTTTTGCTCTCAACTCCTGCAATTAGCATTCAAGCCTGCCTAAGTGCACCTTGTTAAAACAGGTGAATTATTGTTGGAACTATTTGACATGATTGTGTGTGGGAGTGTGTGTTTGTTTTTTTTGTGTGTGTTCTAATAATGTGTTTGTTCAAACACTACTTACAGTGTAGGCTTTTCCACATTCAAGAATGTTTGTGTGCATTGAAAGTTGTGGTCATTGTTTTAAATAGGCCAGTAATAGATGGATAGAGTCAAGTTTCTTCTTTAATTGGCTTACTGGCTGTGTGTTGTTGCTAAGTATTTCTAATTTATTACTGTGACAAGTGGATGCACTGGCGAGACTGCCTTTTTCTGTCCAATTTAAGGTGTTTTTATGTTTCACCTGTAAATGAGACTTCTCATTTCTTTTAGTCTGTGCGTTTTCTTAGACAAAACTGAGCAGATAGCAGCTCTGTCTGGACTTTTAAACAGTTTTGAAGGGTTTGAAAGAAAAGTTTGGCATTTATTCATAGCTAGCACTCCTATAGTTTCCAGTCTGTGATAATTACACTATGCATGTAAGGTACATGCAGTAATATTATTAATAACTGGATCCTGGAAGACGTGCAATTATGATGAGAGAACTCATATTAAGACTTCTGTGCTCATTTGCAAAAATAAATAAATATATTAGTATTCACATCTAAGTACAACTGCAATTAGCTGAGAAGAAACGGCTTAGTAACATTCTGCCTTTGAGTTGCAGTAAAAAAAACATAATTAAAATCCTGTACAGTAATTGTTTTTATGGTATTTTTTTTTTTTTTTTGCACGCTCATGAAGCAAAGCACACAATTTATGCTTGCACCTTTTCATTTATTATAAGATGCAGTCCTCACTAAGGCATTTTCATTCGGAACAAATTAAACTATGAGACCACTGACTGATGTGTGAATGACAACAAGACAAGGAGAAGGTGGGACATTGTCATTTAAAGCTGGTCTAATGTCAAATTTTCATCACACTTTAGTAACTTTTCTTTGCAAAGGTCTGAGATTATTTTCCAAAATGAGAAGATTTAGTGCTGGGAATTTATTTTAGACACTTAAAATTCTACCATTATACATGGACATGGATCTCACTTTGAGATCGATCCATCAATCAGCACTGCTGGGTTTATGGGCAGCTGTTCCTGCTGCATAGCTGAATATTTACATGTTTCAATACATGAGGATCACAAATAAAAGCCATGGTCACACATGGTGAGAGTTATAGCTGCATTCACTTGTTTTTGGCTATTTAAAGTCTGCTGTAATATCAATTCCAAGAAGACAGTTTGTTTCTCAATTGCAGTAAATGTCCACACTCAATTGAACTTTTAATTGCGAATGTCTGATAGTGCTCTCTGTCTTAAAGGAATAATTTAATGCCAAGTCAAATAAAGGGACTGTATGACTTCATCTCTGCTTAGCTGGAAATGGATTCCCAAAGCTAAGTCAATACCTCTTTGCAGTATGGATGAGTGGGAATATGGTGCCGGCAACGTGTCTGCTATGCAGGGGGCTTCACTAAATGCCTGAATGCAGCTCTCAAATGTATTTTTATGTTGCTCATTTTATTTTAAGTGTGTCTGTTTTTATTGTGCTTGTCCAGGTTTTGAGCTGTCCCACTGTGATAATCCAGGGGTTCCCCAGTTTGGCTTCAAAACCAGTGACCAAGGTCACTTTTCTGGAAGTTCCATTGAGTTTGGATGCGAGCAAGGTTACACACTACACGGCAGTGCAACACTTAAGTGCATGACTGGAGAGAGAAGAACATGGGACAACAACCTGCCATCATGCATAGGTAATCCTCTCTGTGCATGTGTGGCCATAGATTCACCCTTTTCACACTTTTGTGTCTCCTGGTCCATCACTCCATTTATTTTTTCCATTGTTAGGTGTCTGATTGTATTATTCCGACCAGGTACACTGTCAACGTATCCGTAGCTAGGTGTTAATCCAAAGGATTTATCCTGACATGAGTTGCACTTAATTACTTTGTTTTAGAAGAATACTTGTCATTTTGTATAGAGTCTAAATAGCTCTGATGTTTTATTGTTGATCATTGATCTTTCTGCATGATCTCAATGGAAATTGTTTTGCAGAATTGTTAAGAGCTCTGCATTAAAAAAGACAGAAATGATGAAGCTATACCAGAATGCTGCTTAAGACGAGAAGGTTTTTAAGAAGAAGAATCTGTTTCTGGTTTCTAATGATGAAATTAATATATATATATATATATATATATATATATATATATATTACCAAAGCTTGAATGTGTGAGGAATTGCACTTTAAATACCATTTTGTTCTGCTACCGTTTACCAGTGGAGCATGTCTTTGATTTTGTTTGTCATGTGTAAAACCATAATAACAAAAATCTTAGTTGTGTTACTGGAGTATAGTTTAGGAGTGCTGGATAATTGAATGGTCAGTATTTATCTGGAGCTTTGTGTCTGTGAAATAAAATGGAAATATTCCTTACCATCTCTCCTGGGCCACGTCCCACACTCTCCTCAAGTACCTTTACAATTGCCTGCTGTTATGATGCTGATTGTAGCTTACACTGTAGCAATATAATGCAATTTGTCTATTAATTAAGTACCCTCAAATCTGTAATAAAGATAGTTAGATGATAACCAGGGAGTAGAAAACAGACTGTCGATTGGATGATATATCAGTTTAGTCATTACCAGTTGTAGCAATGTTCTCCCTGCAGTCCAAAACTGATCCATTTTTCTAGAATGGACTCTTTATACAGTTAATTAATCATTAGAAGACAAGGTTAGAGGTTGTGATTCTTTGAGAAGCATAGATGGCTGTTTCACATAACCTTGAATAGAGAATCAAGTTGGACCTTTTATTTGGTTATCTTGGACAAACTCTTCTTGATTCAGTTTTACAAAAACAGTGGTAAGAGGCCATGTACATTTATTCCGTTTAACTTACCAGCTTCAGATACATAATCTATCCTGGAGTCTTTTTTTTCCATGACCCAGTTATGTGTCAGGCCAATCAGAAATCCTTTTTAATTTAACTTATTTTTTTTTGTCTTATGTTCTTGATTCATTATTAATAAGCTTGTAATAAAATGTATTGAGACAAATCACAATTCAATTTCTCAGTTTGACTGTCATTAGTATTGTTTTTATATGGTCATAGTTAACTAAATTATTAGTCACTGCTACAGACAAACTGACAGCAAACAGTTAAATATGGAAAAAGCTGACAGAGATATTAAAGAACGACCAGAGGCTTGCTGTCTATCAGTGTGGTTGTTAAGATGACTGATATCACCTGATTAAAATGCAAAGTTATTTTTGATGGGGTCAGTAATGAGATTGATATGTGGAATGCATAAAGCCTATATATATACAGTTCTCCCTTCACAGTGAAGTACCGGTACCCAAATTTAGATGGCATGATAGATGATGAAGCATTTGTAGTAGGAAGGGTTGCCTGAAATGTTCCAGAACAGGAACCACAATTATTCTCAGAAAACAACTTATGAGGGACACCAGTGTTCAGAGGCCCAGATATGCTACCTGTGCAGACTGTTGGGCACAAAGATTTAGAATCAGACTAAAATAAAGTCATTTTTGGCCATGCCACAGATGTTTTGATAAGCAAAATGTTGAATGATACAAATTATGTCCACAATAAAGATTATTAAATCTGTTTTTTCTTCTTTATGCAATAAATCAACATGTTATGTTTAGCAAAGCTCTCTGCTTAGTTGTTACTGTGGGTATCTTCATCATTTTGAATATCAGAGCTTTAATTCCTTACAAGTTTCCATTGTTAATCAGTACCTGAGCTAAAGTGAATTAAGAAGCACACAGCTTTTTCATGTTGGCATCAGTTGTTCTGTGATCAACTTCATGGTCTTTTAAGACAGCTAGGAGAGCACATATAGTAGGATTAATCACATCTGGGCTAATATAGTGGCTCCTCCTCATCTTCACTTGGTGTACATGAAACAGTTTAAATCAGGATGCCGTGACAAAGATTGATCAAGTTCTGCTTTTGTCTCTTAAACAGGATTACTGAATTCTTCTTTTGTGAATACACCCATCATGTACTCGTGTTAGACCTCATTTAGATTAAAACTTTTAGCAAATTCATGAAACTTCTGTATTTCACTGAGCCTGTTTTTTTCAATTCATGAACACTTGCCTGTGTACAAATGTTAGGATATTTGGGGAATGTTATGAGTCTTGAAAACTGAATCAGTTGTGTGTGTGTGTGTGTTTGTGTGTGCTTATGGGATGTGTGCATGCAGCCGAGTGTGGTGGCAGTTTTACGGGTGAGTCAACAGGGCGAATCCTGTCTCCTGGCTATCCCTTCCCCTACGACAACAACTTGAGATGCACCTGGACAATTGAAGTTGGTTCTGGCAACATTGTCAGGTACCTTCAGTAAATGATTTTATGTTGTATATTCAATATAATGAAAAATTGTCTGATGTGGGCTTCAAAGAACCAGGATTGTATTTAATCTACATCTTAAATTAACCACGACAATCTGACAGTGACTCATTAATTCTAACCAGGCGTGAGCTGGGACACATACAATACTTGCAGGACAAGGGCCAGTGCTCCCCACTGTGACAACAACACTTTCAATTCTAAAGATTTAGACTGACTTTACAGATAATACAGGACATAACCCAGCTATTTTGTTATACTGTCAAAGTATAACAAAGAAAATAAATCAGCTAGGTAGCTAGCAAGCTAGGTTACTAGATATCTATCTTTCTAGTTAGGTTGCTGGGTAACCAAATATCTATTTATGTAGCTGGGTATCTAGACATTATAGGTGGGTATCTAGACGTTTTTTTCCTTGATCTAGATATTACTTTTCCTTGAGTAGAACCTCATGTCAAAGAGTCAACTAGTGGTTTATCAGTTACATATTATAAACTGTGCCAGAAATGTCAAAACTCAAGCCAGACGGTCAGATTGAACGTGAAGACAAACTATTGTATCAGAAAAGACTCGGTGTTACCTTGTCTGTTGGGTAGTAAGTGTCAGTGCTCTGTCACTGTCAACCCTTCAGTCACACACTGCTGTCCAGCGTGATGCTGATGGAAACATACAATAGCATCAGCTGCAAAAAGCGAACACCTCTCTGTCATCAGTGCTGCACGACTCTGGCTTTTACATCCCTTCAGAAACTCTTAAAAATCTTGTTTTTAAATGCCTTTAAAAATGACACAACACGTTCAGTTATTGTTTTTAGTAATGTCTGTAGTTTCACACTAAGTAGATCCAGTGTTCACTAACTGACCTGATTAACTTTAAGTCAGAAAAGATGTGAATTTGAAACATTGAAGTAAACACAGCTTTCATTAACAAAATTATTACTGTTAATAAACATTATTGAATTACCAATTACCTTAATTGCGGCTACAAAAACCCCACTGTAACTTTCAGAAAACAGTAATGGAAAAGGACCATAATTTTGTGTTATGAAAAAGGCATTGGTGGTGGGCTGTATTTAGCACATCAAATGCAGTAAAGTCATTAATAACAGTTTTAAATACACTTATCTTTAATGAACAACAAACCTGCGAAATGCACCATAAAAATTCTGTGAAGTTAGTTGCTTACATTAGAAAACTTGCAGCAGCTCCATTAACAGGAATGTGGAGAGAGACTGTGTCAGCACCAAAGGGAATGTTGCTGGCACATGAAACATTTCTTTTCTCTCTTTTGGCTTAGAGTTTCTTGTATTACAGAGAAGCAGAACCCATTTGGTCTCAGAGGTGAAAGTAAACATGTCATGATTTATAAAGTCACTCACACCCACACTATGTCAGAAGAGTTGCTTCTGACCAGCTCTTGATGAGAACTAGGATGAGAATTTATTGTAATTCTTAGCTATGGGGGAAATTAATAAGCAATATCTAATCTTAAATGAATAAATATATTATATATATAAATAAACATTATTATTATTTAACTATTATTAATTGAACAAAACATATTTTAATAAATTAATCTGTTACTTTGGACAAAAGAATGCTGTCATTGAACCTTTTCTGGTGAAGCAAATGTGTACATACATACATGCATACATACATATGCAACTAAGTCATGTCTTGTATCCTCTGCTTTCAGTCTCCAGTTTCTTGCATTTGACACAGAAGCATCACATGATATTCTGAAGGTATGGGATGGGCCTCCTGAGAATGAAATGTCTCTGAAGGAGGTCAGTGGTTCTTTGTTGCCTGAGGGAATCCACTCCACTCTCAACATTGTCACTATTCAGTTCGAGACAGACTTCTACATCACCAAGTCAGGTTTTGCGATTGATTTCTCAAGTGAGTATTCTTTTTGCATATGTATTTCCTCTAGGTTCATCTAAAACATTATTTGCATTTTGTTTCTGCGGTTTAATACATAGCAATGGGATGCAAAGAATGTGAGAATGTCTTTGTGTTTCCTGTAAAGTTTAGCCATTTATTTATGAGCAGTAAAAGCCTGAGATATTTCAATGTCTCTGGTTTCCATTTTGCTTGTGTGCGGGCCTAATGCTAATGCTGCTTCTATTCTGCTGATGGCTAGTTTAAAAACGAAAGCACCTGGAATCAAGTGGAAAATGAAACACCATGCATGCTGTGGAGATGTAGATGATTTTGTAAATGCTTTCATTTTAGCATTAAGGCACAGCAGCCTAATGTAAAAATCAATGAAATGGAATTCAGTGCTCTGCAAAATAGAATTGATTTTGCAGATGCGTACTGTACTTATATACTTTGTTTGCCTGAGGCTGCAGGTTGACTGAACTAAGAACAGAGCAATGAAGAAACAGTTCTATCCCTCGGAATACACTACTGTAAAATATTATTAATAGCATCACAGTTCATGTGATGGTAGAAACACAACTAAGGGTTGAAAGTTAAATATGGATTTCAAGGTGAAAACGTTCCTTCCTCACTGATTGAAAGGATCATGGGAAATGATTTTACGGTTCTTTCAGTTGTTTATGAAATGGCTTAATGGCCTTTTTATTTTTGTGACCTGCTTTTAATTTATGAGCCCTTGTAGACCCTAAGGTACTCTTAGTACTCTGGTTGTACCTAAAGTCTTGTTGTAAGAACTTGTTCCACTATTCTGGTCCTTGTCTTTGGAACAGCCTGCCAGAGTATCTCAAGGCTGAAAGGACTGTTGTTTTTGATAAAGAAGCTCGAGATGTACCTCTTTAGCTTAGTTTACATTTTAAGCTTATTTATCTATATATTTACTTCTGCCAAGTAGGTAACGTTTGTCTGCCTCTTTGTCTGTCTGTGTACAACATAACTCAAAAAGTTATGCCCTATGTATATATATATATATATATATATATATATATATATATA
>JBAMHX010000007.1:20747885-20768142 GCA_037177515.1 Pseudomugil tenellus | reverse complement strand
TGGAATACATTTCACCATGATTCCTGATGTATCTGATGCCACATTTCTAACTATGGAGCTCAATCTGACATTTCTCAATATCGAGTCTCCAATTATCAGTGGATCCAGAGTGGATGGAGAGGATGATGATAGAGGTTTTACCTGAGGTGGTCGTGGAGCGGTGTGGACATCAGACCGGGTGGACCGTTGTGGGGCGGGGGTAAAATACGGCTCAGATCTGCGTGTCTTCATGCAGATGCGGCTCCCGGGCAGATTGCCAGGAGCCGGATGAGAGGGAAAACCCCGTGGTGGCAGAGTGCTGCTGGGCCCAGACTCGTGGTCCAAAAGGGGGAATTCCTCCAAACTTAGGACATCAAATCTATTGTTGAAGCCATTTGATGGAGATGTAGCGAAGCGCCGACTCCTCCCAGCATGGGACCTTGGGTTTACCTCCATATTGGATCCATGGATCTTGTGGAACCTGCTGTGGAATGGCTTCTTCAGCGGGACGGCCGTGGGCATTTTTAGGCTCGCAGGGGGCCGCTGCGCTGATTTCTACCGCTGCATGGTCGGAAGCAGCTACATCTAATGCCTGAGACTCCGGCTGAGAGTCTCTGATTATAATGGTATCCATCATGATTTCAGCCTCTCGTATCTGGAGCAGGCTGGATATCCGTGCCTCCAATTCTGCTACTTTTTCGGCCAGACGTAAACAGCTCACGTTAGCAGCTAGCTAAGAACAGCTGGGCCTGGTCGGAATCAGCTGATCAGATTTTCCCACGCTGTCACACTGTAAAATACAAGTAGCTTGGTGTTTGAACGAATAAAAGTTCTTTCTTCTCTGTTAAAATTAATCTAGACTAGTTGGTGTTACAAAAATTGCACTTTAAAACAATGCTAAGCCGGATAAAATGCAAGATTTAGTGGAGACGAGCTGAATGGTACGTAAAAACGCCACATATGCGCAGAGGGTACATCGTTTCCTCTCGTCGTGATTCTTGGGAAGGCAGAACGGGGACATACAGAAGGCAAGGTAAATGTGGCACCTTGTGGACCTGCAAATGAGGAGTGGCTGCCAGGGCTCATATTTTAAAGAAGGTCTGAAAATTTACCCTTACTGTCTGTCTGAGAAGAAAAAAAATGGTCCTTTATAACTGGAATACACAAGAGTCTTTTCTTATGAATTATTTGCCCAAAAGTGAGCTGAGAGGAAATTGGTTCTGTGAATATAGTGGATAAAAAGTAGCTTTAAATAACTGAAAATCAAAAAACACATCTTGAGGAAAGATAGTGTTTTGTGGCATGTTAGTCAATGCCAAAAGTTTCCCTCCAAAAAGCCAAGGGGTGGGGAGAATGATGCACAAATGAGAAAAGCTTAGTCACTGTTAATCTTTTTGTTGTCTCTAAAAGAGTACTGTTAACATTTCATTTCTGATTTGTTGTTTTGGCCGACGTACATGGTGCTAAATCTATTGCTTCATTAATTTTACTCAATTGGCACTCATAACCTCAGCACTAATGATGCCCTGACACATTGTAGATATGTTGCTTTTGCTTAAAAAAAATCAAAGTTTTACATTAAAAAGTGGGCCAGAATATTACATATACGGGTCGGAGTTTCAATGGTTAATTATTTCTGTTTTTACGCTAAAAGGTAGATTTGCAATGGGTACAATCTTGACATAGTCTCTTCTGAATATTCCGATGTAGGCGAGACACTCCCCTTAAGTTCAGGAAACAAGATAACACTCAAGTTCACCACAAATGGAACAGACACAGCCAAGGGATTTCATTTTGTTTACCAAGGTAAGGTTGCTCGTTTATACTTTTATATATTTCCATGTATTGATTTTATTTGCTGCACTGAGTGCATTCATACTTGCAGTTACTTTACTCTTGCATTCATCACATACGAGGTTGTCCGGCACAGTGCCACTGAATGTGGCTGGGCATGACTTAGTAGGGCAGAATGATGTGGAGTCTGTCTTGGCAAAGCAGATGATAGTGACTAACGATGTGCAAAAAGATCCACAAGGGCTTTGCTGCATCATCCCGCCTCCTTTGTCTTGCCATCTCTCCTCTCATGTGCCCATCTTTCTAACATACCACACCTCTCTTTGTCATTTCTCCTCTTTTTCTTGCCACCCCTCATTTATTCCCCCAGCTGTTCCCAGGACAAGTGCCACTCAGTGTAGCTCTGTCCCTGAGCCCCGGTTTGGGAAGAGGATAGGGAATGACTTTGGCACCGGCATGGTGGTACTTTTTGAATGCAATCCAGGATACACGCTGCACGGCGCCAATGCCATCAGGTGCGAGGCCGTGCCCAATGCCCTGGCCCAGTGGAACGGGACTGTTCCTACATGCATCGGTAAGCATACTTGCTGCACCCACCTGAAGTGTTCAGAGACTTTACTTGTCATTACTTTCACCAATGTTGGTGAAATTAATTAAGAATTAGTCCCCATATTTGGTTTTGATAGATCAGACATGAAGAAAGAGGATAGGACAATCAGATTCAGTGTAGCACAGATATTTTCTAGGATGGAAGTAGGTAGATTATGGAGGTATGCAGGGATGGTTTCTCAGGTGTAGGGACATTATGTTGTACTGTAGTTGTCTTTTTCATTGTAATAAATAACTACAAAGCAGCTAAGGTGTGTCACCCTATAGGTCAGGGGTCGGCAACTTCGGTCCTAGAGAGTCACAGTCCTGCAAGTGTTGTGAGTTTCCCTGCTGCATCACACCGGATTCAAATCAATGGGTTATTAGCAAGCTTGTGCAAAGTTTGATGTCACACTCTGCACAAGTCTGCTAATTAAGTCTGATGTCCATCAGACTTAATTAGCCGACTTGTACCTACCTCTTCTTGAGGTCTTTGTTTTTCTCCCAGTATTGCCTTTTCTGCTTGTTTGTAAAATGGTTTGTTTGCATTTGAAAAGCAACCTCAGCATTTGGAGACACCATTATGATACTTTCCTTTTTCATTAAATGATTAGTTAAGATAAAATATTACATCAGCACATTAAAAAAAATGTGACATGCTCATTTATTTGAAATATTTTATCACGCGAGATGCACATAGAAAAAAAAACAGTTTGATTTCTAAGTTTTGTAATGCTACAGTGAGAAAATATTTTTTCAGTTTGATTCTTTAACTTTTTAGCAGCTAACAGCATATCAGACTGTCACAGCAGATTTTCTTTTGGCATCCATCGGTTAAACGTCCATCAGGAGGATTGCAGAGAATGGAGCCATCACAATGAGCAACGGTGCCACATCCAAGTCATACCATTTTTCTTGGACATGTTAACAAAACGTGCTTCACAAACACATACATTAATGGATATAAGTGACATTCAAGAATTCCTAGCAATTTCTTTTTTTTATTTTGAGACACAGCTTTAGAAGACTTACAAACATTTACACTTACAGGATCATAGCCACTACTGTAAGATTATATTATATCTGATCCACAACTGTGCTTTCTGATTCACTCAGATGAAAATCAAACCTATTGTTTTGTACTTGTACAGCACACAGGATGACACATATCCTGATGAGGTGATGAGTTATTGTTGAGTTCAATATTTGTTGTGCTGCTCTCAAGCGTCTAAAAAGATCAGCAGGACAGGTTTATTGTCTTAGTCATATCAAACCACTCCTGTCTTTATTTGGAAAATATATTTGCAGTCATGTGATTTTTCTTTGTTTTCTTCACTCTATTTGAAAAGGACAGTAAATGTTAAACATTGGAACACCTCAGATGTTACTCAAGTCTAATTTCTATCTGATGTCCTCAGAGGAAGTTAAAATAAAGGCTTAAAAATTCATATACACACAAACACACACACACACACACACACACACACACACACACACACACACACACACACACATATATATATATATATATATATATATATATATATGCCTGTATGACCTCTCTACAATGCCTGGGCATGCTGGTGATGAGGCGGCAGATGTTCTTTTGAGGGATCTTCTTTCAGATCTGGACTAAAGTATCCGCCAAGTCCTGGTGTTGTTGGACATGCTCTTGACACTATGCTGACAGCAAACACAGCAAACCTTCTTGCCACAGTTTGCATTGATGTGCCATCCACTTGTGTAGCAATGAAAGCACAGCTAGAATGAAAGGACCATCAGCATTCAAAAATGACCAAAACATCAACCAGAAAGCACAAGAGCTGAGAAGTGGTCAGTGGTCACCACCTGTAGAACCACTCATTTATTGGGTGTGTTTTGCCAATTGCCTATAATTTCCACCTGTTGTCAAATGCATTTGCACAACAGCATGTGCAACTGTCAATCAGTGTTACTTCCTAAGAGGACAGTTTGATTTCACAGACGTGTGGTTGACTTGGAGTCACATTGTATTGTTTAGCCGTTCCCCTTTTTTCTGAGCAGTATATATATATAATAAACTTACATACACTTATATATATATAATAAACTTACATATATAATAAACTAGGTAAAGAAATAGGTAAAGAAAATTACAGCCTCTTATTTACCAGGTATTTACCCAGTAGGTACCTATTAATTTCCTGGACTTACTAGGTAATTTAAACTAATTTAAGTGGGTAAATAAAAGGAAACAATAGCTTCCAAACTTCCATTTTCTACCTGAACTTACTGTTAAAGTTCTTGGTACTAGGAAAGTTTGATTGTTACCATGTAGTACTACAACCAAGTTGAAATTTATTTCTTAAACAATACTTGTAGTGCTCAAATTTAAAATTACTGTGTAATTATGAAGTAATACCATATGATGTACCAAGTAAGTACAGAGAAACTGTACTGTAAAAGAAAGCCAGCTTTGTTTCCTTGGCCTTACATAGTTATTACCATGTAAAAGAAAGCAATATATATATATATATATATATATATATAAATGTGCGTACACTATATCCCAAAAAAAACAAGATATTGTATCTAAATATGATTATGTGGTTGTGAGCTTCTATTTAACACTGGAGCTGTAGGTAAGGGCAAAATCTGATTCAACAGGAAACAACAACAAATATTAGAAATCTGACACTGACTGCGTTTCTTTGAAAGCTTTGAATATCATGCATGTACTCATGCAACATGCTGCAGGATTGCAGCTCCTACTGTGCTTCCTGTGTAGATGAGGTGTTAGCGGTTTTATTTAACCTTGTTGTTTTTGTGCCGTTTTTCCTTTTTATCTCAACAATTCATGCTTTTTCTGCCTGGGGGGTCTGTGGATGTAGGTAGATTTTATTATTATTTTTTTTTTTGCATTAGCTTGGAATTTAACTTCCTTTGGACCTTGGCAGGAAATTTGAGAAACTGATGATCCAGAAGATCTAATATAGCAGCTGCACCTGACGGGTGTATGTAGAGTGAAAAACACACTTAGGGGAAGAGGATCTCTCTTTACACGGGGGCTTGGCAAACACACTCAGCTCTTTACGCATAAAGGTATCTTCATGCAGATGCACAGACACATATTTTCTGTCTCTGTCTGCACATACTGATGTGCATTTAGGAATACTCACACTCAGTCTCAGTCAGCCACATGCCCACCTAACAAGGATGCAGAGCAATGGATGTAGAAAGGCAAAACCTTTTAAATAAAACCTTCTGCCAGCCAGGAAATAGTTCAAGATAGTGAGTGCAGAAGATTTCTCTTCAGTTCATCTAAGTTCCCTGCCAAGTGATAAGGGAATAGTAGCAGCACGCACAGTTCCATTTTAAACACAATGATTTTTATCTTAAGATTGAATCTGGCTGCAGAATGTCCCTTAGTCTGTACTTGCTCCGAATAATGGATCAAGTTTTATGGAGGCTTGAGAAAAATACAGTATCCTCATTTACTCTTTATGCAATATGACAGCTGCAATATGACACTTCAGAAGATAGATTTCATGTCTTTGTCCTGTTGTGATTGACCCAGCTCAATATGCCACAGTTGTTTAGCTTTTGATCTTACAAAAACAAAGCTGGTGAGTCTGTTTTGCAGGTGAGCTCTGCAACATTTTGTCCTGATTAACTAACCCTGAGCTGACTGAGTTTAAGTGGTCCTTCATGGAAGATAGCTGGTTTGTTTGTGATCAATGTAAAGAATGTCAACGGCATTTAGAACACCGCATCACTACTGACCAAGGAATAAACACACATACACACACCACAGCCCAGTATTATGTAAGCTCACAGATTGCTATGATTCATACTCAGTATGCCCACACTGTGGAATTCACAGTTGGCTCAAACACTTGTTCGAAGGTGTCAACAAGTAAATAGTGTCGCACAGTGCTTGTTTTTAAAATGTGGATTCTTGCTTAGCAAAAGACTCCTAAGACCAATTAAAGTGTTTTAGTCTGGGGGATTGCAGTGAGGCCAAGCCACAGAGCTGCTCTTTGGGTCTTCCCTGTGTTTGGAAGCCTGCTAAAATCTTTGGAATGAAAGTGGAAATTATGACCAACATTGCTAATTGTGCCTCTGGTCAAGTTATTTGTCTACTGTAAACTCATTCTTTTCAGTTAAAACTGCTGCATATATGCGTTATTACATATATACATTATTCTTGTTAGCATCCAAGAAGTTTCACTTCCGAGGTTGTTTTTGAAGTTATAGGCCACTAACTAACCCTCCCCAGGGTGCTAGTAGCCTCATCGTTCCTATTGTAACCAGGGTGTATTTACAAGTAGAGAAGTAATTCTCTAGCTGGAATAATTAAATAAAATAAAACAAAGCAAGTGATGCAAGTTTCAGTAATTTCAACCACCATCTCTACTGAGAAGACCCCTGGACTCTTGCTGAGCTGCTCGTGATCTGACAATGAAAACAACTGATGCCTATAAAGCACGAGGAGGGTCTGAGGAGATAGTACCTTTTATGTGTCTGTTGTCTGAGTGGTTAAAATAAATTAAGAGCTGAGAAAAAAGCTGTGTTTTTTCTTTTTTTCCTGCATTTGATAAAATATGTTTTCATTTGTTTCCTTTGATTTGAAATTAATAACAGAATAAAATAGAGGATGGAATTCAATGACATAGTCACAATAAAAAAAAGGAAAAAAGCTCATCACGTCCTACGCTTTTGTGCTCGAGTTAAAAAAATAAAGGTTTAAAAAATGTTCTGATGTATAAGATGAGTCATGGTCAAAGATAGTTGGAGACATTTGTAAAGGCTCAGGGAAAGGTTTCATCTCTGCAATAAAAATCTAACCATGCTTAGTTTACACTGTGATGTGGGTATGGGGATTTAAAATTATTTCACATAAAAGTTCTTGCAAATTATTCGATTAATGCATTTTACATTTTTTTTCAGAAGCTAAGTATTATACATATTTCTTTGTTATCAGGTTTAGTATCAAATGTTAGTTGTTACAGTCTGATCACCTGCACAAGTCTTACCATACGAAAATCATGCAGTGTCTCTGAATGTTGAAGGATGGGATTATCTCTTTTCCTTATAAAGAAGATATATGCAGTTTTAAAAGGCTACAAAAAAACAAACTATAAATTAAGCAAGGCTTGGACTGATCATGGTTTGGGTTTCCGTGTTAGCCAATGGCATGAGGCATATTTCAGCAGTGCAGACAATATTGGATTCATTCAAACAAAAAAATCATGTGTAAGAAAGCAAAAAAAATGTGTGTGTCTTCTACAACACACTAGGGATCCCAAACACACTAAAAGAAACTGTAATAATCTTTTTAGGCTAAAACAGTCATGGTTTTGCCTAAATGTCATAAAAAATGTTTCAAATTATAGCAGGATGTTCAAGACAGTCAAACCTCAGCAAATTTGAAGCTTTTTAAAGAATGGATCTTTAATCAATCAACAAGTATTGAAAATCTGCTTAAAAGTAGGGTTAATCAAATGATTTACCTTAAAATATTAAATATCCGTAATTTGAGACATTTTGGTAATCTTTTATTAACCCGAGGTATTCTGTGTTTCGGAGTGCCCAGATGTGATGTATCTACATCACATTTACATTTTGTCCCCTAATCATGTTACAATAGGTAGGAAGCAGTGATAATTTTGTAGGAATTGAATGATATATAATTGTAAAAATTTAATTGTAACAAGTCACATGTGAACAAAGAGTGTAATTTTTTAAGTCATGCATAACTATGATGTTTCAAGTGATCTGAAACACTGTCAGAAACCACAATGATTTCATTACAACACATGTATATATGTTTTACATGTGGGCACAAAAACCCAATAGCTGCCTAGACGGAGGAAAAAAAATCATTGTCTTCAGGGCTGTGAGGATTTACCCTTATGTGGCTAATTATACTGTATCAACAAGGAAGAATACAGTGAGTTGTGTGATTGTAACAAAGCACTTGATGTGTTGTAGGCTGATAAAATCCTACTCTCATCTAAAAACAAATAAACAGAGATGCAGCACTGGTTATTTGTTAAAATCATCTTTCAGATGTTTGTTGCAGTATTGAAAGAAGAGTGTAATTAAAGTATTCTAGAGAGTCTGCAGGAAATTACTGCACAAATCAGAAACAGTAGTTACTGCCTGGTCACTTGCCATGTTGTCGATTGCACAGCTCTTCATACCTTTGAGAAGCCTTCAAGTAATGTCCGCAGGATTTCACATTTTTAGCACAGAACTCTTTTATTATTGTCATTGATCTTTATTACCACAAAAATTACACAAGCCAGTCTGTTTTGGCTGTTGGTTTTTTTAGTTAATCAAATTCAGATGCGAAATCTCCAAACGTGACGTGCCTTCGAAGAAGAAGTTAATACTGTGGGATGATATGAAAGTATGATTCTTCTGATGTGATTGCTTTGAGATGCAGAGCAGAAGTAATTTTCTATAATGTGTCACTCAGAAAGAGAAAGACCAAAGCAGTCACTGTGGAATCCTTCTCTAAGCGTCTGTGGGAAGGAAGGCATCACATGGGAATATAAATGTTTATATTAAGTAAATATATCTCATAGAAAAATATTTGATAATTAAAACTCTGTTTTTATTTTCCTCAGTGAAAGGGTCTCTCTGCCCCATGTCTCTTGTTGTTTTTCATCTTGAATCCACTAGTGGTTGATGGTATCTCACAGTTATCACTGACCTGAACAGGGTAAACCCTTGTCCTTGACAAATCTGCTTCATGATTCTGAGAACACTTTTCACTGCACTGCCAAGGTTGCATCTGAGCAATACCTGTGCTTAGGGTTCCACATTGCATGAAAGCATAATAAAATAGTATAGGGTAGTAATTCTTTAGCTTATTGTTATTATGTAACAACATAACAATTTACACTATATTTTGTGTAAAAAGAGAAACTAATTGTTTTTTGGTCATGCACTAAATTTAGACCTTAAACTACTTCTTTTTGTAGCAAGCTATGTCTGTCGTTTAAGTTCAAAGGGAGGTCATGGCATAAGAGATATCCTTGTTGCAGATGATGCCAGCTGAACAATAGTTGTCAACAAAGCATGGATAATGAAAAGTGCGTGTGCATTAATCAGCAGAACTACTGTATCTTTCAGCTGAAAGGGGAGGGGATTTTGCTCCATGTTTTGCTGTGCATAATAATCTTACATGGCTGGGTTAACATGATTCCTTAATGAACATAAAATTGAGGCCAAATTCTAAATGTTGTAAGCAGAATACGTGGACAGTTGGCACGTGTCTGAAACACAGTGAAGAAATTGGAGCTGTTCTACAGAGTCTTTATGATTTAGTTCTTTGTATCGCAATGCTCAACAATGTCACTGCAACCTGGCGAGGGGCTTCAGTTTGCATTAATCTGAGTGTCCAAAGACCCGCTAAATATCCTTCTGCAACAGGTTGGCATAGGGAGAATATTAAATAAAAAGGTTTAATAGTTGGAAAAAATGAAAGCAGTTTTCTCAGAACATTGGCATATTAGGAATAAATTGTTAAAGTCTGTGCAGAAATTAGCTAAGTGAGGGTTTCTATTGCTACAGCTTAAAGAATATTAAATGATTACAATATAGTTTTAGTTTATATAAATATAATAAATCATTATTGTGGCTGCATTATCAGAAAACTGACATTTTCTGTCAAATCACTTGAGTTTTATAACTTAAGGTGTCTTTATAGTTTCTTCAAATCTTTTTTTACTGGTGGAGGGTTGACATGTTCTTTTAACTGACAATTTGCTCTTTTCATACTCTCATATCCTCACATTTCCAAATATCACTGATTTCAGTTCTTGACTTTGTCAAGACTGACTCTTCTTTACTTACTTTGTTTTTGTCTAGTTCCCTGTGGTGGAGTGTTAACTGACCGCAAAGGGACGATCCTCTCTCCTGGATACCCTGAACCATACGCCCACTATCTGAACTGCGCTTGGAGGATCTCTGTTCCTGAGGGAGCTGGCATACAAGTAGGAAGAACCAGATCCAGATTTTTACCTTCATCATGTGGATTCACTATTTGTAAAGGCTCCAATCATCATGTCAAGTTGTTTTACGGTTTCATTATTCACTCCACTTTCAGATTCAAGTTGTGACCTTTGCCACAGAACATAACTGGGATTCACTGGACTTTTTTGACGGAGTTGATGGCAATGCTCCAAGGCTCGGTAGCTACTCAGGTAAATCTGATATAACCAAATTTTACTTGTCAGCTCTGATTTGAATTTCAGTCAGATGTGAAAAGGCTCCAGCAGCACACAGATGTGGTGATGAAGCTAATAGGATTTGGCAAATGCTTTGGAAAATGTGTCTAAAAACAGTTTAAGATGTTAAGGAAGGAGATAAAATTCCCTTTTACCCAGTAGATATTACAGTAGATATTTTCATTATTATACAAATGTTGCTGTAGGGCTTACATTAATGAAAGCATTAAAACTGTGCAATTCTAAAAAGGTACTCATCAAGAAACAGGCCACCACGTCATTTTAGATGCTAGTTCTTAGAATAAGAGGGGCTGGTGTTGTATAACGACACCTGCTATGATATCATTTTTACGGGACAAGCTGTCCAATTTCTCAAGTGGTGTATATCTCATTTTAGAGTAAAACTATTGATATAGTGAAAAAGCTCCACAGCACAGCTGGAGCTATGGTGTGCTATGATGGACACACAGACTGAGCATGAGAAGGTTCAATCATTCTAAATGGCTTCAGATGCATTTCAGCTTGGAATTTACCGATGGGAATGACTATGGACATGCTCTATGGGAAAATATCCATGCAAATTTCCAAAGTTTCTTGTAGAGAGAAGGATTTCTGACCACAACTTTTGACCATATAAAATATTTAGATTGTTGGTAATGAGTTCCTGGGTTTTATTTAAATGGGTCTAACATTTTTAAAAGAGATATGCTCAACATGATTTCCACAGTAGCAGTTTATTATTTATGTAGTGTGATATTCATTCAATTCTTACTGTTCATATATTTACATTTTTACACCAACATTTTTAACTATGTTTTTCTTGGAATACAGACCAGAAATTTGCATAATTGCATGTTTTGTGTTGTATGCAGGAACAACAATTCCCCAACTGCTGAACAGCACTTCCAACAACCTGTACTTGACCTTCCAGTCTGACATCAGTGTGTCAGCTGCTGGCTTTCACTTGGAATACACAGGTATGAGGAGAGATGGTGTGTATCTCTGCCTGTCACTTTGTCTGTTGTCACTTTATCTCTGTGTCCATCTGCCAGTGGTTTCCAGCTGCTGCATGGGGGTAAAAGAAGTAAGAATGACAGCTGGTCTAGGTGGCACAGCTGGACTTGTGTAAAAAGTAGAGTTTGTAGGCAAAGTTCCATTCTTCCTCTTTTTATCTTGTGATTTTCAGTCTTTGTGTCTCTGGCACTCCAGCCTGGTTGCTCCCCTGTGTTTTTGCTTCTTATATTTTCACATAGCTCCAAGTTACTGGACCATTTTCATTTAAGACCTGAATTTCCTCATCTCTCAGTGGGCTGTTCACTTAGGGGCTTATTTGTTAAGGAGCATGCTTAACATTTCTCGTGCACCACCATTGATGAGTGTGGCTGGCCCCAGTGGAGGGACATATTTCCTAAGTGCTCCAAGAAAAAAATTGTGCATATAAAAATGGGGGCAATTCTCAATGAAACAGTCCACTGTTATGAAAATATGAAGCAAACTTCTTTCATCTTTTTGCTTCTCAAATCAAATTTAATCAGCTTTTTTTCTCTTTTATCTTTTTCATCTAAGGTTATGGCTGTGGCTTTGGGACACATTGTTGCATGTAGTGTACATTTATGACAGTATAAAAAACACAGAAAACAAAATGTTATTGGGATATTTGAGTTTAATGATGGTGTGATAAATGAGATGAAAAGAAACCAATTCCATTAACATGACTTGGCTAATAAAATATTACACATTGGCTAAAGTTAACAGTCCAGAGTTTCCAGATCCTATTCCATGAATTTATCACACATATGAAGAATCATAGTTTCTGCTGAACCTGCCTTTCTGTCTTGTGAGTCCGGAGGTGTATTACCACTGTGGAGAGCATCTTCTCAGTCATGTCTCTAAAAGTGTGAGATTTGTTTCTATTGCTTGGATCCACGATGCTGCCTTCATCTATCAATCCCCCCTTCAACAACCACTACGACCACTACCAACTGCTGGGAATTTTTTCAGTGCCATGTTTCTCGGCCAACTCTTTTATATCACTCTTTGGTTTTCCAACTGTTGCCTGTGTAATGTACATATAAGCTGGTTCTTTAATCTTTGAATTAAGCAGAGTCCACTTTTTCACCCCCCCGTGGTAATTAGGTTTACTGTCTGCTTCCTTGTAATAATAGCTGTAAGTGTGACCAAGCTATAGTCTTTCTTTGTAAAATACTTTTATCTCTTTCTTTTTACATTTTCCGGTTTGTAATTTTCTAGGTTACGGCAGAAAGAAACTTAAATTTGGATCTCTTTTCTCTGATTATTGTATGCGTCCAATATTACCTTTAATTAGTTGTTATTTTTGTATCTTTTTTCCATCCAGGTTGACTTAAAAGATACATTTCTGTTTTAAAATCCCTTGATTTCTGGCTACCACATAATACTGTTCTCAGGAGGGAGGAAAATGCAACAGGGGTTGGCTCAAACCCAGCCAAGCAACCATCTGTTTTAAAATATCTCCTTTGGGTGATTGTTGAAGTCCATTGAGACTCGTCAGAGAAATTCTGTCTACATCCCATCTCCACAGCATCTTAGGAGCCAAGCATTTAACCAGTTTCTCCGAAGCAGGCAGTATGTTGTAGCAGCAAAACTGGCATTTTCTCTCAAGAAAGATGGCAGCTATGTCCCAAATAAAGCCCCACGGTGGGTTTCTGTCTCTGCAGCATGCAGTGGCCTAAATTATTTCCACATGAGCGGCTATGATAACAAACTGAATCAAATGCTGACAGCTTATAAAGACTTTTGCCCTCCGCATCTTTCTGAAAATATTTCAAGATTACAGTTGCGCAGCTCAGCTCAGAGGGCAATTACATTTACTTTTAGTAATGTAGAAGGCATTTATTTCCCAAGCAATTTGCTAGTAAGTGAACAGCATTAGAGTTTCAGAGCAGTGGAAAAATAAAACAATTCAAATGTGTTTAAAATACATAGTGAGTTGGATTTCTTGAGATGTTCTGAACTATTTTGTAGATGAAATGTAGGAAACAATGGCTTATTTCAAAAGCTGGTTGGCATAATAAGTCACATATGGCTTAAAATGTCTTAAGGTTGTTGAGTGCATTGGGAAAGTACTGAAAATGATTGGTCATGGCACTAAGGTATTATGTTAGGAGGAGAGTTGAAGAGGCAGAGAGACTAGCTCAGATTCTAGCAGAAATAATGAAGTTATCCATGGGAACAATATGCACTATTACATGTAACCTGGAGAGCAGTTATATGAAAAGTCATACTAGGAAATAACAGGACCTAAGGACGTGTTGGATTTAGAAAGAAAGTGGCCACAAATTCTGAAACTTGGTACAATGACGTTCTTCACATCTTTCCTGTAAACAGAATTAGTGCTTATTCTTACTTTTTCTATGGACAATTTCAATTAAAATTTTGCTGCTACTTTTTTCTGTTATTTTTTTAAACAAAGCTGAAGAATAAAAACAAAACAATAAAACCTCAAATATATAAAAATACTTGCACAGTTAATAGAGATTTCCTGCGAATTACTTCATGCCAGTCACCATTACTTCAGACAATTTTGATAACGGTTGCACATTTGCCATAATTGGCTTTGTTCATTTGACAACATCTGTGTGACCCAGACAGAAATGTCATGTTTCATTGCTACAAAATTCTAGTAGAGATGACTGACTGACAGCAAATATTTACTCATCTTCTCAAACACATTGTAAGTAAAGTTTATTTATATTTTACTTGTTATGGATACAATAAATATAACACACAAACACACACACACACACACACACACACACAATCAATACAAAAAAATGCCAAAAAAAATCAGTTTATGAAATGAAATTTACGCCTTACCCAACGTTTGAATATATAGAATGGTTACTATTGTTTTTAAGGACATTAATCAATGCAACAAAGAAGAAAAAATTTAAGCACAAAAATTGGCCATGTATATAAATAAACATTGTTCTAGTTTTACTGGAGATTGCACCTGTGTGGAGCACAGCATTATTAATATGTAAGCTAACTTGTTGCGATATAAAGAAACAAACAGGAACACAAATGGTAAAACTTTATAAAGAAAATGTGCAATTATAAATATGCACTACCATTTATAGGTTTGGGAACACTGTCCATGATAAATGAAAAAAGATAAAAAACATAATTTTAATGGTTGGGTTGGTGCCCTGACTAAAGTAAAATAAACTGAAATTGATTATTTATGTGTTTGTTAAATATTGTATATTTTAAATATTTCCTGTAAAGTTGCCGTTTTCTTGGGAGTTGTGCTGTCATCAGCTCTTGTGCTTCTACTTTTTTGTTATTGTTATTCACATCATATCATTAAGCATTTAAAATGCTGATTTATTTTATGTTATTGTTCCACTTCAGTGATAAAAATAAATGCAACAACACACATAGCTTTTTCTGTGCTTCCAGAGTGCACGCTGCAGATGCATGGAACATCTCCTTTTTCCATAATTTAGCTCAGATAGAATCTTTCATCTGGCTACAAATCTACTTAATTGCACTATTCTGCATTGCAATTCTCATGCTCAGCTCTTAGTGAGCAGGGAGGAGTGGTTTGGTTGAACATATGTTTATGCACATCGAGATTGAGTTAATTTCTGTGCTTTTTTTGTCAGCAAGAAAATTGCTCAAGTTTCTGCTTCCTCAGACTGCATCTTTTTACATTACTGCTTTGGCTGTTAATTTCTTTTTAATTTAGAACTGAATTAAACGCAAACTCAAGTAGAATTTACAACATGTTGCATGCAGAGCCTGCATGCCCCTTCCAAAGCTGATTATAGAATGTATCTTTCTCATTTAGTTAATTTAATATGTATGCTCCAGCCAAAGTGTATTTCCTTGAACATGTTTTATATAATCGTGTGCATGCTCAGAAATATGTGGCTCTTATTTTACTTAAGCCAGAGCTGCATCAGATAAATATGACTCATAGCTAGCTACACGCCTTTCTCTTTATCTTTACATGCCCAACATCAACCTGTGAACTTAGAGCACAGCAGGTGTCCTCAGGATACATTCTGACTAATTCAGAGATATCGCTCCTCCTGAGTCACTAAGAATCAGTCACACAACCTCATTATTAATGGCTGTTGAGTCCCTGCTTTACTCTATGTATAGCATTTTCAAATAATTAAACTACTATTACATGTACTAATACTAATAAATCCTTTATGACTACAAGATACTATATAAGAAATACGATAAGACAGAATAGAGCAAATATATAAAAAAAAGAATATGTCTATCCCCTCTGTTTACTTACACAGTTTTGTTCAATTATATTTTTCCGTATTAGTACATTCAATTTTCAATTCAATTCAATTCAATTTTATTTATATTGAATTGAATTAAATTGAATTGAATTGAATTGAATTGAATTGAATTGAATTGAAAATTGAATGTACTAATACGGAAAAATATAATTGAACAAAACTGTGTAAGTAAACAGAGGGGATAGACATATTCTTTATTTATATTTGCTCTATTCTGTCTTATTGTATTTCTTATATAGTATCTTGTAGTCATAAAGGATTTACGCATACACTAATAAAAAAGACACTTGTGCTATGTTTTTTAGGAAAATTGGAACTTGCCTCAGAATATTATCATTTCTCACATAAAATGTCACATTGTGTCATGATGGTTAAAATGGTGCAGATTTAATATTTCCAGTTAATTGTGCAGATCATCTAATTATAAAAGGGATAATGACTGATTGGATTATAGTTATGAAAGTAGCCATATTTATGAATACTGGTTGGTCAAAGATGAACATAATGATAATGGGTATTTACAAAAAGGGAATAATGTCATAATGCGACTAACAAATATTGCAATTCAGATTTTATTGTTGCAGAGATAATGAAAGAGATTACGTAAGTGAGATGGAAACTTGTGTGTTAATCTACTCCATCTGCTGCTCCCCCTTTGCATTTGCATTTTCCACCACCCCCTCAAAGTGGTTCCTAATTATCTAAATCTCTTGGTTGCCAATGCTGTGCTTGGTGTATAACTATGCTATTATGCTTGATGAAAACAAACCTTTATTTTGACACTTCAGTTGTGAACACCTCTTCCAAAGAGCAGAAACAGCTTTGTGTTGTGTAATCTGTATTAGCTTCTCCACCTGTCAGGTAGCTTCAAAATTCTCATACAACTGGTCATAAATCTCTTAGTTACTGTACACATTTGATATCAGAGACAAATTCATGACACACAGTCAGCAAGGCATCGTATTTAAAGCATAAAGTGGGTTTGGTAAGGACGGGACTTGGTCCACCTGGTCCTGCAAATGCAGGAACATGTGTCGACCTTCTGACAGCGGGATGACGGCACTACCTGCCAAAATGAGAATTCTGACAGTTTAACTGGAAACATTGGGAACTAGTGCCATATGTTAATGAGCACACACTTTTCCCCTGACCTAAGGTCAGTTTCGCTGTTTTATTCTAAATTAGCATGTGCTTTAGGAATAAGTATTTGTCTGAAACCAGGTTTGAATAAAAGCCTCCTGGTAAGTGGAGGATTGATACATTCCCTCTTATTTGTTTTGGTCTTTCTCTAATATTGTCATGATATATGATGGTATGGTCTGCTGCTGAAGGAAAAAAAGCACTGATTTAACAGTTTATAGGAAAGCAGATTTAAAAATTTCCCACAACTGCTTCATTTATAGCTGCATTATCTTTTGATGTCACTCTTGCCTCCTGGGAGCCTTAAAGTATGACAGTATCTGCACTGCTGTCACGACTCTCTCTCAACCAAATCTCCCAGAAATCAATTTTAAAAAATTCAAGTATAAAATTCTTATTTAAACCCACATATGACAAAACTTCCCAACTTGAAAGAATCCACCCACATCACTTTTACAGTAGCTTCGTTTTGGTTGAATTGTTGCATCCTTGGCTGCTTTTGCTCTGCTTCCTGTTCTGAGCCCCTTTGGATTACCATCATCTCCCACTCAAATATCCTCTCTAACGCTCCCTAGGTGTTGAATAGAGTGACCAGTGCTGCTACTCGCCACTCCGATGAGTTGCCTTTAAAATGTTCTGAATGTTGTGTTGCCACGTATGCTGCCATGTTTATACTCACCCACCCACCTGCTTGTTTAGACTTGTTAACTCTTTGAGTGGGCTTGAATGTGAGCACTCAAACATATATATGTGAGTCTGTTTTACAGTGAGGAGTATATGTGTTATTTGTTCCTGCAGACAGATCAAGGCTGCCTTTCTTGTGCCGCTTTTCTTGTATACAATGCTTCCCATTATCTCTCACCCAAAGGTTACCGCACAAAAAACACACAGAAAACTTTACCTTTTTTTCTTTGCTTTTCAGAGTTATTACAGAAACAACTTTTCCAGCAGCTTTTTAAATGGGATATTATGCATTTTTCACAAAGCATCATTTTATTTATTTTTGTACCTAAAAACTGAATAATGTTTATTAATAACAGATAAAATGTTAAGTTCCTAGTCCTTTTCCACAAACAGAATTGAGACCTGGCAATATTTATGCCATTATTTTTTTTCAGTAAAAGTAAATGTAGCTTTAATATACTCAAATTGTCCATGATAAATAAAACCCTAAGTATCATCACAGCTTTAAGCCATTAGAGTGTCAATATCAGCCTTTTAAGTACCTAGCAAGTGACACTGTAATAATTTTCTTCCAATAGAGATCACTGCATCTGTCAAGTAAATCTTCAGCGGTTGCTTTGTAATTTCACAGTGATTGCTTCGCATCACAGTCAGATGCATTTTGCGATTACACCCAGAAGGAAAAGAGCTTCATGGCTCATCCTGGTTTCTATATATAATATGGATATATTAAAAACAATATGGTTTAATTGTTCTTTTTGTTAATATTACAGACACATCAAACCGGACGGTGTAACTACAGATTTTAAAACGTTTAATTTTACTTTGATTATTCAGTTTTTGGAACAGATACTAGCTGATTAGAGTTAAATAAATATATCAACGGCATGTTTAAAAGGGTGTAAGAAATTAATGTCTTCACTTTCAAGCCTTGCTGTGTCATGCAGAAGAATGATCGCTGTCCACACTTGTGTGTTGTGACTCTGTCCTAAGCAATAGGTTTGGATTCGTGTCCAGAGCCACTGCCTCCCATTAACGGCAAAAAAGTGGGGGATCGCTACACCGTGGGTGATATGGTTTCTTTCCAGTGTGATCAAGGCTTTTCATTGCAGGTAGGCAAAAATAAAAAATACAGTGCACACTTTCAACTCTTTTATAGCTATGATAATGAATCATATCCACTTTCCTGGAGTACCCCAGGGGATGAGTCAGTCAAGTCAGCGTTTCTAATGACAGTTTTGTGTTTGTGTGTGTGTGGAAAAGAGTGGAAAAGTGCTGGAAAGAGGTATGTGAATGCTCAAGTAACTGTCCATTTACTTATAGTGGCAACTTAATATTTAATGGTGTGTGTGTGTGTGTGTAAGTGAGCTTTGCTTTCTAGTTCCACTTCTTGGATGTCTGAGTAAGCCTGTGACTGTGTGTGTGTTACAAAGCATCTTTAACTTCCTTCAATCCGTCTTGAGCAGATACTGTAGAAGAAGCATTTTGAGCCTCACAACCTTCCGAGACCATGGGCTATGAATTCTGTTAACAGTTGCCTGAATAATCCCACACTGACTTTTCTTCCTGGCTCCTCGCTTCTTTTCACATTCACTTTAGACTAAGCAGCAACTTCTCACTGGCAACTCTAGGCTGAATGTCTGAACTAGGACTTCACTTGAGGCCATTGTTGAAACAGAAGCACTTCTTTAGTGCCTTTGAGTTGATTTAAATGTGTATGCTTGTGTAGGTGTGCATGTCCGTAAAGTACAGTAGCATAGAGTTGGTTGTGCTTTGGTAATAAAAATAAATAAAAATTAGGCTTCTTTTTTTGTATGTGATACATCACAAAAACATTGGCTTCTAGAAACTAGTGTACAAATGTAGAGTGAAGGTTAATAAAATACACACCCATTTATATATATATATATATATTATTATGACAATGGGCTGCATGGTGGCGAGGTGGTTAGCACTCCCAGCAAGCAGGTTCGATCCCCGGCTCGGGCGGTGGCCTATCTGTGTGGAGTTTGCATGTTCTCCCCGTGATGAGGTGGGTTCTCTCAGGGTACTCCGGCTTCGTCCTACATCCAAAGACATGCACCTTGGGTATAAGCTGATTGGGGATTCTAAATTGCCCATAGGTGTGAGTGTGTGTGTGCGTGGTTGTTCGTCTATGTGTGTGGCCCTGTGATGGGCTGGCGACCTTTCTGGGCTGTACCCCGCCTCTCGCCCATTGTCTGCTGGGATTGGCTCCAGCCCCCCCACAACCCTGTTCGGGAATAAGCGGTAGAAAATGGATGGATGGATGATTTTGACAATCATTTGCACAATATTTTAAGACAATAAAAACATTGTTCTTGTTCTTTTTGTTTTTCTTGTGCAGGGTAATGTGTATATTACCTGCATGCCTGGCCCTGTCAGAAGATGGAATTACCCCGTACCTCTGTGTTTAGGTAATGTACTTTATGGGCCAGATTTACTAAAGGTTTGCGTGTACTAAAACACGTGCAAACCCATTGCACACGCTAACAAAAAGTACAAACTGATCTACTAACAGTGAGTAAAAGG
>JBAMHX010000007.1:20713246-20725490 GCA_037177515.1 Pseudomugil tenellus | reverse complement strand
AATTCACATCATTTTACATTTTAAGTAACTAAGGATGAGAATGTGTGTGTGTGTGTGTGTGTGTGTGTGTGTGTGTGCGTGTGCGTGTATTTGTATGTATAAGTTAAATCACGTTTACTCACTTTTGCAGTGAGTTCCCCCTAACAACAGTTAATTCAGCATCCATTTTGCATCCTTCCTGTACTTTCTCCTCCAGTGTGATGTTGACTGCTGATTTATTTTTTACCCTGTTCCTTTTCCCCTTTTTTCTTCTCCTTTGAACGAATTATGTCTGCTTGTGTTTGTTAGCTGAATCTTTCAAGGTGAACATTTGTAACGACGGGCGTGTTTATGTACAGTTGATGCTGTGCGTAAAGCCAGCACATGTTTAATCACCTTTGCTTATCAATAAAGTGATTCAGTGCCCCAGAACGAAAGATTGTATGGTGCAGTTTGTCAGGCTCTGTGAATATACATAGTAAATGTCACTGCACCCTCCAAACGAGTCCGAAACATATACAGTATTTTTAAGGTCATAAAATTACGTGATGCTACATTAAAACATGAAATATTGCAGGACTAAAGAATGTCAATCCATGTAACAACTCTCAGAACCAAACATTCTTTGTGAAAATATCTGAGAGATTATTTAATGAAAAGCCATGTTATTCGGGTAGAAATGTTTAAGTTTATTACTTTGATCAGTCTACAAGATTCAGCAGCAGCTGTCAAATTTCAAGTTAACTGCAGTGTTTTGAGCTGTTCAAATTTCAACCTAGCGAGTGAAGCGTTCTGCTCAGAGTGTAGTGTTTGATTAAAAAAAAAAGGGAGGTCATATATAATCTTTTTTTCCAAGAAAATCTGAGATGAATTGGAAAGGTCAGGTGAGCTGCCAAAAGGAAAAAAAAGATCCAAACTGGATAACAATATACTCAGAATAACAATAACTTTAGCATTTATTTTTTTAAACTATAAAAGTGATCTAAACTGATACAAGCTAAACATGACAGATCAACAAAAGAGGCTGAAATTTCCTGTTTTTCTTGTTTTTGTGTTTGTTTTTATTGCATTTTCGGTTGTATGCGGATTTTTATTTGTGTTCACTAGTTCATAAATTCATCTAAATAAGCTGAGTTAATTAAAAAAAATTATATAAACCTTTTTTTAAAATAAGTGTTCACAAAGTAAAGTAAAGGGATTCTCATGCTGGAATGCCAGAAATAATATGTGTGTTACTGGTCAACACATTGAATAGCAAACAAAAAGAAAGGGGGTTTTATAACATTCCGAGCATATTTCTACAGCAATTGTGCAAATATTGAGCCTGCTATGTGCACATTTTGTTCAGTTTTCATAGGAAATTGATTAAATATTTACATAATGAATGTCTTTGTTGTTTTCCAGGCAGTTTAAAACATCTTCTTGACACCGTTGAAGAAACACAGCTTTGTGTGACTTTTTTTGTTTTTTAAAGATATTTATTTATCTTCTTTCTCTTCCTTTCTTTTCCTTTGTTTTCACATTATTGGCTCAGATTCTTTGGAGGCAATATTTTCCTGTTATCTTTTAGCTCCTGAATTTCTAATAACTCACCAGCAGGAATATTCACACGCATTTGTGCTGACATTTTTTCCTTCTTTTTTTTGATATATGTCCGAGTTTTGCTCTGACCTTTTTAGCCGGACCACTTGTTCGCATTAACCTTTTACATGCATCATGCTTCTTCACTAGTGGCCTGAAGAGAAACTTGTGTCATCTGCAGAGAAAGCAAAGAAAGGAACAGAACTGCTGTTTTCACACAAGCCAAGCTATAGGACATGAAGGCTGCTCTCACATCCCGCACACATACACACACAGACCCATTTTCTACACACCAGTTTTCTATACAAAGTAAGCTGTCTCATCTGCAGACTATGGTAGATGATGATCATAGGAGCCTCCTGACAGCATTGGACTCACCAGCTTAGGGCTTTAGGTGCAATATGAGTCTGGCTGAAATGTAATTGTGTCAGGTCTAGTTATTTTTCTAATGCAATTTCTGTCACCACAATAGTGCATTCCTGTTCTTTCCCTCATATGCTTCTGCTAAATCTCTGCCTTCAATCCACTCTCATCCCTTTCTCTCTTCACATCATCCCATTTTCCATTCTGTATTCTTCCATGTCTTTCTGACTTTTATCTTTTTCCTTTATTTTTAGTGCAATGTCCTGCTCATGAGGTGCGATTTGACTCTACTGGGGTAATCTTAAGTCCTGGTTATCCAGAAAACTACCCAAATCTTCAGATGTGCTCCTGGCTGATCAATGTCGAGAAGGGCTACAACATCACCCTGCATTTTGAGCTCTTTCAGACGGAAAAGGAGTTTGACATTTTGGAAATATTTGATGGTAATGCTGGTTTTTCACATGCCTGGGAAAAATGAGACCGTGGAAGTTATCTCTGCTTAAAGCTCATTTAAAGCTCATACTTATTTCCTGGGAATCTTTCCATTTAGGTCCGAACATCTACAGTCAGAGCCTTTCAACACTCAGTGGTGACATAGAAACACCTTTCAATCTGACCACCACAGGCCATCAGCTTCTGATACGCTGGTCCTCTGACCATGGAACCAACCGCCGGGGTTTCCACATCAGATATGTGGGTGAGTATCAAAGTATGTATCCATCTTATAATCATATTTTCTAATAATGCTTGATTTGAAAATGTCTTAGTTATAAGCTGCAGACGCATGATAAAACTCATGGTTTTCCAGTGAAGGAAATACAGACTTTAGGTACTCTGTACAGTCACTTCAGCTGAACATGTGATGATTCTACATAAATAGATTGATATTTAGATTTAAAGGTTTATTGGCTTCATGAAATCCATTATCAACGAGTGACGTTTTCTTACATAAATGTCAGTTTTTTAATAGCTTTATTGAACTTACAAACGTCATTAGTTTAGCCCTTTACTTTCCAAAACAAGCAAGACAGTAGCAAGACTGTAACTCATTGCTACTCTTTTTTTTTAAAGACACTTAAAAGTTCATGGAACCATCTGTTTTCTCAAATGCATTAATACAATCATACTGAAGCCTCTTAGATGTACATATACCTGTACAACACGATCCCACAAACCAATGAATTTTATCAGTCTGCTGTGATTGAGTTTAAATGTTTGAATGTTTTAGTTTTTAATGTTAGTCAGATTTTCAAATATGGTTTCAATATACAATGGATCTCCATGGGGGATGTTTTTATGTGCAAAGAGCAAGAAGCAGACAAAAAGTGACTGGTATGATTGCATGCTGTTTTGTACCCCTTAATTTCAGAGGATTTAAATTCGTAATTGACTCTTTAATAAAGCAAGTGTTGCCAAGCAAGAGTAGCATAGGCATCTTCTTCCATTTGAAATGCATCAATAATCATGCAAAAAAGAACTAAGGATATTAATTATTCATGTTGTCTCTCTATTATATTAAATACGCAAGAGTGTTCCTGTGAAAGCCAGTCAGTGTGATGAATTTTGTAAAGAGAACTCCTTTTTGACTTGATTGACTTTAACAGGAACTGATTTAAACTCCAGTGTGTATTTTCCTTAAAGTCTGTCTCCCAGTCATGCTGATTTGTGGGAATGGTTGACAGCCATTGGAATGCATACAGCCCTCCATTGGATTTTCTGTCCCATTGGCTATTTGCTAGTCGTGTTCTTGAAATCAAATGTGCCTTTTTTGATGTTCATGAGCGTTATTATGAAGGGACGTGGTCTTATGAAACAAATAATGCACCAGTGTTGTATGTGGAAAAACAAACTGAATATGTGCATGCCCACAGGCCAAGGAGGAGTAGTATTATTGTGATTTTAGGACTTCCTTTGCTAGAGTGCTAGATAGCTGCAATGCTCCTCAGGCATTTTCCTCCATCATGGTTTTGCATTTAGAATAGAGCTTTACTGTAATAATGAATGAAAAAACAAACAAATCCCCACCTATGATTTTCTCAAGAGATGTCTTAATGCCTCTTATCTTTTTCTTTGCCTTATTTAACTTTCTCTCTCTTCTTGCCTACTTTTTCCTTGACGTCATTCTCACCCACTCTCTTGCTTTGCGTTTTTTTTTTCTCACCTGCTCACTGCTGTGCCTTTATTCCATCACCTATTGTAGCGATGTACTGCAGTACCCCAGACTCTCCTCAGCATGGCTTTGTAGTGAGCCAGACTGGGGGTCATCTTAACAGCATGGTGCGCTGGGCCTGCGACAGGGGGTACAAGCTGATCGGAAAAGGCACAGCTGTGTGCAAGAAGAATACCTATGGCTACTACGCTTGGGACGCGCCAGTTCCTGCATGTCAAGGTGAGTTCATCTGCCTTGGCAGGCATTTATTTCTAACTTTATTCTCCATCTTCACCTCCTCGTCTGGTCACCGCTTCTACGGTAACAACTCTGCAAGCACAACTAGCACATTAAATACCCAAGCATTCCCAGTAAAAATCTTGGTCTAGTGTTATTATCTGCTGAACTGAATCCAACCTGACACAGAGTCAGTTTCCTGTAAGGTGGAAATGAAACAAAAATCAATCCTCTCTTCTTCTGTCAGTCTCTACTTCTTTAAATTGCTTTGGCTAACTTACCCATTAGCATGCTATGTCTGTCGAGTCTCACTCTGGTAATTGGGTTTTTTGATGTGTTCATGTGAAGTGTGTGTGCATATGTGCACACAGTTGCATGGAGTTGCATAGATTCACGCACATTATGACAGCAACAAACATCAGCAGACGGTGAATGCAATTGCATTTCATCCCAGTGCAGTCAAATCAAAATATGTATGTCATGTGCTTTAGATGATATGAAAACATTTCTCACCTGTGATTGATTCCATCAGTTTGGTAATTGGGCACAGCTTTTCCGCAGCGCATAAACCCAGTCGTTCCTGCAGATGAACTGATATATTCATACAGATGCTGCCCATCTGTTATCTGTTAGATGGGAAAGATTACACTTTACTGATCTCAGAGTTGACACACTTCAAGCATCAACATTTTCCATCATTAGTGTAGAAACAGTTTATGCTTTTCTTTGGGGTTAATTTGTCAGAAAAAGTCGCACAAATGAATGTCAGCTGCTTTTTGATAGAGGGTTGTGGGAATCAAGGGTATTATACATTTTCCATGCCACGAATGCAGACATCATCTTTTGATGATTCAGTGTTCTGTTGCGGCTTCCCTTTAAGATGTGTTTTGTTTGTATGGGTGTTGCCATTCAGTGTGGTTTTGCAAATTTCACTTTCCCTCACCGATCCATTTCTCTGATTGATAAAAACCCCTTGAAACCAACCAGCACAAGCTTTCTGTTTGGTCGTAGCTCTGAGGCCACAGTAACCCAGATTCAGTGCATGTAATCACTGTGTGATAGCTTTTCAGGGGGCGTACCTCCTACTTCTGCACATTTGGGAGAGTTGGTGGTGAAACTGCTTAATTAATGAAATTATTGATTTCACTTGTCTCCTTCATGAGCGTGTGTGTCATTGATGTTTTTTTTAAATCACCTGCTGACTGGCCAAGAAGGTAGTTACAAAATAAGCAGGAAATATAAAAATTTCATGTGTGTACTTGGTTGAGAAGAATTGAGTGGGAGTCATTGGATATTTGGTTTTCCAATTAAATTAATACATCTCATAATGTTTCTTTACCGTACCATCTTCCTCCACTTATCCGGGGTTGGGTCGCGGGGGCAGCAGCCTAAGGAGGGCAGCCCAGACTTCCCTCTCCCTAGCTACATCTGCCAGCTAATCAGGAGGGATCCCAAGGCATTCCCAGGCCAGTCGGGGAGATAATCCAGTGGGTACTGGGTCTCCCCGTGTGTCTCTTCCCGCAACCAAGTGCCCAGAACATCTCACCAGTCTAGAAGGCATCCTCATCACATGCCCGAGCCACTACATCTGGCTGCCAGCAATGGGGACCATACAAGGACCAGACAGCTTGTACAAGGGGATCCGGTATCCCATAATCCTGGGACAAACCCCATAAGGTGTCCCAGAGGAACACAGTCGAATGCCTTCTCCAAGTCCACGAAACATATGTAGATTGGTTGTGCGAACTCCTCCAGGACCCTATAGAGCTGGTCCACTGTTCTATGGCCAGGACAAAAGCCACACTGCTCCTCCTTAATCTGAGGTTCGGCTATCCGTTGGACCCTCCTCGCCAGGAACCCTGAATAGACTCTTCCGGGGAGGCTGAGGAGTGTGATCACCCTGTAGTTGGAGCACACCCTCCTGTCGCCCTTTTTGAAGAGGGGAACCACCACCCAGAATCTCCTCAAAGCCCCACAGATGTCATTCTCCATGGCCTCACCAAACTCCTTCCATGCCCAAGTTTTTTACCCCGGCAACCGCCAAAGCCATGTTCCACTTAGCCTGTCGATAACTGTCAGCTACTTCCGGAGTCCTGCCGGTCAGAAAGGCTCCGTAAGACTCTTCTTCAGCTTGACGGCACCCCTCACTGCTGGTGTCCACCAACAAGTTCTAGGATTACCGCCACAACAGGCATGACAATCTTACGGCCACAGCTCTGGCTGGCCACCTCAACAATAGAGGATGTTGAACAATATGTGACGAGCCAAAAGTCCAACAACAGAACACAACTCTGGTTCAGATGCCCATTCCTCTCAATCACACCCCTCCACATCTCACTGTCATTGCCAACACGAACAGGCCCTCCAAGGACTCCAAGAAGGTGGGTACTCTGAACTGCCATTCAGTGCATAAGCACAAACAACAATCAGGACCCATCCTCCCACCCAAAGGCAGAGGGAGGCTAGGGTGAACCCCAATGTACAGGTACCAAGCCAGGGGGAAATCAATGTGCCTACAACTTCTTGGCACCTCTCATCAGAAGACACTCCAGAGTGAAAGAAAGTACAACCTTTCGCAAGATACTAGTTCCAGAGCCCAAACTGTGTGTCGAGATGAGTCCAACTATGTCTAGCCAGAACACAAAAGCTCTGGCTCCTTCCCTGCCAGAGAGGTGATGTTTCACGTCCCTAGAACCAGTTTCTGCAACTGGGGATCAGACCACCAGGAACTGCCCAGTTCACATTGTAGCTGATTCCTACAGACCCCAGCCCTGGACCTGGCTCCAGAAAAGGGGACCTAGTGACCTCCGTCTGGGCAAGGGAAAGCTCTTCTCTCCTTTGGTCGTTATCACCATAGAGTTCTTTAATGTTTCTTTAAGTTTGATTAATTTAAACCTGACATACTTTCTTTGATTTCTCTACTTCATGAAATCTTGAGAGTAGATTTATGCACTCAGAGTTTTAATATATGCTTATAATTTATTAAAGTTTCAGGCAGCATAAGCATTTCTGTCTTATGATGAGAAATAAACGTGGCAGATGAGAGTGGTGTTGCTGTCTGGGAAATATGGCTTCTTTCTGATCCTGTAATAGACTTTGTGACAGATGCAACTAATTTTGTTCATAATAAGTTGGGACAGTATTTACAATATCAAGGTTTTGGCCTATAGACACAGTCGATGGTTTTGGCACTAACTCAAATAACTAGGTTGCAGATGTTTTTAATGTTGCTAATTGTACATAAGAAAAAAGTTGCAGTTTAACTTCAATCAGTGAGTAAATGTGTACAAAGTTTTTATTTGTAACATAACTATTACAAAATTAGCAACAAGTTCCATAATTCTGATCAGTGTCAAGCAAATATGCAAATGTCTACCATGCCTGTTTACAAGTGCATCTATTTACAATAATAGGGGCCTTCTGTTGTGCATAAACATGTGCTGACAATGGTCCTATCGCTGCCCATAGCTGTGTCGTGCGGTGCGCCCAATGCGCCAGTGAATGGAGGTGTGCTTGCTGCTGATTATTCTGTCGGCACACGGGTGACCTACTTCTGCAACAGTGGCTACCGGCTCTCCTCCAAAGAATTGACGACCACAGTCTGCCAGCCAGACGGCACCTGGAGCAATCACAACAAGATACCCCGATGCATTGGTGAGTGGAGGATGCCGCAGGGAGGATGAAGGGAAATGTACGAGGGGTGGTGGAGAGTGATCTAGAGATAGGGGGTAATTGCATGGTTAATCATGGTTAAACAAGGACAGGCTGAGAGTTAACAATTAAAAATATATTCTTTGTATAAAAAAGAATGTGTTTAATATTGATTAAGAACTATAATTTTGATCAATTCCTTGAACAAACAGGTTTGACATGTCAAATGTTATGAATTGGTGATGGTACAAGTGAATTTAAATGCATATTTAGTAATTAAATCTTAACTTGCTAGATTCTTGTTATATGAACAAAGACAAGAAAGGGATAATAGTTCAGAAGAAATTTAGAAATCCATGTAAAAAGTCAGTAAGAATATTGTTTTCTGGTGAGACTCGTGTTTCTTCCTGGCTTTCTATGTGACAGTGCTAAAAAGAGAAACATACTTTTTAAACTCTTTGGTAATAGAAGGTGCCATTGTCTATTAATACCATTCCTGTTACTGCAACTCATTTATCAAATTGTTACACTTCTCCAAAATGTTTCTTTGCAGCTGTATTTACTCTGCATGATAGACATTCTGGGGTTTGGCTTGGGAATTTGCAAAAACAAATATTTAAAAAATAATAATGAAGAAAGAAGTCAGCCCATTTATATCATTAAAAAATAACAACATCCCCTGATCAATAAATAATTCAGTCTGATTTTTGTTTGTTTGGTTGTTTTTTTTTCCCCCAGTGATGATGTGCCCCAGTCTTAGCTCTTTCTCTTTGGACCATGGGAGATGGCGGATAGTCAATGGTTCACAGTATGAGTACCGAACTAAAATCATTTTCACCTGCAACCCTGGATACTACCGTGTTGGCCCCACCCACATCCAGTGTCTGGCCAGTGGAATGTGGAGCTGGAGAAACGAGAGACCTCAGTGCAGAAGTGAGTGAATTATTGTCAAAAGGGAGACTGAACCTAATGGTTTTCAAAATAAACTCCCATTGATTTCTGTTTCATTTTCAATCATCGTACATAATTTAGCAGCAGAGAGTATAAGCATATATAGCGAAGAATCTTTGTGTATGTATTTAACTGAGTAGGGAGGATATTGAAATTTGTACCTTTATAAACAACTCTCTGATTTACTTGTCCACCATTCACCTGCTCCCCTCTGCACTTAGATATTGTTTAATGTGGGTATCTGACAAAAAATAAGAAAAATGTCTCTGCTGCCATGGAAACAGCTTTTTTGAGAAGAAAGAAGCTGAATAGCCTGTGTAATGGTAGATGTGAGCTACTATGATGAAAGATGCTTGGACAAAAGAAAACACCATCATTATCCATCCCATAAAATAGTTCTGCTCACCTTTTATCGCATTAAGGTCAGTGAGATGGGTGTAAATGATTCCGCTCTCATATAGGCTCTGTAAGATGTAAGCCAACTTTCAGCTCATCTTTCTTTGTCTCCTGTTTCGTTACTCACTCTGCTAGTCCTCCTCCAAGTACTTCTACTTTTTGAAATTTCCCTCATCTTATTGCAGTCATCTCCTGTGGCAATCTTCCTACCCCTCCTAATGGGAAGAAAATTGGGACTCAAACTACCTTCGGAGCATCTGCCATTTTCAGCTGTAACCCTGGGTATGTCTTAACTGGATCTACAGTTAGAGAGTGTCTCCTGTCTGGCCTTTGGAGTGGGATGGAAACTCAGTGCCTGGGTAAGCATGGTCTAAATGTTCTTGACCTAGGTCAAAAACTGTTGGCCACCTACTCGGATTGAGCATTAGCTTTGTTGCTTGGGCCAAGATGCCCAGAATAGAACCAGATGGGGAAGCAGTAGGTGGCTATAATTGTCTCTATTGCCATGTGTGTATGGTCTGTGGCTGTAAAACATTTGGAAGATGTCCAGTTTTTTTTTTTTTTCTCCCCCAATTCTGACTTACAGTTTGGACTTTGCCACAAATATCTGATTTGAGCTTATTTCAGACCTGATATAAATCACAGTTTTGCAAATGTGCACATACTTGTTTATGATTACAGCACAGTTTTTATGCTAAATACTAAAAGTGAATGTAATCAGGTCTGTTAAATGTCAAATGTGATGTGGTGATGTTTAAAAATAAATCCATGAGAGACTATATGAGCTGCATTGCCACCATTTGAGCTGATACTTGGCTATAAAAACAAGAAAATATGCAGCAGCTTAGCTTACCACAGCTCATCACAGCTTTCTCTAATGAAAGAGAATGAGATGTGTGTAATTAGCTGAGCTGTATTCAAATCAACGCTGATGCAGAATGTGAAGGTGTTCCTGCCAGCTGGATTAGTCCATATATCAATCGTGTAGCACCAGCATTTCAAGCTCAAAATTCACCCACAGCCACATTTCACTTGGTTTGTAAGATGACAGACAGGGTTAACATAGCCAGGACCTGCCTCTCCACTTTCTTAACAGAACCTGTCTGCTCTCAACTGGAGTGCGATAATAAAATGCTTGGTTGAATTTCTGGGTGCAGGAGCGAGTTAGGGAAATCAGATTCTCAGTCAGTGGCAATTTCCCAGGTTTTAAGTGGTGGTGAAAATCTCAGCAAGATCCTTCTTATGAAAGGGATTCATTGTGTGTAAAGGCAACATGATTATGTGCATGTGCATATTGCACATGTTTCATATGCGTCTGCTTACAGCAGATTAGACAAGGAAAGTTGTCGTCTACATGTGAGGCTGAAGCCAGAATGGATGTGGAGAAAATAAGCTCAAACAGTAATCTGTAATGTCTTTTTGTTGTTGTTGTTTTAGCACTATTATAATTCCTAAACATAATAAACGCATTTAATAAATGTATTAAGATCAAAGTTTTATGGGACAACACAATTGAAATAGTGTTTCTCTTGTTGATGTTGCATGAAGGCATGTAAAGCCCACTTGTTATTCTTCACCACCCTGCAGCTGGTCACTGTGGTATTCCTGAGCACATTGTGAATGGGCAGGTGATCGGAGAGAACTTTGGCTACAGAGACACGGTGGTTTACCAGTGCAACCCAGGGTTTAGGCTCATTGGCTCCTCTGTGCGGATCTGTCAGCAGGATCACAACTGGTCTGGGCACCTCCCAATTTGTGTCCGTAAGTACTTTGATGTGTTTACATTTGGCTGCAAATACGATCAGATAGTGTGTATCCATGCGTTTTATGTTTGATGGAGAGAAAAGTTGGGGGCGTTTAGTAAGACAGAGCAACCATTTATACTGAAAAATAAATGTTTGTTTTTCCTTTTGATGCTACTTGTTAAAATAAAGTTTTAATGAATGCAAATGAGTGCCAAAATTAAATTTAATGGACACCTCAAATATCTAAATGTCATTAATATGAATAAAATATGGTAATTTCCTCAGATTATAAAATGAAAATAATAAGTTGTATTTAGACTGTAAAGAAGAAGGTTTGAAAGGTTTTTGCAATTCCCAAAGCATCCTGCCCTCCTATTTGACAGTCTCTAAAATTTGTAGTTAATGCATAAACTGTTAACGTCCTTCTCAATCTCCTTTTCACCTTTCGAGTAATTGAAAAGTGGCATTTAGCCTTTCCAGAGCCTGCTCATGTCTTGAATCCTTATTTGCGCATTACGTTCTGAGATTAATTATATGTTAATACTGTGACAGCTGTCACTGTGAGTAACCTCTATCTTTGCTATTAAAGTGTCTCTGTATGTTTCTCACCTATCTCCTTTGTCACCTTTCATCCTGCATCTTCTCTTCTTCTTTCTGCTTCCTTAATGCACGTGTGATGTGTGTCAATTCAGCCGTTACATGCGGCCACCCCGGTAGCCCTATCTATGGCCGCACCACAGGTGATGGCTTCAACTACAATGATGTTGTCCGCTTCTCCTGCAACAAAGGCTACACCCTGGAGGGACCCTTCACAGCCCAGTGCCAGGCCAGCCGTCAGTGGAGCCAGCAGCCCCCAACATGCAGAGGTAGGGTCCAGCCAAGGAGAGCCTGCATATCGTGTAAGTGACTGCCAACCTGAGTGAATTTTGGTTTCAGGGGGGCACAGATGCACCATGACAGATGAAGTATTTTGCTTCTACCTTATGTGCTGTTGCTATGGCTGAAACAAAGACTTTTAAATATGAGTCTCAAATATCTATAAAAACACTTTTCTGACAATTTTATATTTATGTACAACATGTTTATATATATGTTATATATGTTTATAATAAAACAAGGCTTTATTGTTTTACATATTATATAATTACATATTATATATATTATATTATACGTTTTATATATTATATATATG
>JBAMHX010000007.1:20682893-20700864 GCA_037177515.1 Pseudomugil tenellus | reverse complement strand
TATATATATGCTGATATTTATTCATTCTGTACTTCCAAAAGGCTGCTGCAAGCTCTAGTTGTGACTTTATATTTGGAAAAACACTAGGAATGGGAACTGCATTGTTATTCTCAGAGAGTGCCCATTACATGCAGCAACAAAATAACATGCCCTATAAATTACCCAGAGGTCCAGTCTGGCATCAACATCAGTTCTTGTCTCTGCATCTATTCATGCATCTATCCATCCTTTTATCTGTCTACGACTCATTGTTAATTAGTAAGATGCCACTTAAGACTGCTTCTCAAACCGTTTCCCTTTTGTCCTCATCTGTTGCTTGGCTGAGTTTATGGCCTTATTAGTTTCTCACAAAAGGATCCTGGTGAACGGACATTAACTCACGTTTAAACCAAATCCAGCCGTCATCCCAATTAGTAAGATTATAGCTGTCACAGTGCATGTCGACTCAGGCTGCCTCACCTAACCGGAGGAGACTAATGAAGCACAAGCAGCTGCTGAGAGACATGCACACATACATGCGCAGATTTGCACACACCCATGCTTTGCATAAGTGTGAACACTCAACAGGAGCTGGTGCAAATGTGCGTAACGCCATGCAGAGCAATACAGATGCCGAAAATGCTGTCTCTCATAGAAACATTCATATACACACCACCACGTATACACAAAACCAACTGCAGTCACACACTAATTTACCCTCTTTGGATGTGAGTCCCTGGCCTGACTAAAGCAGTTTGTTCACATACGAGCAGTGGGATGTGCGTAGAGGAGCTGAGCATTCTGTTTGGGCTGCAAGTCGTTGTCAACAACTCCAGCACTACGGCAGCTTGTCAATGGCCTGTACACAGTGAGCAGCAGCAAACACACAAGGAGGGTGTGTGAGGGTTTGTATGCAGTTCAAAAACCAGGATCTCAAAGCCAGCAAAGCAGAAATACATCACAGACTGCCCTACTTAATATCTATTTGAATATTTGTAACTCAGTATATGAGATTCTCTATCTGTGATACCATTTTTGTCTTCCGAAACACATTTTCTTCCTTTTCCTCCACTTGTTTCATTTCTGTGAGGAAACAGAAGTAGCAGCAGTAGCAAGAGTGGAAGTACTGCTTGGTGTTATCTGTTACTGCTTGAGTTTTTTTTTTTTTCTTTGCTCTGTAGAAGTCCCCTGTGAATTCAGCCCCCACTCCATAGACTCCATCTTGACTAATAAAACGACTCAGCTTGGCTGGCTCATCATCAAATCATAAAATCTGCAGCGGTGATGACACTGCCCTGATTCCATACCTGTCATCTCTCCTTTTTCATTTCCAGTGGCTTAGAAAGAGGACATGTCCCTATTTCTTGCACCCAGAAGTAACACACCTAATGCGAACAGGAGCAGAATTCATAAGTGGTGCAGTGGTGGTTTTTTTTTTTTTTGTCTTTTCTAATTGAATTCATAGTCAAGCACGACAGGTGGTGACACTGAGAATGCTGTGAGATCCCTCAAAGAATAAAAGACAGAAGGTATAACTCAGGATAATGAAAATGCATTTACTGCTAGCTTTAGAGGTCAAACTTTATTCATAATTTCATATAACCACAGACGAATGCCTTTTAAAGCTGCCCCTGTTGAATTTATAGATAGAAAGCAGCGGTGTCAAAGCTGTGAGAAGTATGTGTCCGCCAGGTTGTTGGCATGGAGACAAATGGTAAATGTTCCGCATTTATGTAGCCCCTTTTTAACCTTTGCAGTTCTTTAAAATAGAAAGAAAAGCTCTATACCTGCTCGTTGATGCATTTTATGTTTTACTACTCAGAGCTCCCAAATGTTTCTGGTGCAAGTATTAGCTCTTGCTGTGTTTCCCACCTGCTTTACAGAAAGGAGCTCTGTAATATAAACCACTTCCACACCAAATTAAAAGAATCCATCTGTCAACACACACACACAAACAGATCAGGTGGGTGGTACCTTCAGTGCCTTGTTTTCATTGCTCTGTGTTTGGTTATCTCCTGTTACAGGCGACTCAACGGGCACCTGTGGGGATCCTGGCGCGCCTGCCCATGCCAGCAGGGAGGCGGGGAACTTCAAAGTGCGCAGCAAGGTGCGCTTCACCTGCGCAGTGGGACATACACTGTATGGATCAGCAGAGAGGATCTGCTTCCCAAACGGGACCTGGTCGGGCAAACAGCCTTTCTGCAAGCGTAAGAGGACTTCTTTCAAATATCTGTTGGGTATTTTGTGACAACCAGTATGAGAGGAGCAGATAAGAGTCATGCAGCGATGTAACACATATTTTATTCACACACAAGCACACATTAAAACTGCTACACTTTGCTCGAGGCTGGGCATTGAATATCCGTCCTTTCTATGAACTGATGGAAATATGCTTATAGCACTGTCTGTAATCAGCTGTCTATTTTTTTATTTCATTATTCTTAACATTATTAATCCAAGAAGGAAACAGAGAGTTAATGTTGAGTTACATTATAAGAAGGAATTCCGTTTTTGAGTCCAGACTAGAGTCTTACAGTCAGGTTTTTCCCTAGATTTTAGTTGGTCATTTAATGAAAAATATGATTTGGCTGAATGTTCCTTTAACACTAATGAAAGACTGAAGGATGCACTGCTTTGTGAATTCAAAATACAGACGCTTGCATCAGCTGTGGCTTGTAAAAATGTCAAAACAGAACCCAGATCTAGTATAAACACACAAACACTGCATGCAAGATCTTTACGGCATTTTGGCACATTCACAGATGATTGCAAAAACTCACAAAAGCAGTAGTGCACCAGATGGATAAATATCTCCCTGCTGCAGCCTGCTAGCTTCTGCCAGCACATGGCGCTGTGACTATCATCCAGATTGAAATCAAAAAGTTCATTAATTCCAGACACCTTAAGCCAAGTTCTTTTTGTGATTGTGATAAATGAATCATTGTGGATTTTGAAGATATTAGTTTGCAGTGCGCCAGCTTCACATCACATTACCCCCAAGGGTCAACCGGATATTGAGGCAAATGTTTGACTGCTTCTGCTGTTCTCCTTTTTACTGTCCGCCAGCTGGAAACAGGACTAGTGTCCTTCTACATGTGACAGACTAGTACACATTCCTAGTGAACTACTACTACTGTGTTTCTCATTCCGTCTACTTTAGTCACTCCTCTTTCTTTCCCTTTTTCATGATTCTTTGATCATTTCTCGTTGCCTTTACCCTGCTGTCAGTCTGTGTCTACATCGTGGCTCATTTCTCTATCTATCCATCTTCTCTATCTCAACCTCTTTGTTGCTTAGTTTCCCTTTTCCTTACCTCACATCTCTCTGCTGCTGGCTTTTTATCCCTCCATCTCCCATCTGAACTGATTTAAAGATTGTTTTAACCATCTTTCCATCTGAAAGGAGGGGGCAGGAATCCACCGGAGCCTGAATGAGTTTCATTGCTGCCTTTCTGTGATCTAAAGCCCTGTCTAGTGTTAAAGCCCACCCATCCATTATCCACAAACTTTTACAGACTATAGAAAACAGTCCCTGTGAATATTCAGTTTAATAACCATCTCTGGCTCCCATCAAAGTCTATTTTGTGTCATCATGTCTGTCTTAAAATATTAAAAGGGTCCCTAAGAGATTGCATGCTTGACTATTAGTCAATGCACAGAGGAGCACATCAATGCTGTGCATACATATGCATTTACAATAAAATAATGGGAGGATGTTGGCATCCAGTATGGCAAGATGCAGTATGTGCCTGACTAATGCGTTTTCAACCCAATGAGTTTGTGTGGATGTGCACGTGGTAACTGAGAAATCACTGCCGCGCCAACAGCACGTCTGTCTCCTACAAGAATCGCTATTTCAGATTTTCCAGGCAATTAGGTGATTGAGAGAGCAGATCAGTTTTGTAATTAGACATGATTTGGAGCAGAAGAAAGATGCACAAAAAACACCTCTTTTTTCCATTTATTGTGGATACATTTTAGCAAAGATACTCTGAAAAAGATTCACTGGAAGCCTAACTTTATATTATCAGTTTTTTATGAATCTCAATTAATTTTACAGGTACATTACAATACAGGCTGTATTGTCATTGAAGAGATCTTTGTCTTCACATGATGGCTGTGAAATCACTTTTTGAGAGTATTAAATGTAAATAACTCAGACTTATGTCAAGACTTTACCATGTCAACACTTATTTAATGATGAGTCATCAACTCTGCATTGGGGTTTTGTCTTCCACTGCAGCAGCTCCTCATTAGCCTCTCCAAATAAAGCTGTGATGCTTTTATAGATTAATGGTTTTCTTACTGGCTTCTAGCATCTCTGAAAGAAAGAAAACCAGTACAACATGAAGTGTCTAAATGTAAAGCTAATACATGTTACTCACACAAACTTCTAATTTCTACTTAATTTTTACAGTCAGACTCTCCTACTTAATATTTTTTAAAGTATTTGTTTCTCTTTTTTGTCATTTTATTTCTGTTCTCAAAATCAATTTTTCTAGACAAGTTAATAAACTAATAAAAGATTCAAGCTAAACTGAAATGATTTGATAAATTTATATTATTCTTCTTCATAATATGGGAGGAATATATAGTTTCACAGAAGTTTAATCACCTTCAGAAGTCATGGAGCAGCACCTTGAGGACTTACAATCCTCAGATTGTGAATTGCTGATATGGAAAACCCATTACTGTTTTACACCTCTGACCTTCACATCCTTCCTTTTTCCCTTCTTTTTGCAGCGGTACATTGTGGGAACCCAGGGACCCCTGCTCACGGCCGCATTTCCCGTGTGGATGGCACAACTTTTCCCCACTCCATCGTGTATTCGTGTATTGAAGGATATTTTCTCACTGGCTCACCTACACGCCAGTGTCTGGCAAACGGCACATGGTCTGGCACACCTCCAAACTGCACAAGTGAGTATTAGATGCATTTAAACATTGCAGAAAAGTGGAATTGTGTCTCTTAGTTCTGCCGATTTCACTGAAGAAGCCATTCTGTTCCACATTGGTGCAACTGAAAATCATTCTGCGAAACATGTGGAACGATTGGTGTCCAGCTGACAGAGGCAGAGTCCAGATTTTAGCAGTTCTGTGATAAGGGAAATAGCAAAGAAACCACCTCAGTTGTATTTTAAAGTGTATCCTGCTGGCTGAAGACATTTTTTATTCAGGCAGTGAAAAAAAAGTTAAAAAAACTATGTGTGGGGTGTCTTTTTCAATAAACATTCACATATTTTTAGTCTAGTGGACTGAATCAACCTCTGTTCCTATTCATTGTGTGATCCTGCACGATTAAATCAAATGTGAAGAGAGAAAATTCTGTTGGAAGATAGTGTTGTCCTGCATGTCTACCTGGAACGGAAATTTTCGATTGATCAGCAGTACAGCTCAAATGGACAAAGGAAAGTTAAAAACAATCATGAATTTCTTGTACAGTTTTGTGATTGCAAATCATCAGAACTATTATACTCACTATTATTACTATTATTAAGACCAAAGTGTTATATTTTATTGTTTTGATCTTAGCAAATGAGCTTGTCAGTAATTAAAAACTGAGCCAATCTATATTTAATTTGCACCAGGATGATTATCAAAGAAAACGGCACATTGTTCCTTTCTCTGAAAATCATCTTATTCTCTTTTCCGTATTCTTTTTTTTTTTTGCCTATTACTGACTCACAAGAAAAGATAAATGGTATGGGCATAATTTTCAATTTTTGAGTAAAATGGGTCTCTGGAGAGATATGCACAGGGAAGCAGGGAAAAGAGAGAAAGATTGAAAATTGGACTGAATAATAATGATCAGTCTAGCAGGAATCCAGAGGAGCTTTCTTGCTTCTTTCTCTCACTTTTACAGCTTGCTCATCACCAAACCTATTCTCTTTCTATACTATCGCTTCACATTAAGCTTAGTGGTCAGTTCAGGGACACCAACACTTAAGTTGCCAGGATCGGCTCAGTGTGCCTTTGGTTAAGCGTGCAGTCATTTTCACGGTTCACGCACAATCGATCATGCAAGTTAGAAGATCAAAGTCAAAACATTTTCAAGGAGAGGGACAAAAAGGGTTTTTTTTTCTCCCCCCATACTCTTGCAGGTTGATACATTATATTAATAGAGCATGTTAAAGAATTAGCAAATTACAAGAATTGCTTGAGAATACTAAGGCACTCAGTAAGCTGCAATATAAAACCATAAAGCACTTTATGTTATAAACGATAAACATAGATTTTTCAAGGAGAGTATTTGCAGTGTAATTCCCTGTGGCTTGGTTGATTTATGTTCTGTTTGACATATTCTTCACTGCTTTTATCCAAACTTTATCCCTTAGTTTATAAATGGTATTAACTCCCTCAGCAGGATAAACAGATGTGAAGTAAACTTAAGATTAAAATCAAGATTTGTGGATTTAGAGGCAGCAGGACTCTGGGTTGATATCTTAAAGGGTTTGATTCTTCTCAGGGCAGTCCCTGCATCTTAGATAACTAAATGTAACGTCCAAATAAAACTGAAATCCATAAGATTCTGTCTTCAGGTGGCGCTTAAAGTACCGAGAGTACCGTGAAGAGAGACAATGTTGGGGCTTGATCAACAGCCTGAAAGATTTCAATCTATTCATTAATATTTATTTCCTTCATTTTAATCCCAGTTTCTTGTTATTTTAGTAGAAAAGTAGCGTGCTTAATTGAAAATGTTCTATGGTTACCATAAAAGTTAAATTCTTACAGATTCAGTGCACTGCTCTGCATTGACCTGGTTTTTCATTCCTCTGTAAAGACAGTCATGCGTAAACATTTACATTTACCCACACCTTTTTTTGTGTGTGTTCCCATATTTTCCTGTTCTACCAGCTCCATGTTCATACTTCCTCACAAGACAGTTGTATTTGATATGTGCTGAAATTTGTATGAGATGTCTTTTATTCATGCCAGCTGCTTCTGTCTTATGTTTGGATAGACATGTCATGCTTAATTCAGTATGATCACTTATTATATGGACTCTGAATGGAAATGAACCGCTGCTTTAATATGAGGCAAACACTGAAGTACTGGCACATTAAACTTCCCAGACTATAAATCTTTCTCAAGCAGAAAGTAGAATAGGTCAGCTGACTACGTTTTTTTTTTTTTTTTTTTTAGGCAATCATTTCCACAAATTGACATCCACCTGGTCTGTAGCACGTTTTCATATTTCTCGTGACATACAGGATCATGTACTCTCCGGATTTACAGTTATCTGCAGTTTAAGGCTGTAATACACAATTTATGTTCTAGTTATTGAGTGGACAACTTTTAAATCTGATCCAGGGACTTAAAGGGCCAGATTCGCTGATCTCTCTGCCGTATCTGCAGTCTGTTGCCTCATGACTACATAAACACACAACTTTTACATGCCTTCATTACTAGATCAATCCGGATAATTTAATGTGAAGCCACCACTAAGAAACCACTCACATTGATTTAACCAGTTTTAAATATTCTAGTTTGGCTGTTTTATTAAAACAGGTACTTTACGGTCAGATTAGTTTACTTAATTATGCATCTTGATAAGATTGTCGGGCTGTGGACAGGTGGTTAGCACTGTAGCCTCACGGCAAGCAGGTTGCCGGTTCGATCCCTGGCTCGGGCAATGGCCTATCTGTGTGGAGTTTGCATGTTCTCCCTGTGTTAAGGTGTGTTTTCTCCGGGTACTCCGGCTTCCTCCCACAGTGGGGATAGGTGGGGATAGGTGGGGACTCTAAATTGCCCGTAGGAGTGCGTGTGTGTGTGTGCATGGTTGTTCATCTATGTGTGTGGCCCTGTGATAGACTGGCGACCTGTCCAGGGTGTACCCTGCCTCTCACCCTGTGTCAGCTGGGATAGGCTCCAGCCCCCCTGCAGCAGAAAATGGATGGATGGATAAGAATCATCCTCATTTTGACTCATGAAAACTCTTTGCGTATTAACTGTATTCTTTAGTTAACCTCCTCACTATTTGGAAAGTCATTAACATATTTACTTTTCCTTATGCAGACCTGGAGATCACGGACAAGATGAACAATTCTGAAAAGTTTTAGTGCAGCCATTGTTGCGCTACTTTTTCTACTTCTACGTTTACCTAATGTTTTGTCTTTTTTCCATTAATAAAAGTTCTAAATAAATACATTTATTGGTTGAACTATTTTTAGTTCAGCTTAGGGTTGATGTCTCCCTCTCCCATTCCAAATCAGTCGCGAATATTGTCTTTCTTATTGCAATATTTTGCTTGTGCATTTGTGCATCAGTAGCAATCAGCAATCAGTGCCATGACACAAACAGAATGAGTTAACAGATTTTTGTAATGATCAATAAGCTGCACATCCACACACAGCCAGGACATCTGCAGAAATAAACGTTGACACTTCTTCAGCAGTATCTTTGCACCACATGTCTGCTGTGGATCGCTGCACTTTTCTATCAGGACACTGTAAATCTGGCCTTTTTCTCTTGTTGATTATTTTCCAAATAGATATTAATTGTTATTCCTCCTCAGCTTGCCTGTTATTGATTGAAACCAGAGAACATTCTTGTGCATTAAAAACAATTTTATGGAAATGTTTTCATGACTGACGGCTGAATGTGAGAGATGCTATTGGAAACACAGGTAAATAATGACTTGCAGTCATATGAAGAATGGCGGTAATCTCCAGGAAAACTAAATATTTCTCATTTGTTAACCCAGTTTAACTTGTTCTATTTTATCATTGAATACAAAAATATGAATTTGTAAAGTTCTCATACGTTCAAAGTTGAGCTAAGAATAAAATGAGGATTAACAGCACTAACCCTTTAAATGTAAATTACATCTTAGTTGCTATTACTCTGACGTATGAGATGATGGTCAGAAATATAGTTCCCTGCTGACAGTACCTTTGCAGGAGTAAGAAAAAAACATATAGCTGACAGGTTAGTTTCTGTCTGCACTACTAGCATATCAGAAATGACTGCATATTGAGTGTCAAATATTTGCCAATTTATTATTCTGACACATTGCAGGATACTTGGTGCAGTGCAGAAGCCTTTCCGGAGAATGTAGCATCAGACTGATTCCTGTAAATAATACAAAAAAAAAAAAAAAACAACAATTACAGCATGTATTGATGCAATCATCAAGTTTCATCATTTTCTGTGATTTACTGTCATGTAATGTATTACCTGTTAGTGTGATTGATCGTATGTTAGAAATGCATATATGTAGATTTAGATTCATTACTGATAATCAGTGCAACAGCTCATTGCTATCCTTTCTGACTTACATTAAGTTGCACTTTTTATCTGTATATTGACTCATCCTTCCTGGACACAGTTAGTCCCAGTAATCATAAACAAGTCCAAGTGTTAGTATCCTTGGCAGCAACTGAAAATAAACAAACAGAAACTGATATAAGAGAAGAGGCGCTGGCAGAGGGAGCCGTATCGTACTGGCTTCTTGCATTAAGGGCAATAAGTTACGAAAGATTTGCTTATAAGTATGTACAAATTAGAGTCTTTGAGATGAAATGGGTATGATGAAAATGCAATCAAAGGCTGGAAAATGTAATGCCATCAGAGATGGCATGGGTTAAGACCCTGACAGCGTAGTGGGCCAACACTCAGCCATCTGTTTACTTTAGAGAAACTGACAAATGTAGGCACTTGAAAGGCTAACACTGACATTCTGATTATTTCATCTGGTTCCTCTATTTTAGATACGCTGAACATTTATAAAGTCTATATGAAATACACACCCAGTCATAATTGGAGTGCTCCCCTTTGTAGGTGAAAAACGTAAGGTGATAGATGCTATGTGGGGGTCTTGTGGTGTCTTTTTATTATTTTTTTAAAGCCATAGTTTAAAAAAAAGAAAAAAATGAGTAATTTTGGCATATCTTAAAATCCTTTTATGTATTTTTATTGCCTTGCATGTGAATGCAAGATCTTCTATCATGTAGATTTATTTCTTTGTATCTAAACAAATTTAAGTTACAATTATTTAAAGAATTTTGGTTTAAAGGCTTCAGTCTCTGCTTTAATTTGCTGCTAATCACATCCAGACTGGAGGCATCATCAGAAATTACAGCTCTTTTAATATCTAGAACCCTTCTTTCAGTAGCGTAATTACGCATAATCATAATCACATAAAATCATGATCATAAGTTTTAATGTTAATACCTTAGTGAGAATCCTTCACAGGTCATAACCCCTTGAAGTGGGGAAACACAATCACTGAAGGATTTCCTTTTTTATGTGAGACTTTTCATCGTTTCACTGCAACCTCTTCACCTTCAGTTTTGTCTTAGTAAAATGCGGCATAGTCCTTGTTTTTAAGAGTCTCTTTTGAGGTATAATTAATTTGCACAGAGAAATAATTTTAAATTAACTTTGCAAGATCAATTTGCGTGCAGATGTTTCAAACTTGTTTCACCGTTGGACTCTACCTCTATACAAAACTTTGATATAAGCTTAGTTAGATTGTTGCTTTTGAACATAAAAAAAATATGTCACATCTAAACTACTAAAAACATTTAATATAAAAGTAGTCAATTTTAAGTTCACTAACTAAGGTATTCTTTTTATTGATAGTATTATTATACTACATCACAAAACCACCTAGCTGTATGTGTATGAAGCCATCTTGGTCGACTATGAATGGTGAATCCTCAAAGTGATTGTGTAGAAAATATTCTGTTTTCCTGAAATATGGTCTAATTACTGTATCCTTCTTTAATATGGAAACTGCCAATTTGCTATTTATTGGCTGGGATTAAGATGCACTTCTAAGATATGAAGAGATTAAACAATGCAGAAGCCTGAAGGACACTAATATTCTTCATGTGGACAGGACTACACACAGGACAACTCTATTAGCGGGCTCTAGGGGTCGCAGCCAATAGGATTTATTTTCTCCATATGATATGCTTTGGATTATTTACTAATTAACTCAAATGAGGGCAATCATTTGTGCTATTCATTTTCAAGAAAAACATTCCAAGAAAAAAACGCATCTAAAACGCATCTAAACACATCTAAACACACGCTAGTGAATTTGGGCTCTTCTAGAGGAACGTGCTTATCAAGAGAAATTATCCTGATTTGGACTTTGCATGGGGAATTTTGGTTTCCTGTTTTATTTTGTAGTCTTCCTGTTTTGCCCTGTGTTTCTGTTTTAGATTCATGTCTTGTTGATTAGTTTCACCTGGGGTTGATTTGTTATTGTGTTCACCGGTGTAGGTTAGTTGTGTATATAAGTCTGTTGGTTTTCATTTCTGTTTGCTGGTTCATTGTGTTTTTGAGGTATGCGTTTAGTCTGTGGTTTTCTCACTCTGCGGTTTTCTTAGTTGCTTTAATAAATCAAGTTCATCTGCATCCCGCTTGTCCTCTTTGCCTGCATTTGGGTCCACAACCTCCAGAGCTCCTGACAGAAATAGAATAGACGCAATAGAAAAATGTGTTTTCTGGTAATAATTACTATTACACCTTACCTCAGTTATCAGAAATTAGCAATTATTTCAGTACGTTTCATTTTTAGCCCTCAAAGCTAAACATTTTTGCAATAGAAAAGCAAATATTTTGAGAAAAATTAAACGCACACAGTTTATATGGATATTTTTTTTCTATGTATTTAAGAGAAATTTACATTTCCAAACATTACTAAAAAATGTTCCATGAGCAAAATAACATTGAATATTGTCTATGATGACAATAATCTGAGTAACTGAGTAATGTCAGTTATGATTCATGTTCGACTAATTGCCTTGCACAGTGACATTTACGTAAGTCATTTAAGTATATTTTGCTAGAATACAAACTGCAGGTTTTAACAGAGACAGGAAAACACATAAAAAAGAACAAGAAAAACACCACCCCTCCCCCGCAATAGTTATTCAACAATATACCACATGGGTCAATGATTTTTTTTTTCTTGTCCAACAGCTAAATGGTGACCTGTCAAATGTACATAAAAGGCTTAGCTCAGTGTAATGCTGCCGAACAACCTGAAATAGCAACAACTCTGAAACAATCTGAATCTCTGAATTGCTTCATATCCAGACATGACAGACAACAGAGGGGAAATGAGCAGTTACTAACACATCTGCACATGTTAACTGGCTATTCATGAACAAACTTTCAAAGTTTAGTTTCTAGTTTTACAAAGTTCAGTCATTAACTATGATATGAACTGCTGGTTAAGAACCACAGAGTAGGTGTTATATTATTTTATTTGTGAATGTTTTATAGGGTCAACTGTTGTATCATACACAGCTCTTTATGAAACACAGATGTTTCACACTTTTTGAAAAAAATACTGTATGTGGCTTAGAGGCTACTTATTAAACTTAAAAGGATAATTACCCATCATCACAACCCCACCCCTGTTGCCTATAGCGCTTGAACAAGAATAGCAAGTTTGATTTTGTTTAAATGAACAAATGAAAGAAGAAAACCAGTAACACAATTAGAAAAAGCTAAAGAAAGCTAGAGGGAAAGATAATGAGAGAAGTTCTTAAAACTGTTCCTTTCCACTGTAAGTGTGAAATTATGTTGTTCTAACTAAATAATTAAAAAAATTTTGATTAATCAATAAATAAAAATATCACAGCAAAGATTTGAGTATCTGGACCGCATGATTGTTGTACATATTGTATTAAGAAGATACTGCCTGTACAATATGCTGCAACATGACATAATACCACTGTAAGATACAAAATAAAATTCAAAATAAATACAAAATCATGTTTTATTTTACAATATTTTTATCATTCATCACAATAAAAAATGTTTTCCTCTTAATCCCTTTTGCAGCGATCACCTGTGGCGACCCTGGTATTCCAGCAAATGGACTTCGATTTGGTGATGAAATCACCGTTGGTCAAAACGCAACATTTATGTGCCAACCTGGGTACACGATGATAGGAGGAAACAATGCCGTCACAAGGATTTGTACCAATAATGGAACCTGGAGTGGAACAATGCCAGTGTGCCAAGGTAAGTACAAAATTCCCATTTTAGTCTATCATACATGCGCTGCAGTAGAGTCGACCTTGATAACCATCAGACTCTGCTGTAACAACCTTGGTGCACCAGCACAGTGTCACATACAATATGAGGGCATGCTTACTCCTTGACATGTAATGAGATTAGCAAAGAAGTTGAAACAGGACTTCCTGTGGCGTCGGATGGTGTCAACATTTTCACTTAAAGCAAGTGACACTGACACATTATTCTTGACATCCGTTAACCTTTCTCATCATTCATACATGTATAGATGGAAAGTCTACTTCAAGAGGTACTCTGCAGTCTTTCTCTAACTTTTTGCACAATTTAGCTAGTTAGAAACTTTAGCTAGAGGACTAAGTTGTTGTGCACCAATCAGAGCTACATCAGAATATGATTTATGAAATTGAGTCACAGATTAGTATCTCTGCTGTTGTCACAATAAAATAAGTATTGCAGGGAAGATTAACTTGTGCAGCTAGAATTTTGCATGTACACCAGGGAAGGGAAGAACCTACAAGGCAAATGGCTGCTCATAGTTGCTAAGAAACTGTTCCCTGGCTGCTGTGTCAGTTATAGTGAATCAAGCTGTTATTGTGTTTGCCTCTTGAGAAACGACAAAAGACAAATTAAATTTGAGGAAGAAGGATGGTAGGGTTTTGAGAGACTGACATAGACGCATACAAATGAAACCACCTGTTGGAGAATTATACACAAACCAAAGCCAGAAGACCTACAAGAGGAACAAAATCCAACACAAATAATATTTTGGAGTATGATTGAGTCTGAAGAAAACACAATCCTTCTTTGTATTGCTTATCTTGTGATACATCTGATGAAGAGTATTTGAGCCACTTGCCCTATGAAACCCATGAAGTGCACAGCATGTAGACTGAGTTGCATGAATTCAATTGTTTTTTATCATTGACATGGTTTGTTTGTTTGTTTGTTTGTTGGTTGCGTTGATGGTTGCCCAGGCGTTACCCACATCATTTCAGATACAGAGAGGGAACAGTACGCATGTTCAACCACGGGTAATTAAAACAACCTAAATATCCCTGACCTCCATGCTTAGGTCTCTGATGGCTTCTGCACGGTTTCGTTCTCACGCTGTTCTTTATACGAGCAGTTAGCCCCATGACTATACCCTTCCCACCATATATTCATGCAACTGAACATAATTGCAGTTGTAGGGTTGTCTTTCTCATCCCTTCATATGCACAGATTCCCACAAGTTCACTCACCCTTATGTTATCTCCCACTGATGTAACAACCACTTGAGTGCTGTCAACTCATGGTGCCCTGCATACATTAATAACTGACCCACAAAGTCCCTCCTGCCTCCTCTCACACTCCTACTTTTCCAGTAGTACTTACTTCTCTCAAGGGGTAAATGAATAAAAGAAAGGCAAGAGAGAGGAGTTTGATTGCTAAGTGGGCGCTGAACATTAATTTATCCTTTTCTCAGTGTCGATGGGGTATTATGACAGAATACAGATGTCCCGAGCTTTATTTCCTCCTTGTCACGACTTTCTACTTTGGTTTCTTTCTAAGTTTATCTAGCACAAGCAATAGAAAAGCACACTGTAAAACATGGCTTTTTTTACCCACTCTCTCCAACAGCCTACACAGCGATTCGTACTCTATAATAAAAAGGCCAAGAAAATGTTTTCTTCCATCTGAATCTGAAAACGGCGCTTATGTCAGAATGATTGTTTGCCTTTTCATTTTGCTTGATTAGGTTTAAGTAGAAGGTGCAGCAGTTCGAGCAAGTTGTTTAAAACCAACGTGAAGCAGGGCATCTGTCATCTTGTCACAGATTTGGATGATGTGCCACAGGGATATGAGCTGAGGGGAGGAGTAAGCAGATGAAGAGAGAGGTAAGATTAAAGGAAGGAAAGGCAGAAAGAGACAAATGGGAACCAGAAGAGACAAAGAGGTTTTACATGCGCCAGCTCCATGCATAATTTTGCACATAATATGTGAATGTCAGTTTCAGCCACGGCGTTCTTGTGTGATGCACATACACAGACGCTACCGATGACGCATCCTAAGCCTCACCCGGGAAGGATTCAGTTTGAATCCTGGGTTTGGCATGTTCAGCTAAGAGGCACTAATGCTGCTTAGAACTACTTAGGAAAATGGGGCCACTCTCCGTTTCTCATTCAGTTCTGCCTGCCAACCGTGCCTGAAGCTTATTCCTTTTTTTGTTGTGGTTTTATTTCCATGTATTCAAGTAATTCTGCTTCTGGGATTAGAAGGCCTACTCCTTTAATCAATGTAAATTGCCTACTTTGCACGTGTGCTTTCACTTTATCTGCTTACCAACCTCAACCCGCAGATGCACTACGGGATAAACTTGCATACATTTCTCACCAACTTTTTACTGTTCAGCATCCATCCAGTTGGGAATTTTACCTACATAAAAGTGAAGTACCTGCTTTGGTTGGATTTACCAGCAACGTTATGACTTACTCCAAACAGTAATTCATAACTTTTGAAAGAAACTCTTAGACTTCTTTTTTTTTCCTCCAGGATTCAAGAAAACAGATTACAATAACAGACAAGATAATACAAAACAGATTGCAGCATCAGTTGAGTTTAGCTTTTAACGTTTATTCATCTTGTCCTAAATATGTTTCCAAACCCAGCACACCTCTGAGCATATATACAGTATGCTGCTGCAAAATGTCCATATGGAAATTGCTTTGGATTCTTTGCCAACCAAGAACAAAAGATAGTTCCTCCTTGGAGAAAATGAGAGAATATCCCACTGTGGCCTGTTCCACATTTATTGCAGCTCATTGTGTTGAAAACAAACAAACAAACAAACTTCGAAATGTGGCAGGAAAGTTGTCTATCATGCGCCTGTTTTGTTTTCACAGTCATTATGAAAACATAGAGATTGTTCACATTTGAAATGTAACTACGAGGGAGAGAAAAAAGTGACTAAATCAGTCTGGGAGCTTGACAAAAAGTTTGCACTCAAGTGTCACCGTCTTAATCAGACGTTGTCATGTTTTAACCAGACAGCAGTTGGTGAGTCAGCTTGTCTCTGCTACATGACTGATAAGTGAAATATCCTGTTGTTAATTAACAGAATATCTCAACTAATTGTTAACAAATCATCCACAGATCGTTAAAGAACTGACTAAAGCTTGAGTTTAGTTTGTTGATGTTTTTTTTAACCATTTAGCAATAAACAAGCATGTCTGAAAGACAGAATGACTTAAGGAAACAATGGATGTTGAAGATCTGCTATAATTTATTCACATCCCTAAAACCGATATCCCTTCTGAATCCCCCCGGAATCCAAGTACGTCAGAACAAACTTTGAGCTTAATGATGGATTTATATATTACATTTGTTGGGTTGAATGTTTATGACTTACACAGATATTATTCTATATCCTCCCAAAAGCAGGAAAATCCCTCTCATTCACAACGCTGACAATTTCTCTGGTCCAAAGACCTAGTTTCTCCTCAGAATCTGTGCTGTGCACACTGATGACGCCATCCTCCTCTTCTTCATTCTCAGTACCTGAAGTCAGCCATAATAATTTGATGCATGCTGTGTGGTCACTTTTCTCACAAAATATGATGTTTTTAGTTGTTTTCTATGAATGTGAATTCAAAAGTACGCAGAAGGGATGTTCAAACCTGCAAGAAACGACAGTTTTTTCATATTAAGATGATTTGAACACTTCAATTTCATCCTTGTTAGTGAAAAACAAAGAAAGACCAAGTACAAACATCAGGATTTTAACAGGAGAAAAAATATACATTTCTAAACCTTCACTTTATCTTAAAGATGTTTAGTTGAATTTTGTTTTATGAACGAAAAATCACATTGTCTGGCTATATCTCTGGATCTATTTCTCTCATTGACCTCAAATCAAGTGTAAATAAAAGGTCAGGACCTCAGGATGAATCCTGTCCTGAGACTGGTTAAAAGTTTCTACACCAGGTGGAGCTTTTTGACTGAACATGTGTGTCTTTATATTATTGTATTGTGTCTCTTCGAGGATTGGGGAATAGGAGGATCGAGGGCGTTCAGGGATATACCCATAGCCTTGTTTTTACAATAACTCCATTCTGATAAGTTCCTCTTGACTATATCCATAGTGGTGACATGTCCAACACCCCCGTCCATCCCCAACGGCCTGGTGGAGGGCTCGGTCCTGGAGTGGAGTGCCAGTGTGAGCTACCGCTGTCTACCCGGCTATGAGCTTTCTTTCCCTGCCGTGGTGACCTGCACAGGAAATGGAACATGGAGTGGAAACATACCTCAATGTTTGCGTGAGTCACCATGTCCTACCTTAATTTACTTAAAAAAGAAAAATGCTTACCACAAGAATAATTAGTGTAATCCCCAAACATAATTCTGTCAAGACTACAGTGGTCTTTGTGATTTTTCCCACACATAGAGAGTAGAATTGAGTTTTCTTTCTTGATGTTTTTTTTAAATATTATCAAGTATTTAAAATGCTGGACTACTCCTGATCCTGCTGCTTTCCCTCCTTATCTATTGATCATGAATTCATATTACATCAGTAGGAAATAAAGATGAAATACAGAGTCCCGCCTGTTACATTTGACTGTGAAATGACCAGGTTTTCCTCTACATGAAAACATGCAGCACTGAATGATAAGATAATTTACTCAGTCCAAGCCATATTATTGTTCATTTTTTGGGGGGGAGGTGGTGGTATAAAAAAATAATATCTCACATGTCCCTTGGCAGAAATAGGCTGTAACTGCGCTATTTTAAATTTATTTGTCATCTTACCATATGAATTTAGAGAGGTACATTAAGTCAATGAAATGAATGGAATTCCTGTACAAGAAATTGAATTTAAAGGAGAACTTCGCTTTTTTTTAACCTGGGGTCTGTTGTCATCTTTCCTTCCATACATGTGAGTGATGCAGAGATGAGATAGCAAGATAGCTCCAGTATTTAGCTGGGCTGGAAATTAACAGTGCAGCTAACGACAGGTA